>BMAV01003747.1:57891-100742 GCA_019973955.1 Trichonephila inaurata madagascariensis | reverse complement strand
TCCTGTTGTATCTGCAACTGGATGTCACTGCCTTTCTTTGATCCTGTCGGATCTGCAACTGGATGTCACTGCATTTCTTTAATGCTATTGGATCTGCTATCAGATGTCATTCTCTGCCTTTCTCTACCCTTGATGCCATTTCTCATTAATGCTATTTTTGGATGTCTCTACTATCTTGCTGTGCTGACGTCACTACTCGTTGATGCCTGACGTTACTACTCTACTGGTGTCGACAGAAGTTTCTTGCCTGGATTTACCGGATCTCTGCCGCCTATAATTTTCAGGCATTCGCATTTCCAGGACTTGCTGATTACAAACAACTTACGGATTTTTAAGCCTAGCCTTTTTTGCCATCAAATCTTTTGCATAATGTAAAAAGCCAACTTTCATCATTTCGCTATCAATGCCTATCAGATATGGAAATGAGGACTCGTTTCCGCCCGGTTACCCAAAAAAATAATCGCATATACTCATAAAATTGCTTAGCTTGTACATCTCGGTTGTTTTATTTTACTGAGCATGTGGATTAGTATCACACATAACCAATATTTAATGAATTGATGGCATTTTTATTCATAAAATGTGCATTTTATTTCAAAAATATTATTATTTAATTACAATCAAATTTATTTTTACAATAATATCTTAATTTAACTCAAACTTATTTCGTTGTAATTGATGTCATTGAATATTTTGATTAAGTAAAATTTAGACTACTGTTATTGTGAAAATTTTTAAGAAGTCTTATTTTGACTTTTCTATGAATATGATATGTAATAAAATGTTATCCACAGTTTAGATGGAAATACATTATATATAATAATAAAAAATTAGAACACAGGTTTATATATATATATATATATATATATATATATAAATATGTTTTTATTGGTATGGAGATTGAGACATGTACGTTAAAGGGACGTTTATAAAATGCCAAATTTACAATGGTAAACTAAATCTAAAGAAATATTTTTTCCAGATTTTTTTTAATATTTTTATTTATTTATTTAGATTGGAGCTCTGATTGAATAGTTAAGCGAATTTTGATAATTTTAAATTACCATTTCAATCTAGAAACCGACAGTGATTTATTACAAGTGTTTGTTTCATATTGGGTGGCCATGATAGCCTGTTCGTCACATTCGTCTTGCGTTGTCAAGTTCCAAATTCGAATGCTTATGTCATTGAATTCTTGACGTGTAGAGGCACTGATGCAAATTAAACATGTCATGGACTCCTATCGCATTCGGGTTGGAAAATTTATGAGAGATACATGCCAGTTTAGGTGTCGTCATCGTTACTAGGCTTGCTTCAAAATGTCCCATCCGTACGCGCATGGCAACACTTCATACTTAAGTTGGAGGACGATTTAATCATTTCATTGGGGGGGGATTTGAAAATAAAATATACTTGACACATTATAGACTCAAGAATTGAGATATTTATAAGAAACATAAAAAAGAAAATGATTTGTTTTCACCACTGTATACATTTTAACCCTTTATCGACCGACGGTACTTATAAGTACCACTCACTTTAAAATTACATAGAAAAAAACCGTACTCTGACGATACTAGGCAGGAATATTCTTTAAAATCCACTCTTCCAAGATATATGGCAGCACGGGTTCTAGGATGAGTATTTTAGCGGTGAAGGTGAATAGTTTTAAGCAGAAATTGCGTTTTCAGCTGAAGGCGTTTTCAGCGTTTAGCGAAGATTGCCATTTTCGTTCACAAAAAATAGTTAATGTCAATAGGTAAGACTCTTATTTTTTTGGTATCTTAATGAAGACCTTAGAAAATGATTTGACTCTTTATTTTAAGTGGATAATGTGTGTAATTAATTTTACAGTTGAATAGCTTTAATTAATTAATTAGCTGTAACTAATTAAATTTCCCAAAGTTGAGTATTTTGTTTATGTATATCCCTTGGTTCTCAATGTAGTGATTCAAAAAAAATATTGCATTAAAAAACCTGCAGTAAATCATAATGTAGTTGATAAAGGGTTAAGATGCCTTGTTGCAGACTTCACAAATCATCTTACAATGTTCAAGAGTATTCAATACAGTACAAGTTCAATGTTTCGTATAATGCAGTACAAAATTTTAATAATATTTTCTTGATGTCCAGACAAGAGGGAACAGTACCTCCTTTTCCAAGTTTCTGGTGATGTTTCTCTCGGTTTTTTCATCTTGAATGGGGTGTTGTATATCAGATTATTCTTTAATCCTGAGTTAGAATGGACGGGACTTGTGTATGTTACACTCAGACTGTCTTCACAGGAGCTCTTTCAAAGGTTCGTGACCAAGTATTCCTAGATATCTGCGTTAGAATCTGAGTGATTTTGATTCCCATATTGATATTTTAGGAATTTATTCCAGCTACATTGAGTATTGTATAAAATACAATCACTGGCCAGGCGCAAGGTATCACAAGATATATCTCAACTCCCAGCAAAATAATAAAAAAAAAAAATGAAAAAAAAATGAAAAAAAAATCAAACTTAAGTTACAAAATACTTGTTTCGAATTATTTTCGTGCATAACTAAAAAGTGATCTATTTTACAACGAATAAAAAAAATCAAAATTAACGAAATAGTACAAATTCATAAAAACTGACATTGTAGGTAGCGCTGAATCTATAAGATTCAATAGCCCCTGCCACGTGAAATATGAAGAAATCCCTCTCGTCCTTGAAACTGATCCCAAGGGCGAGTGACGGAAGACAGATAGAAGATGAGGCGTGTTTCAACCCACCGTGCGGACGCAGCAATGAAAGTATTTTTGTTACGCATCTGACAAATTCACGTGCCTAACGAATGCTAAACACAAAAGAACGAGGTCCATCACCAATAGTTACTATATTGCTTTAGAGAGAGAGCAAAGTTAATAAACACTTGTTACCGTTTAATTCAGCCATTGAATAAACATATACGTAAAAGGAAAAATTAATACATTGTTATGAATGTTAAATATTGTTCTAATTTTTTTCTAATATTTTTTCTAAAAATGTATCAATCAAGTAGTTCTATATTTATCATTTTTTCAAATAAATCAAATAACACAGAATATTATTCGAGTTCTCCGGCGAATGTTTTTTTTATTAAACATGGATTTCTTGAAACAAGCATTAAGCCTACCTATCGATTGCCCCAATGGAAAAAAAATACATATATCCTATAGTAACACATAAATAGTTAAACTGTCTAAGAATTGTAAAAACTGTAAAAAAAGAGAAGAAAATACTCCGGTTTAGAAATCGTAAGTATCTCTTGGAGTTTCGGGTAAAATATATTACTGAATCCAGACAATAGGCTAGACAAAACTATTGGATTTTTACGAAATAAGAAGGATAAAGGAAAAACTATTATTTGCAAAGAAAATAGAATATGCATGGACAGGTAATCTACAGATCAGAGAGAAAACAAATGTTAACGAGTATAGCTGCACTACTATTGAATGAATAATTATTTACTTCTCTGTAAAGCATTCTTCATAAAACTTTTCAATTACGTGCTTTCTATAACTATACATATGCTTTAATACGAATTCTAATATAAAAAAAACGCATCAAAAATGAGTTATTTAAGTAGGAGGAAAATCAGCAGATGCAATTTGTGTATGTAGTAAAAACAAAACCTTACAGGATCATACGGTTGAACTGTTTCATTCTGGATGTATAGTAACAAGAAAAATTTACGGGGGTAGAGAATCAATAAAACGATGGTTTAAAATTGACCTTTATGCAGGCTGCTATCCATTTAAGTATGGAGTTGCCATTAAGTTTGTAGATGATGTCTAGGAAGATTGTTGGTAACACACGTTTCAATTAGTCCAATAAGCCTGATCCTGAGACCATCGTAGATGAAATGATTGCTCATCTAAATCACAATTTTATATAGAGAGGAAAGATCTTGTAGGAGGCCTGCTGAGGAAATTCGAAAAATGGTGTTCTCCGTATTATCCACTGTTGCATTCTTCACAAATGGGGTTCATGAAAGGAAGGGAGGTCGTTTTAGCCTAGAGGTCAATGTCACGGAATCTTGACCGGCGGGTCATGAGTTCGAGCCTAGTGCCTCTGAAGACCCCCGTGCACAGGATGCCGATGACCATGGTTACAAAATTACGATGTCCGTTTTGAAAAGCCCTCATGTATCTGAATAGAGCGACGTTAATATTCACGCACTCACTCATGAAAGGAAGGATAACACTCGATGAGTAGAATCTGGGTGAAGTAAGAAGGCCACATGGAAGTAAAAAGAGTTACTGCTTTTAAATAATATGGGATGTTACACTGTAACACAGGGTTGTCTAACTTTGTGGTAGACAACCTTAATTTGAGCTTTTACCGCTGTAATGGACGTCCACAAAAGATGTATTCACTGGTCATATAACTCAATAGAAAACTCGATTCATCACTGAAAACAAACCATTTTACTCCAGATCCAGTGCAAAAGCTCCTGGAGCTATGTAACGACGTTTATTGTAAGTCTGCACCATGGCTTTCGATTAAGACTCAAATACCAATGGGGTTGCAGCTGTCACTTATGTCACTGTTTAAAAGTCACATGGTTAATAATGAATCTTCAAAATATGTTATCACTGATCAGACGATGACGCTGTCTTCAAAAATAGTCAATTGCTTTTTCGATGCTGTGTACGGTCATGATTCCCTTATATCTGCTGAAGTCATGAAATTATAGCACCACTCAGACCCAAATGTCGAGTGATCTTGTAATTTGATTTTTTTCGCATCCTTTAGTCTTGTTTTGTGCCTGCTATAAAAGGGGGGGGGTGACATCTACTTATACTTTTCTAGAATTTATCTACGAGACACTGATTCAATCCATGTAGTTCGATGTGGCCACATTGATCAGGTATAAGTTATGCGTTGTATTTAAATGGTTTTCTGTTTTATACGCCATTCGGAGGCTTCATTGTACTATTAAGGTATCCGAGTACGTTCGGAACCGTGATTTTGCAAAAGCGTATAAAAGGATAATATTTGTGATATTTAGTGTCACTTAGATTAGAAAATGTATATAAAATTGTTTTAAGAACAGTATTACAATAAAAAATTATTTAAGTACAATATTTTGACAAAAAATGAACATAGAATGACCCATTATCAAAATAGTCTCCTTTTGGGAAAAATGCTTCTTTTATAATAATATTTTGCCTGTCTATAGCACAAACCTCTGTACAGAGACTCAACTAGATTTTTTGAAATATATAACTTAGAAGTGGGTTTATCTATGTTTTATGACGACAGAGGGGAGAGATTTTAAGAAAAAAATGCCGATAATTATTTAAATTCGAGGTAACTCTGAAAATGATGTGAATTTTCAAAAATCATTGTTTAGCCTCTGTAAAGAAGTCTGAGCTATATATAGGCAAAATATTATTATAATAGAAGCATTTGTCACAAAAGGAGACCATTTTGAAAAAAGTTATTCTAAGTTAATTTTTTTGCCGAAATATTGTATTTAAATAATTTTTTTTGTCAAATTAACCTTAAAAAACAATTTTATACATATATTCTACTCTAAGTGGCACGAAATATCACGAAAATTATCCATTTATGTGCTTTTTTAAAATCACGGTTCCCCGAACATAATCGGATACCTTAAATAGTCACTGGTCTCTACAAGTTTATCGTTATCAAGTTCTTTCATCAAGTATCTATATTCGTATTTCTTTCATATTAGGAAAATTTTTTCTTGGTGCATGATCTTCTAAAGTTATCTAGTGCACCCACATCTCGATTTATAATCTTTTCGGAAGCTGTGGTGATTTCTCCGATTTTATGAAGATTAAATATAGTTATTGAATTAATTTTAATATTTGATTAAATTTTAAACATAATTCAATAATTTTGTGTTTCAAAATGCCAGAAATTTAGAGCAATGGGATCAGTAGGGAAAATATTAATTCATTGTTTCAAGCCTTTTCTTAAGCCTTGTGTCACGTTGTCTGCGTACATTAAATATTTCAGGACTTACAAAGTCATCACGTTAATTTGACGTGGGAGTTGAAAGTTTTAAGTATTAAATGATTTCACAAACACATTCTCGTAACGTACTTGTTTTAAAAATTATGAGGCTCAATTAAATCGATATCTTATTGCTTCGAATGAGACTTTTTTAAACAAACAGTCTAAATTAGGAAAAATAATCATTAGTTATTAAATATGTTCAAGGGGTAATTGATTTTGTGGGTTATGCACAAAAGGTAATTATAATTCAGTTAATCATAGTCAAATTTTATTGTAGTTAGAAAAAAAAATTTTTGAAATTACAAATAGTTCAAACATCCTTACTGCAAACTGCTTTATAATTCTTTTCTGAAAACACCATTGTGAAGTAACGACATCATTTGTATAATTTAAGATAAAAATATTTAACACTATTTTGTCACTAAGATTACATCTTAATAGTTGCTTCTAGGATCTCATATGAAGATTTTATTGGAGCTTAAACATTATATGTTGCACTCTATACGGAAAACTTCAAGTCTAATACTGCTTTCACAAATAGAACACGCTATTTTAAGTTTGTAAATGTGGTAGTAGAAGATGGAAGATAAAATGGAGTTAACCTTTTATCCGTATTATGCATACATATTTGTTCTAAGCCTTATTTGTAGTTAAGCTGTAATGTGTTCTTTAAAAGGTATTTGAGAGCATATTTTGCATTAACTTTTTATCCATTTATCTAAATATGAAACCCCAAAAAGTTGGGAAAATAATGGCTATTATATTTTTGCTACTGGATGGCTCTTAATATGGAACTTTTAACTTAATAGTTCTTCCTACACTATACACATGCCAAACATAAATAAATCAATATCTGTAATTATTACATATTATGTTATATTATTATTCGCATTTTATTTATAAATAACTTTAAGTTTTCAATGATTAATTGATCCTTTTATGGTCATTCGAGTTTAAATAAATGTACATATTTTTCCTTATGTATTTAGCTTCCATATGACTATATATAGATACACACATATATTTAAAAAAAAGATGGTAATCAAAAACTTATAAACAATAAAAATATTGATAATGTTCTGTGTTAAAACTATCGAATTGCCAAAACTGAGAATTTAATTTAAATTTAGCTTGTCAGGGCACAGTTTTTTTTAAAACTTCATTATTTATAAATCGTTGTATTGGTCATCGTATAATTTATATGCTAAAGCATCGTTTCTCAAACTGGGGTCGCATCCCCTAAGGGGAGATAAATCTTCGTAGGGGGCACGAGCATATAAAAAAATCATAAATAAAACATTATTTAAAAACATTATTAATTTATTGAGTGGAAATAAAGCGAAATACATTTTGATATAATAAAAATAAAATAAGCATTGACACTGATATAATACAGAACTATATATTTGTGATAGTGGATTTATCAATTTAAGTTAAAAACCAGATTAATAATTACTTGTGACCTCATGAGTATGTCATATATAAAATTATATACAAAATTTAATATATATCTTAATAATTATAATTGTATTCAATACATTTTGTTGTATTTGGGGGTGGACGTTTAAAATTGTGATTGAAATTCGGGCGCAGATATTAAAAATTTGAGAAGCAATGTGCTAAAGTAATAAATTAGCCCTAATATTATTTGCTATCATGAATATCGTAGTTTGAGTGTATTGATCAATAACCATAATAGTGTATATTTTCATAATATTGACTCTTCATTCTGGAGTGCTCAAACACTGAATTCATAAATGTGTTATTATAATTTTAAGAATGCGCAACCGCATTCTTATTCATTTCAAAAACAAATGTATCAAATTTTTACTTTTGTACTATACAGTTCCTTTCTTTCTTTCTTTTTTTTTTTTAAAAAAAAGAAATTTATAAAAACATTAAAAATTAGGTTCCTTTTTCTTTAAGTCATTTATTCCATTTCAAATTTTAATTGGAAAAACATAATATTTTATTTTGACATATTCCTTCTCTGAAAATGATGAAATTACTAATGTGACGCTAGTAATTTAAATTAGTAGTGAAATTGAATTATTTACCGTTGAATATTTGATGAAGATTTAGCAGAGACACACACATACATACTTTCTGTTTCTAGCTTTTAACTACTCTCAAATCAACCGCTTTACCTTGTACCGTAATTTTCCAATATTTTCATCGTTCTCATCCTCAATAACATTCAAAGTGGAGAATTTCGAATCAAAATTGCATCTGCAGTCGAATTCACACATTTGAAATGAAATTAAATAACTTTAGTCTCACAAATGATGAGTTTAAAACAGAATACTTAAATGTATCTCCTTCATTAAATTTGGGCACAATCTCAAAGTTTAAAGTTCACTTGCAGAGTTTTGAAACATTAGTATGATTTGCTTCGATAGAACAGACTTATACATTTCGACTTTATAAGAATGCAAGGAATTTGTAAGAAAAAAAGCTAACACAGTATGAATAACTAGCGTTTGTTTACTACACGATTTATTCGATAACAATACTACTTTAAATAATTAGAAACACAATATTAATGTAATGTAAATACATTTAATTATATTTTAATATATGGATTTCTGAGACTTACAAGATAATTTTTATTGCATTAAAACATTGATACTGATACATTTGATATTTTTATTAATATTATATGGATTTATTAAAAATAAAACATTTAACGGGACAATTCTTTGTGTAATAGTCTTTTATCAATATTAATATCTAAGTAACTTTTACTAAGAAAAAATGCAAAACACTTACTTTACACTCCTACCAATAGTAATCCCTGCCAATTAGTAATACACTTTTTGTCTCCGAATTTCAAATTTATTTTAAGGTATCAACGTTATCCCTGCTTCGTAGGACTTAAGGATTTCATAATATCTATGCAACTTTGCCACCACATTTAAAGCTTTAACTCTAGCTCTTCTAAATTTGGGGGGTGTGGGGTGTGGGGATAAGATTTTAACGGGCTGTTGTATATAGAGATAGATAGATAGATAGTTATTAAATTATAACACAGACAAAAATATATTTCAGATTTAATGTCTTTTCCCCGCGTTCCATATCCGCGCGTAAAATTTAACACCTAATACTTTCTCTCAGAAATGATCTTTTAACCCTCAAATTCTAATCCTATGTTATTTCTTAAAGAATTGCAATACTCATTGCATCTGCTATTTTTAAGATGAATTGATACTCATCATTCAAATGCACAAACAAAATAAAATAATAATATATATCAATAGAGCACTTTAAATTATTGAAATTAGCTTAACACAAGATAATTTTTTTTCTTTATTTTTCTTTTCTTTCTTTTATCTCATGAGATTCCCTCTTAAACTAACATAGTATAACATAAGGTTTTATATAGTTTTTCAATTCCTACTATTAGCTCACACTCTGTGCATATTTATTTATTTAATTATCTTGGTGAAATTTTCAATCATTAATAAAATTCATTTTAAAGCGTCCAATTGAACTGACATTTTATATACATGACTATTTTGCATGACAATACAATATTTTAATTATAATTAATAAAAATTAATTGATTAAAACTAATTATTTAAATAATTACAAATACACACAGCCACGTTGGTATCATTTTTGGCGACTTGTGTCAAAACTTGAAAAGGTTTTTTTCTCACGTTTTAAAGCATTTAGTTGAACTGAAATTTTATAGACACGATTGTTTTGGATGACAATACGATACTTTAATGATAATTAATAAAAATTAAATACCACTTTATGTTGTGATTCTGTCCTATGTATATACATATTTATATTAATCGCAACTATTTAATAAAATGTAGGTAAAATAAAATTTTTCTTTGTTGATCTAAGTAAGAATTACTTATTTCTTTTTTTTATACTACTTGTCTAACCGTCACCTACTTGAAGTGGAAACAAATTATGCAAATTGGCTCTGAGGTATAAAAGTGAGTGAGAGAGAGATGGGTGGGGAAATATATATATATATATAAGCTAACTGTATAGTTAGCGTTTTTGATTCGGAGATTAATGCATTGATAAATATAGATTAATCTACTACTACAGTAATTTTCAATCATTTTTTTGTTGCGGCACACTTTTAACAGTTTTAAAATTTTGCAGCACACTAACAATAAAATATGTTTAAAAGAATTTAACTTATGTGTAATACATTGTGTAAAGGAGTTCATGATAATAGTTTTCGATGCTAAATATAATGATAAGCATGATAAAGACGATAAAATGTTTGAGTAATTCATTACAAATTAATTATTCGAATACATTCAATGTGAAACTTGAGCTTAGTGGTTTTTAATAATTTTATTTACATTTGGTAGTAAAAATGCTTTTGATTTTCTCACTTCGTCCTCTACATTTAAAATTCTCGAAAACTTTTTCATTTTTATTGTGTTAATGCTGAAAATTCGAATTCACGTAAGTAAGATGTAGAAAAGTGTAATAATGTTTTAAAATTTTTTTTGGGCTATTATGAAATAATTGCCTCTAAGTTTAATCCAAAATAAATTAATTGACTTTTCTGAATGTTTTGAAATTAAACATCAATTTTTTCAGAGTGAAATTAGTTTTTCCTCCTGATTCAAATTTAATCAATATACAGATGTATCCGTTATTGCATATAGATTACGAACTCAATCAGTTGTTTTTTTTATATCCATCTGCCAAAAGAGGGTTAACTGAAACATAACCACGAATGCATTTAGTTTATTTATACTAAACGGCTGAATGATTCGGTTCCACATTTTATTTTTTTTTCTCAGAGTAAAATCAATAATTTTTTTAAAAACATTTTGGTAGTACACTTCAAAAACTTGGCTGCAAAGTGTTTGAAAATCACTGTTCTAATTAGTACTCCGTAGTCCGAACTCAGGTATTCTTTGGAGTTAATAGTGGAGTCAATTTTGAAATGATAATTGCGGATCGAATATTATCATTTTGGGGGATCAACAGTTGAAATATTAACAAGTTTCACACATTGCAACTTTAAATACACTTCCAAGTGAAGCTGCCTGCATCTGATATAGGGAATTTTACGTACAGAAAATTCAGTTTTAACACTTAAATTATTTATATATTTTCAATCGCAAATACACCAGGAAATCTATTTTTTCAAATCTTAATTTCTTCAGGAATCCCCATCTAAGGCTATTTTTCTTTATATTTACAATAAAAAAAAAGATTCAGAACTTACCTTATTTGTAGCACATACTACTTTGTATTAAACAAATAATAACAAAAAAAAACACACAAATATTAAAATACGCTTTTGGAATGGAATTTATGGTAAGTTTGTGATACAGTCCCCTTTGGTGACCGTATATTTGATTATCAGCGTGAGCTAGAGGTGTAGGGTTTTCAAAAGGAATAGACATTTTAAATTCTTAATATGACTTTATTAAGAATAGAACTTAAATGTCTAACAATTTAGATAAATTTAAATAAGCGAGAATCTATAATGAACAAACACACAATGATAGTTAAACCGAATCGCGTATCTTAGACCACTTTCTCTATGTTATAATTATTTTCCGCCTACTCTTACTTCTAATAATATTACAAGTCCTAATATCAAATAATCAGTCCTACCTTAATCTAACCTAAGATTAGATACCTATATGAAAACTTCTGGGCACGCGTACAATGGTGTGCACCTTGTAATAATAGCTGGGTTTCCAGGTAACTTCACGACTGGCTGTCAATTCACGCTTGTAACTCTTCAAACATAACTTCCCCAAATTGCCGTCCTGCTTATTGAAACTTCTGTTCTTTTAAAAGCTATCTTATTTGCATTTCACAATTGCATTTCACTTCTGGGATTTGGGTTGGAAAAGATTTGCCATTAATCTTGGCCGTCAAAGAACCCAGAGGTTATGTTAAAGAAAAGACGCGTGAGCCCGTCACAAGTTTCATAAACATTTCTTTCAGTTCTATTTTACGTTCTATTTTGTTTCTTTTCTTCGAAACAGTATTTAATTTAAAATCTCATTAGTAAAACAATAAAATTGCATAATCTTAGAAAATTAATAATACTTTAAGAAATATGCGAATTAATTTTGAAATATAAGCTTAAAAATCAGAAAACTGCATTTGTACACGTCTTACAATCATCAGTAAGGAATGAACTTGTTTTGAATGCAATTCCTCCCATTAGTTGCAATATAAATAAACTGGTTGAATGCAAATAATGTGAATGCCGTTGAAAACTCAAAGGTGTATCCAATTTCCTTACTAGGGACACACAGAGTCAAACATTTACTTTGTACAAACAGTCTCTGTACTAATTTGGAAACATCTAGTTTAGAGAGAGGTTTAATTTCACTGCAGTAGTATATGTATTTGAAAATTAAGAGATACACATTTCTAAATTCCATGTATATCTGAATTTTAAGTTATATATTTAGATTAAATTTACAAGGAAACATTCTCTCATGAATTTACCTTATACATGTGAAATACTCAATTGATATTTATCAAACGAGTTAAACAATTATTATTTGCTTAAGTTCACATAGATTGGATTCAAATATATGATGGAACAGGTTTCACAAAAATTTATGTTAGCAATTGAATCAAATGTTTATTCTAGGACATTTTTAAAATAGGTTTGCATTCATTGAGAAAGCTGCTATAAATATATTTTAAACAGTTGACTAAACGTAATGTACATAAGGTAATTTCGTACTTTCGCCACCATATCGGCGACATTGAGTAAAACCATACGAATTCTAAAAATGGAATACACTGACTGGAATAGGCAGCACGTAGTCGAAAAGTATTGTGCAAAAAAAAAATAAGAATTGAAAATAAATAATAAACATTAAAAGAAAAAGAATGGCTACTTTTCATTCTATCTTGTGACGTCGTGGGCTGGTAGCGTGTTGATCAACTCACAGCAAATTGTAGAAACAAAAGGAAATTTTATTTTCTCAACAAAATAATTAAAAATAATGCAATATGGTAATGTCTCTTTGCGCCAAGTCAGTGCATTCAGTCTCTCAAACGTTGGAGTTCATTCTCTACCCATCCCTGGTTTGCCCGAAGGGCACTTCCCATCTTTGTATGAAGTTGGCTGGATAATTTCTACAACGCCATCGGCGTTCATTCTCCTCTATTTCCGCTAACTTAAGGAAAATTCGATTTGAAATTCAATCCCATCTAGATTTCTGGTCTTTGCTTTCCGCTCTCCGCTCTCTACTTTCAGCTCTCTGATAAAAAATGACTTTTTAAACCCCAGGGGCGGGTCCACTACACGTCCCTCGTCACTTATCATTGACAAGGCCCCAAAAGTTTGCCCACGGCCTTCGGACTCATAAGCGTCCAATTCGTGCGGAACTCACAATCGGTCTCCCTAGTCCTTCTTGAATGTACTGGCGCCAGACTTCTCATCCGACACCTGGACATTTTGTTCATCACACCATATTTGTTTCTTAAAGCCATTCTTTCGTAGTTCTCCAAGACATCAGACTCATCAGTCAGGTTCAGCCTGTCCATCATCCAACCTTTTCACGAAAATGACGCAAGTCCCGTGGTGTCCCAGCACCCCCTTTCCTTCCCGCTCTCTATTCCCTCTCCATGGTGACGATTCGGGGGATAGAGGAAAAGACTACTTCCGTTCGCCTTTTCACCCTAATGCAAAATTGGGCAAATTTCTCATTCACTCTCGAGCCCAAAGATGTTTAACTTCAACAAGAAAGAAAAGAAAAGGAACAAATTATAAAATGAAAATGAAAGATTTGACCCCAGAGTTACAATATGATAAAAAAAATAAATTATAACTTCTCTGTTCTGTGCTATATCTTGAAACATGGTTGAACACGCCAACCAGCATCACACGCATTGCATTCGTACAAAAAACTAAAGCACTTCTGTTATACATGGTAAGCAAAAATGACAGTAAATGAAGAATAGAAAAGAGCACACTCAAACGAAAAAAAACGTGAAAAACTGCTTAGCTATCAACTTCATCGTTCCTTGAATATACCCTTTCACAAAAAAACTCCCTTTCCCACCCCTTCTCCGAAATAAGTCAATTCTTTACACTGTCAGTGTCATTTTATTGCATTCCAAAGCCGTGGGACTAGTTTTAAACAACAGCACAATACAAAAAGTCTACTTTTGACAGGAAGAGTATACACGTCCGGAGGAGAAAAAGAATCAGCCCAGCAGGAGGTGTATACACGCTTGCGGTACTTAAGGGGTTAAATTTATATTATTATTATTATTATTTTAGTATTATTTATAGTCATAATAATAACATAATTAAAAAATAATACAATTGATTTCATTGAACTTAATTATTTAAGAATTTGGTAAATCGCAAATTCGTCTTTATTATTCAAGCTTGCCATATCAACTAACTGTTATGCTTAGAACGTCAGCAAGCTGAGAAATATGGAACGAAGTACACGACCAATATGAAAGGAAGTACGCACCCATTTATTGCCTAAGGCATGTAAAAAATCGAGGTTACCAATTTGGTGAATTATCTTGAAAGTTGGCATGGTTGCGATAGTATGAAAGTACCTAAGATTTGATTTAAAAAAATAACGAAAGTGACTAATCTTAACGACCACAAAAATAATTAGAATTTAAGTACAATACTTAATAACCTTCTCTCTTACAATCAAATTGTTTTTGCATAAATGGTAACTTTTCTATAGCTTATGAAACAAGCTAAGTTTAAACAATATTGATAGCAAACTTTTAACAGGATAATTGACACATAAGTTTTGCGGAATGCCCTTTCCGATTTAAATAAAACCTAATAAAATTATTTAGTAATAAATAAATAATAAATGTCATCACTCATTCCCAAGTGCCAAGTGATGTGCAATTTGATTTTTTCTGCAACCTTTAGTCTTGTTTTGTGCTTGCTATAAAATGGGGTGACATCTACTTATATTTTTCTAGAATTCATCTATGAGGCACTGTTTCAATCCATGTAGTTTGATGGAGCCACATTGATCAAGTATGTTGCGCGCTATCTTTAAATTGTTTTCTGTTTTATACTCCAGCCGGTGGCTTCATTGTAGTATTAAGGTATCCGACTATGTTCGGAACAGTGATTTTGAAAAAGCGTATAAATGGTTAATATTTAAGATATTTAGTTTCACTTAGATTAGGAAACGTATATAAAATTGTTTTAAGAGTATTATTAGAATACAAAATTATTTAAGTACAATATTTTGACAAAAAGTGGACATAGAATTACCCATTTTCAAAACCTCCTTTTATGAAAAATGCTTCTATTATACTAATATTTTGCCTGTATATAGCTCAGTCCTCTGTACACAGGCTGAACAAGAAATTTTGAAATATATATCTTAGAAGTGGATTTATCCATATTTTACTACAAGAGAGGGATACATTTTAAGAAAAGAACGCCGATAATTATTTCAATTGATTGTAACTCTGAAAATAGTGTGAGTGTCTTAAAAAACCTAGTTCAGACTCTCTGGAGAAGTCTTTATATAAACAAAAAATTTTTATTATAGATGCATTTTTCATAAAAGGAGAACGTTTTGAAAAAAAGGTTATTCTGAGAATTTTTTGCCAAAATATTCTATTTAAATAATTTTTTTTTGTCATAATGTGCTTAAAATAATTTTATTCATGTATTATAATGTAAGTTACACTAAATATCATCGGAATTATCAATTGATGCGCTTTTCTGAAATCACGTTTCCGAAAGTAGTCAGATACCTTAATGAGATTATTTTTAATGTATGTTGTAAGTGATATTCTCTAAATTTATAATGCAATAAAGTACTTTATATCCTTCTAAATTTCTTCTCTTCTCTGAATTATTTTTTAGTAATTCATTCTTTTATTTTATAGTTTCTCTAACAACAAATTAAGACTGGATTTTCTTCCATGCCACAAGATTGTTACAAATCATCCAGATTTTTACACAGCCAGAGATGGCGTATGGCATTTTTCACTAGAAGCAGAAAGATACGAACAATTTATGAAGAAGAAAAGAGAAAACGCCTGACTACAACCTATTATCCCCGTCTAGTGTATAATACTTAATTTTCACCATCCCAAAGATTCCTAATTTCTACTTTTGACAATATATTTTAGCTGTTTTGTTCCAACTTTGTGAACGCGTATTTCTCGTCGTAGATTTTAAGTTCCAATAGACAAAAAGATGACTACAAAGAAAAATATTTTTCTCATCTTATTTTTTTTAAGTATTGTATTATTTCCTGTCTTGGAATTCAAGTTTTGTGAAACAAAACATGTCCCACGAAAAGAAGAGAAAACTACGAAAAATGTTTAGGACTCACTCTTTAGTATTAAGTTCTACAGAAAGAATTCGAAAGGTATCAGAAGATGAAATAAACTTTGGCTAAACTATTCTGTTTTCTACTTAAGGTTTACGTATTCAATTTGATCTATTCATTCTTTTTCGCTCCATAGAGCTGGACATTGTTTTCTTCGACATGATCTTGGATTCTTTTGGTTGAGTAAAGGAACAATTTCACAAACAGGAGAAGAATAAAGAAATAAAAGGTTCCACCATGAAAACAACTACATTGTTACTGCATTATATCATTTTTTTGTAGATTTTTAAAACATTTTAGAATTTATGGATAGAATTGAAAACAATGCAATATAAGTTAAGGTATGAAAAATAAATAGTCCACATTTATTAGCTTACAATTCTTCTCCATCTCCGGCTGTGATAACCTAGTGGTAATGGTCACAAATTCGTGACCTAATTGTCATTAGTTTGATCTTAGTGCCACTCGAGACCCACCGTGTAGAGACTGATGCCCATTAACCCGTTCAGGACGATGATCACATGTATGTGATCACGCTTTTCTCCCTCCACTGTATCATATATGTGATTGAGCTTTCCCTCCTCGTAGGTCCATGATCACACAGATGTGATGAGAGTTCGGAACGTTTTTATATCAATTTTTACAGGCACTAGACTGAGGTTGAAAACCATTTTTTTTTCGAATAATGTTTCATAAAACTTCGAACTTCAATATGTGCTTTCAGCACAAAGGGTTTTATTAAAATTATATCTAAGATATTTATAAATATAAACAACGGCACATGCTTATTTTTCGAGAGAATCGGACATTTAGAGGCTCGTGATCTATTATTCTATGGAGTTCTGTTTACATTTTTTGAATAAGTTGGTTTAGTTTCCTAAAATTTTCTATATTCGTATTTAAATCTATGGGATTTTTGTCAATTTTTTTTGAAAGTGTATGTAACTTTTTTTTATTAAAATGAAAACATTTTTTTTCAAAATTCGCAGTTAATTTTTTTAAATATAGCGAAAATTTTTGGACTCCATGTTCAAATATTATCAATGGTAGTAAAATGTAAGTTTTAGTGTATTTGATTCTTCTTAAAACTTTATATGAATCTCTTTGAATTAAATTAGGCTTAGCAGGGAAATTTGCCCGGACCCGAGCGTGCGTATCCTCTCCGAGAGTACGGGCCTGGGGAAGCGATTCTTTCTCCATCCGCTGGTTTTGAAGAATCTGTTCAAGTTCAAATTCCTTCCATGAACTAGTGTTGAAATGTTGACAAATGTCGTCCTCGTCACTTACTTATGTGCGTTATAATTTCTGACAAATAGTTACTTTTAAAATGAAAGCTTTTGTAAAAAGCAAAAGCTGACAAAAGTGGAACGCATTAACTGATTGACTGGAAGCATGTGATTATGTTTCTCATGTGACTATAACATCACATGAATTTATGAACTGATTCGCTGAAAATACGTGATGGCTGTTGTCCAGTAATTACGACTTCAAATGTGTATTTAGCTTACTGAGAACCTAATGAAACCAGATGAACCAAGAAATGTTGAACAGTAAACATTTATTTTTGATAAAGTTAAAAAGGAGGAAGAACAATTATAGTCAAAAGGTAATGTTGTCAATACCCAGTCTTTTTGTAGCAGTCATAAGGATCATAAGGGATGCGCCATTTAATGAGTAGGGGTTCCTATGTTGATTCATGTCAACTGGATTGCCTGATTTTGCTAATTTTCAGTTTTATTATTTGTGGAAAATAAAATGGGTTTATCATTATTAGTTTTAAAACCCATACTTTTTAGTCTCCTTTCATGAAAAACAATAAATATGTTTCATTTGTAGTTTAATCTGTATAGACATATTTTTTGTATTTTTTTAGAATTCCTAACGGCTTTTGTAATCCCTGCAGCGTAGTAATGGCTTTCCGTACTCCCACTGTTTCACCATGTGTTCGAATTGTTTTGCCCATTTTGAGGCAAATACTATTAACCTCACATTTTTGCACTTAATATAGTGCATTTTTCATCATTTTAACTTCAAATATACTTGTATGAGAACTTAATACATATTTTTATTGAATTCTAATTTTTTTTAAATAAAAATAATTTATTTTAAGACTAAAAACGAAAAAGTTAAATTCAATTCATTAAACTATTGCTAAAGAATAAGGGACGGATTCGGAATATTTTTTTCACATATATAAGTGTTCAAACATTAATATCCTATTCTGACTACACTATCCCCTAGAAAACCGCTTATTTTGTCACACTACTCATTTTTATCCGAGTTCACACATTTTTTTCTTTTATAAAATGCATTTTGCATTTTTTTCCCTATACCGTAATGCTAAAT
The DNA here is from genome assembly GCA_019973955.1 of Trichonephila inaurata madagascariensis. Taxonomy (NCBI): domain Eukaryota; kingdom Metazoa; phylum Arthropoda; class Arachnida; order Araneae; family Nephilidae; genus Trichonephila; species Trichonephila inaurata. The sequence continues at coordinate 82,091 of BMAV01003747.1, read as the reverse complement.
GAGCTATCCCTTTACATGTTAAAAGGAAAAACTAATTATTTATGAAATATTTTCAAATTTTAAAAGTACTATATTATAAACAAATGCATGAGTTACAATGTCAACCATTTTTATAAAAATTGAGGGATTTTTTTTCTGTTTGAAAATGTGCTCCGCGTCAAGTTCACGCCCTCGTACGTATGGCGAAAACAGCCTTAAATGATGAACTTAACAACATTCTTGAATGTGTTACATTTTCTAAACAGATAGCCAAATAAAATAATCTTTTATTACTGTCTACTGTAATTTAAAGTGTGTTCAATAAATTCACGGTCTGAAGAAAACTACAGTTTCCAAAATACACAATCTTTCTACGAAAAAGAAGATAATAGATTAATGTATTGTTTTTGTTAAGTTAAATTCTTACTCTATCCCTTATCTGACAACAGTATGTATAATTCGGTAGAGCGCTTTGCAATTTATTTTGTTAAATCAACCGTAAATGATGAAGTGTACGGCTAGTGACTTGTTTCAAAATTCTGCTACAATTTACATACCTACGTTCTCATGTATCTTAAATCTACTAGCGATAGGATTAATTCTGGAGGTCCAGAGCAATTTACTTTATTAAACCATTCTTATATAATGAAATATCTGGCTATATATATATATATATATATATATATATATATATATATATATATATATATCGACTTGATCAAAATTTTGCTCCATTATCCGTATCTATGCTCCACGAAATATTATTTATTTACCTATCAATATATTTTCAACAAAATAGTTAAATACTATGAATATAATTTTCAAATAATTTATTTCTTCTATTTTTGTTTTGTTTTGTTATTTCTATCCTGAAGGAAATACAATAAAATAAAGTACAGGTACAACATGATTGTTTTTAAGCTACAGATTGTTGTTATAGATAATGATAAATGAATTGCTGCTGCTATATATAAATGAATGTTTTTAGCCATATTTGAGAAATAATATATAGAAAGTTATCATCAATTTTACTCCAGAAAATTGCCTGAACCTTAATAAAATTTGAGCTGAGCTATACTTGTTTTATTTTCCTGTGAAACAAGTCATTTCGGAAGAAACAAACATATTATACTAAATTCATTTAGCACTACTACTGAAACACTTCGATTAAAATTACATCTCTCTATATATAGAAAGATTTTTCGTATGAAGATTTTTCGTAAAGGCTGTAATAAATTAATTACATACTATCGCAACAATGCCAACGTTCAAGATAACTCGCCAAATTGGCAACCCCGATTTCGCATATTTCGTACACACTTAATGACAACCACGTGCTTCGTTGTGTTGTTGTTGCTCATGCCACCTGTCTGACATAGTCAGATCGAGGCCCACTAAATTCATCGTGGCAATGGGATGGATGTATGCCTGTCGTTGACTTTTAGCCTTGAGCACCATACAGGTGACAGAACGATTTAGCTCGGAGACATTCCCGAAGGAACGATAGACGGTGACACCAACTATCTCCACCTCCACAAATTAGGCAGGGGAATTTTCTCCAATTCCCTGCACTCGTGATTTAGCCCACAAGACTTTCGGACCCACTGATTTAACAAGCACATGGTCCGCGTGTACTCGGAGGGTATTTGGCGGTGCGGGCATCGAACCCAGGCCTTCCGGTCCGGAGTCGGGTGCTCTAACCACTAGGCTACTTCATATAAAGCTGTCAATACGGCTGCGGTAGTACGTTATTGCAAACTCTCGCAGAAAAATATTGCAATGATTGCTTGGACTGGAATTGTTGCGTGACAGGAAAAACATTGAGTCGTACAAAGACTTATTGGCAATCAATGAATCTAAATATTCAAATGTCCAGAAAGCTGCCAAAGCTGCAGGTTTATAAAGATCTGTGGACTTCATCAATGAAGTATTGGCCGAAGCAGCTTCAATAATGAAATTAACTGAAGAATAGTGCCAATAACGAAATTAGCGAGAAAAAGAACAACAACAACAAAAAAAAAATAGAATTACATAATGCATGTAAATTACAGATTTACGATTTGAGCAATGACTATGAACAGTTGTATAAATTCTACCATGAGGTCGGTCCGCCATTAGACGCCCTTAGTAATTTCAAAAATTAGCTTTACTGGTTGGCAAATGGGGCTTCTTAACCGAAAGAAATAATCTTTTGAGGTTCATCTTTTGTTAGTCATAATCTTTTAACAGTTTCAACGAACAATCAAATAACTCATTCGCCTCTGTCTTCTTTCTAAATTTAGTTTTCCAACTCCAATAAACGGCAATCACTTGATTGATTATGGTCTTAAATCAGTATTTTTGAAACTTTCAATACTTGGAGCCCAATTTTACATCATCATTTTCATCGTGCCCTCCATCCATACAATAACAATGTATTGAATTCATTAATAACGAATTTCATGTGAAGCTATCATTCGATTATAATTATAAACCGTTCAAATTATCAAGATAAGTATTATAAATTTTGTACATAACTTTACATGTGACAAGTGAGGTTTATTGTCCGGTACTGATGCATTAAATGTATACTATATCAGTGCAAATGTGTATTTTACTTTTATTATGTCAGAATGTATTTTGTTTTACTTCTTTTCAGTAAATTTGTAATTTTTTAAAACTTTTATTTTCGACTTTTCGATTTGCTCGCACCCCCTTGTAAGGCTATCACGACCTTTCCCCTAGGAGGGGGTGTCCCACAGTTTGGAGAAGGGCTGTCTTAAATGCCTTCACTTCTTTTACTTTTGTGACAGAAAATGTCTTCACTGCTCAAAAGATGAAGCAAACGTCATGCTGTTCCCAGTGATCGATAACACTTGGTAAAATTCCGTGCTGAAAAGCAGCTTCTTAACAAAATCAGCCACTTTCTTAAGATTAAAATATTTTATATAAAATAGTATATTATTAAAGTCATTGAAAATATAATTTTTTATTAGAGGTAATAAATAAATCGCGAGTAATCACCATTTTGCCAAGAAACCAGTCACAAATGATACAATTTGTCTTTACCTTCTCTCAAAAAACGTAAAATGCAATATACTGTGGTAAAAATAAATTGTAGTTTAAAAAAAAACTAAAAACCTGATTTTATTGTTGATCGAACTAAACAAAAGTAAAAAAATATGTATATATATATATATATATATATATATATATATATATATATGTCAGGTTTGAAAAGTTTAGGTTCAAAATTAAGTAAGTAATAAATAAATATAGAGCAAACGCTTTACCATCGCGTAAGGATTTGTGAGTAAATAAGCCTATTTAAAGGTGGAACGAGCGCTGACGAAGAAAAACGCATACTTGAAAAGGCTTAGCTGGTGACTCTTGTCCGAATTATTGTTAATGTTCTAATCGGTTGTGCGCCAAAGGGCCACCATGTTGGATTTTTTGTGATGGAAGCGAAATAAAGAAGTTATTATATAGATGGATGCCTTCCTCATTTTACCAGCAGGCCTGGGGCCTGTCATATATATATATATAGTAAAATAAAATAAAATTGAAGAAGTACTAGAACCTACAGTGCTAAAGCAGGAAGAAATTGGAATTCACCAGACGCAACAAATGTAGATACAAAAAATTCTTTGGAATAAACTGGAGACCTATTATGATTTCTAAAGCTGTCGCTGAATTAGGCCAGGGAATTAAGGTTAGCAATGCTTTATGGATCTAAACTTCCCCGTACAGCAGAAAGTTTCGACATAATAGGGGAAACAAAAGAACACCCAAGTTGAATATATATATATATACTATATATAATTCTTATCATCGGAATGTATTGATTAACAAAAAAATTAATGTCATTGTGTGATAATTGCATGGGGGCTCGATATCAATTGTTACAATTTCTTATTAAATCTATTCTGAATTGCAGAGTTAGTGTAAAAATGTTGTACAAAGAAACTCACGCTTTTACTACAATGAAATTTATTTCATCGTTAATTATTTTACTCTTATGTTAAGATTTTTTTTTTTACTTTTTTAATTCGATCAACTATAAAAGCGTGTTTTATAGATTTTTAAACAATAATTTATTTTTTAGGTTGATCTACAGTAGAATATTTTTTCAGTTTTTTAAGCTATCATTTATTAATTGATGAATTAATCTTAAATGCGTTATTTTTTAGGATGAATAAAAGCATGTTCAAAAACGCTTTAATTACGTAAAATACAGAAACCTTGAGTGATCAGACAGATTGTATATCAAATATCTTTAAATTACTAGCTAAATCATCATCAAAATAAAATAAAAGTAACTTCAAATAAGTTTTTAATACGTATTACTTTCTCAATGTTCAGTTTTTTAAATTACTTACTGCCGCAGTATGCCCTCAGACTGTTTCAGAATGCATTCAGTCAGATGCTTTCAGAATATATGCTTCCTTAAGGTAATGTTTTTACTAATATTTTAAAAAACAAACTCAATTTTCGTCAATCCAAAGTAAAATCTCTTAAACAAAAAATTAAAATAATTTTTAATTTATTTTTTATTTATGTATGGAGGAAAAAATGTTTAATGTCGTGAAAGTGAAATGCGGTGTTTGAAATGAATGGGAATGGAAAAATTAAAAGCAAAATTTAAGATACGTAATTGAATAAAAATGCCCGGAAACATACTAATAAGATTAAGTTTATATGTTTTTTGGAAATTTCTGTTTAGAAAAAAGATTATGTTGTCCCATTTTGCGCTGTTTTCTTAACGCTTTTAGTTCGCCTCAAAACAAATAACTGTAAGATATTACGAAAATGCATTTGAAAAATATTTTGAAGCATTAAGTAATTCAAGGATTATTTTTTTAAAACAGTACCTTCCTTGAAACATTAAAGTCATGTTTTTAAGTATTCTTCATAAGCAAATGTTTCATTCGATATTGAATTAATTCATTTGAAATTCGATGTTTAAAAGTATCTGCTTTATTTAATACAACATATTCTTGTTGTTTAATTACAGGTAAAACTCATTGAAACTGGTAAAACGCATATAACTTAGCTCAATGAAAATTTGTGTACCAATTAATCATTAACTTAAATTATTATAACTCACATATATAATATAATTTACTCCATATTACTTATTCTATAAAGAATGTATCGAAACTCCCCACGTATGTTATTTTCACTGCAGTGGTGTTCTCTTAATGGGAAGTTTGAGGTTTACAGGCAAAATTGACTTCCCAACTGGAATTTGATTATTGCAACCATAGAAGATGTAACCAGCATTACCTCATTCGTTACTTTGACATCTTTAGTTACAAATTTGGCAAAAAATACCATATTACCAAGGCATTATCCAGAAAGCTCTGTGATCGGACCTTCTATTAACTTCCATGAGGCTATATAAAAAAACTTTGAAGCAAAGGTGGAGTCAGTTCAAAAGAGAGTTCAGTCGCGTTTGTTAACTGCAATAAGAGACAGACTTTATCTGTCTGAGTTATTGCTAGTGTAACTCTTTAGAGAGTCCTTTATAGAACGTTATAAGGCTTACTTATGATGATTGAGATTTGTGCACTATTGTAAATAAATGACTTTACTATTGCTATGTGTATATATGTTGATTTGTTTGCGTGTAGGCATCTCACTGCCTTTATCTATTAATACAGTGCTTCTCAAATTTCAATACTTGCGACCCACTATCCAATAATAATTTTCATCGCGCTCTCCTCCATACAATAACAATGTATTGAATCCGGTAATACGATACTTTGAAGCTAAGACTACCATGCAATTTGAACCTCTTAAGTACCACAAACGTATATAAATGTTTCGTTCAGCCACTACGTAAATTGCCCCGGACACATACATACGTCTTTCGGAAATACGATCTTTTCTATTCACTGCTATCCATAAAATTATTCCAAAGGCTTTTGTATGCAATAAAAAGGACCTTGACAGTCATTGCGAAAGATTTACTTACTTCAGAGGACTTTCTTATATATATTTCTTGTCTTCCCCTCCCCAATACACCACATATGTTTGGATACATGAAAGCGGTGGTATTGGGGAGCGAATTGCGTAACTTTTAATCGGCATTTAATGGATTAATTATAAACCGTATAAATTATCAAGATAAGTGTTAATGTTTGCATATAATTTTATATATGAAAAGCCAATGAATTCACTGGTACTTAATAAACTTATTCTCAACTTATTCAAACTTTTATTGCCAATTATAAAATACATTGTGTAGTACTGATACATTTATATAAGTGTATTATATCAGTGTAAATGCCTCTTATTTAAATTTTTATTATGACAAAATGTACTTTCTTTGTTTACTTTCAGTAAATTAATAATTTTTTTTTTAAAAAAATAATCTTTCTTTTTCGACTTTTCAATATGCTCGCGCCTCCTTAATAATATTCCTCAGAAAGTTTGTAAAATATGAGGGGCAAGATGTGCATTTTGAAAAAAAAAAATTCCATTACATTTCTTTCATTAATTTCCTTAATTTATATTATTTTTAAAGAAATATAAAGCGTTATTTGATTATTTGTTTTACTCTGGTTCAATATCTATAGTAAAATCCTGAAAATTAAAATGAATTTTAACTTGAAGATCTGAGGAGAAATGTTTTACAGCGAAGCTCAAATGTAAAAACAAATATTTATTTTCAAAAAATATATTTCTAATTTTAAATGCTAATAATCTTATCGGTGAATTATTCCTTAAAGACAAATATTTATTTAAAAAAAGAAGTTAAATAAGAAATTATCTTTAAAATATTTCATCTTTGAATTGAATAAAGCTAAACTCAAATATTAGCATGCCCAGTAAATTCAAATTCAATATATTATCAAGCTCTGTGAAGCGCGTAAACAGATTATCAGATTTAAATAAATTATTTGTAGAATGATATTTGCTTAAAACTTCGATTCAACGTTGATAAAGTAACTCGAATCACACTCTTAATATTTGTTTATGATCTTTTAAAGCAGAAATAAAATTCTACAGGTAAATCAGTACTTAGTAAATAACATTAGTAAATAATTTTAAGAAGAATAAGAATAAAAAAATGTACTTCTAAAATATGCTGAACTCTAAATGTAATGTTTATTAATGAATCAATCTATAGAAAATATATATCGCATTTTATATCACACTAAATATTTTAAAGAACATATTTACAAATCGACTGAAGGAAAACATTGGAGGTATTTTACCTTTTATTAATTTATTTTTTCATACAAATCTGGACTGTATTGTGAGTACCAATAATAAATTAACTTATATATATTAACTTATAATACTTCAGAATTGAAGAGCGCAAATCTAAATCTGTTTTGGTCATAAATAAATAAATTCGTTCATAAGTAAAATAATGAAATTAATCATATTATTAGTCAACCTGAGCATTATACTTTAAGTTATTTTTTCACATCAGACATGTATTGTGGTTTTTACTAATACCACCTGATCGGCATGTGCCTGATCAAGGATCACAAAATTTATCCTGGCAAAAGGTTAGATTGTAAGCCTGCCGTTAGCCGTAGCCTTGAGCACCATGCAGATGGCAATATGTTTTGGCACGTTACCACCCCAATTTTGAGGGAGAACACTCTGGGGAAGGTCAGGGTTATCATCCACCTACTTTCCCCTTTCACCAACCTCAAGAGAGGATTTGTGGTTAGACGGCTATTTAAAGTACCTCGATTCAGCTAAGGCACAGCACATTTACAAAAATGTATGCCTTTTCCGAGATTCAAGCCCAGGATCAATGAAATATAAGTCAGCGTCTTTTACCAAAAATGTATTAATTTATTTATATCACTTGTCATTACAAACATAATAATTTCGATAAGTGTGACCAAAGTTCTAAAACAAATGTCTGTATGCATGCAACCGTTTACTTCATAACTGATTATAATGTACTTAAAGCGTGAATCTTTCTTAAGCAAAATAATGCATTAAGGATGATGTTATCTAGAAATACTATAATCATTTTCATTTAAATGATTATAAACACTCCCAATTGATTAATTTTACAAAAAAAGAATTTTTTTTATTTTTAAAATCGTTCATAAAAGGCAGCGTGTTAAATTGAAAGTAAAAATAATTGTGCTTGTTAGCTTTAGAGTCCATTGTGTGTAACACATTTAAAATTTCATGATTATGAAAAAAATAGTAAAAAAGTAAGGATAATTAAATTCAAAATTTATTTTTCAATATTTGACATGGTAATCTGCATAAAACAGCATAAGGTAATATTATCAAATACATTTGAAAAAATATAGCGCTTATATTGATTTTAGTTAAAATATATCTGACCGAAATATAAAAAAAGGAAGTATATTAGCAGAAGGTAAAGTCAGACAATTAAAAAAAAAAAAAAGAAAGAAATGTAATGGTAAATAAATCACTTTTTCATAAGATTCCATTAAATCATTTTAATAATATAATTTTTTCCACTTATCAATGATTTACACTTGTTTTAAATTTTTTTTTCCTTTAGTTCTTTTCTTGTTTTTAAAGATTTTTTTCTGCATTAAACTTTGTAACAGGCTGTCTTATATATATATATATATATATATATATGACTACCTCCTTTTATTTGATAGTGATTGACCCTTTTCTGATTATATATGAATTTATTAGTGTATCCTAATTCAGTTTGATGACTTTCAGAATAAAATTAATTTTCTTTCTTGCTGAATTATTCCTAAATTGTACACTTTTTGAAGTAGAAAAAAAACCTACATTATTGTATTGCATTAATCAAAAAGTGAAAATTTAAAAATTTTCAGAATTAATTAAATATGGAAATAAATGAAAATGCTAAAAAAAGAAGTATTATATAACTTCACTAGAAAAAAATCAAGAAATTTCCCTGTAAAATTGCTTCTAAAATAAAATGCAGAAATTTTGATGTCAATTTTATTTAAAAAGAATCACGTGTTTGAAATCATTTTGCAACATTTGAATTTTAGACGGTGTTTTTTTTAATACTCTTTTTATCTGTTTATAATTACTCAACAGAATTTTTTATATATATATATATATATATATATTTTTTTAAAAAAAAATTTTCTCATTAATACATAATAAATTAAAATAGTTCTTGTGCACCTATTAATATTTTATAGTGTTGGAAGATATCCCTTGTTAAACATTCCTCTTTCAAAGTTGTCCGCACTCAAATTAATTCTGAAAAAATTTGTGAAATTGTGAGAATGATTTAATTACCTGATAAGGAATTTCTTTCAACGGAAAAAGTTGGTACACAATAGCGCCTATAGAGTGCGTTTCATTCATGAATTACACATTTAGTCACATGTTAACAATATTTATACAATTAGAATAATATTGTGTACAATACTCTGGTAATTCTTTACACTTAATAGTCTATAAATTTAAGACAGACATTGAAAATGACCGCAATTTGCATATGCTAAAATGTCTTTATTTCACTACATTTCATCTTCATCTCTACACGTTTAAATATCTTACTTTTACACGCAAAAATCACTCTTACCTCTCAAACTGAACCGGTGTATTGCTAAATTATCTCTGGCATACACTAAAAAATACTGTTCAATCAATTTAGGAACATTTTTAACGAAAGAAATACAAGGAAAGTACTTAAATATATAAATGGGTAAAAATGGAGAAGCAATAAAGGGTATATAAAAAGTTAATTATGAAATATTGCCTTGATCCAAATTTGCATTTTTTATGAGCATGAACTACGCTGTTTTTGAGTAAAAAAATTTATTCATAACATATACGTTTTAATTAGTTCATCTTTCTAAAGAATATGCGATTCGGTAATTTTAATTTATGAAAAAAAAAATGAAATGCAGAAGAGAAGAATAAAATAATTGCTTTTTATTGCATTTTTAGAGGGATATAAAAAAGAGGCAAACTTAATTCTTATCAACTGATTATAATTACATTCTTGAAATGAAACAATTAATTGCTGTTCTTTATGAAAAATATAATTAATTCATATTTTTTTCTTGTAAAAATAAGGTGCACAAATAGTATTGCCTTTTGTAAGATCATTTCGAAGGGATTTTTCTATAATTTTAAGTCTTTTTTTTTAAATATATGTTTGCGTTTTTCTTCGGCAAGTAGAATTAACGATACTTTAACTGGATTTTAGCTTCAAGAAATAATTAATCAGTGTTTTAAAAATTAACCTATAAGAAAAATCCGCTTAATTTTTTTTTCTTACTTGTTTCAACCCAGTATCTAGTACTCTGCAAATTAAATTTCTTAAATCATAGTAAATATTGCATATATACAGAGAAATTTATTTATTCTGTTATTGATTTTTTTTTTTTTATTCCGTACATAATATGTCTTAGAGCAGGGGTTCTTTTAAATTGTGGTTCACGGACTCGCGGAAGTTCCTAGTGCCTTTCTAGGGGAATGCGCGAAGGTCTCTAATTTAATGTTAAGATTTCCCTCTTTGGCAGATTCTGAAATGATTCCTGGAAAAAATGAAAGTTAAGCCAACCTACTCTAGATCATTAAACTGCACGCAATAAAAAATTACTAGAAGATGTACTTTAATCAAGGATATTAATTCAGGTTTTGTATTGTTTACAAAGCAATTGTTTACATAGCAATACTATTGCGTAATATTTTCAAAAAGTAGCAGAAATACATGTTCAGTGATAAAATGAAGAAAGTAAATATTAAAAAAAAGTCTGTCAAAGTAGCAGGGTCAGTCTTAAGATTATTATAGCTATGTTTGTTTGGCGGAGCAGGAGGCCTGTCAGGGTTTTTATCTCATGTCTGGTGATTTAGATAACTTAAGAAACTTAATTACTTGACCATTTTAAAAAGAGTTTAAGAAAAATAATTTATGAATGAATAATAAAAGAAAATTTACTGAAAAAGTGAATTAAAATACTTGATAATGAAAGAATACAAGAACAGCTTTTTCCAAAGCTAGCAAAAAACATTTACTATTTCAGAGTTTAAGAATTAGCTTGTAATTCTTTCGGCCAATGAGAGCCTCGGGCTGGTGTATTGCCTGACCAATGGGGGAGCAGCTATTCGTGACATGTTGTGTGAGTGTGAAGACCTGCGGTCTTTGCTCCTTTCCCGCGTTTGCGAGAGGGAGTTCCGTGATTGGTTGTTGTGCCAATTGGATGACTTCGGTCCCGGAAGGGGTAGCGTAGCCGTGAGTGGGAGCGGAGGCGGCCAGAGGCCGTACGGCCAGCGGAGCTCTCCTATTGGTCGTTGAGTATCTGGTGTTTTAGAATGGTGAGATTTGTTCGAGATTGGACTGAAATGTTCGAATTTGGAATGCAAATTTCGAAAAGTGGTGTTATTAAAAAAAATAGATATAGAAGTGTTGATGTAGTGGGATTATTAGGATTATTATTGAAACTTAAGATCTCTCAGAGCCATGTTTTGGGTCAGAGAGGAAGGTTCAAAATCTCCGCGGTGATCGAAAGTTTAAGAAACACCGTCTTAAAGTATTTATTTTCCTTTGTGAATATTGCTAGAATGAGAGCATTTAAAAAAATGTTTGCTATAATACATGTGTAGTTAAAGAATACATGCATAAATATATGTCATGAATTGTAGAATAATTCCCTTAAGAGTGTAACCACAGTCACTATAAAAACTACTAGTTATTATTAGATAGATATATTTCTTAAACCAGTGCTTTTCTCAAAGTTTCAATATTCGCGACCCAATATTCAATCATAATTTTCATTGCGTCCCCTTGATACAATAACAATGTATTGAACTCAATAATACTATACTTTGATGCTAAAACTACAATACGACTTTAACCTCCTAAGTGCCACCTGTATATATAAATGTCTCGCTCAGCCAAAGCATTAATTTCTCCGCACGTATATATACGTCTTACCGAAGTACGGTCTTTTCTATGCACTGATATCCATAAAATTATTCCGAAGGCTTTGGAATGCAATAAAAAGACCTTGACAATGTTTGCGAAGGATTTACTTATTTCAGACTATTTGCTTCTTTATTCCCAATACAATCCCGTATCGCGTAACTTTTAATTGGCAATTAAGAGTTTAATTCTAAACCGTACAAATTATCAAGATAAGTGATATAATTTTTGTATATAATTTTATATATGAGAATCCCATGGAGTCACTGTTAGTTATTAAACATGCTCTTAACTTAGTATTGTTAAATTAATTATAAAATATATTGTATAGCATTGATATAATTGTAAGTGTAATACATCAGTGTAAATATGTGTTTTATTTTTTATTATGTCAGAACGTATTTTGTTCGTTTACTTTCCATAAATTAATAATTTTTTCAAATAATCTTTTGTTTTTGACTTTTCAGTATACTCACTCCTTCCTTGTAGAGTTGTCACGCCCCCAAGGAGGGCGCGCCCCACAGTTTGAGAAACGCTGTCTTAAACACAATTTCTTTACATCCTATTTCTTCTTGAATATATAAGTAATTATACTTCAGAATTATTCCGAGTTAGGTCCATTATACTTATTTAATGAGATGATTCTTAAGACCTGAATAGTTTTTGTATTAAAAATTCTTATGAGAAGTAACTTGGGTAAAGTTTCAAAACAATACTAGTAAGTGTACATTTAATTTTAATATGTGTTTATGTATAAAATCCTTTTACCAGAATATTTATTTATTTATCATCAATAAGTAAGGAATTTTGAATAAAATAAAATAAGTAGAATTTTGAAATTTTTAAAATTTTATCTTTAGAGATTTTAGATTTTAAGGAAATTGCGAGTAAAAGTAAAAATTTTTACCTTTGATTGTTAAACGCTTACGTAAAGTGTGCTATGCTTCAGAAAACCCCCCACATTGCTAATTTCATGTAAATAGCTTAATTCAATAAAAATTTAGGATGCTCTGAAATTTATCACATTATTTTTGAATCAATCTTCTGGAAGAAAATTAATTCAAAAAATCAGACAGAAAACACCTTAAGAAACAACGCAAATCAATGTTCCTAATTAAGTTTACAATACTTAAATAGAGATATCAAAGAGATTCCTAATTACTACAACTTTCAATCCTTTTTGAACAATTTTTGCGCCAACTTGGCGATCATGTTTTATTTAACACACCTTTTAGCCCCATAGTTGGCACCCAAGAAATTCCTTCTCTCGTCACTTACGTTTTTACCTTGGGATTTCTTTTTTTCCCTAGTCGACAACTTTCATGAAACAAAAAGGAACTGGAAGTGAGAAAAGAAAGAAACGAAGAAAAAAGTCAAAGATTTGCCACAGCATCGAATTCAAGAGTGAAATTCTGGGTGTAATAAAAAATGAGGCAAACTTAGACTAAAACATTCTATTCTCTGCTTACTGCTTGTATTTTCTCTGGTAGACTTACTCCATTTAAACTTTTTTTTCTTGATTCCTTCTTTTTGAACTGGACTTTTTTGTCCATGTGATCTTTCAGATTCTTTGTTTGTTTTATGAATGGAGCAATTCCACTAGGGAAATAGAACACAGAGGAAATGACCGAAGAAATAGACTTACTACAGAAGTTAAACAAATACAAGGTATATTACAATTCTACTGTAGTCTCGAAGCGGGCAGGTTTAGGCATTTACGTTCCCTACTGAATGTTGTACTTTCCTTAAAACCTTTAAAAGCGTTATATCGAAAGTACTACAGGAACAAGTAAACATACATGACATTTTTTGTCATTTGTGAGATATATCATACTCGTGCGCTTTTCAGAATGCTACGTGTGTTTTAAAATACTAAATCAATGTTGTAAAATATTTTTAAAAATTATATTTATGTTTATTGATTTCAGAGATCGACCCTGATTTCAGCCTGAAAGAATAATTTGGTCTACAAAATTATGAAATTAGACAACCTGTATCTGTCTCTCTTTTTCGTGATTATGCAATACAGTTAATTATACATAAAGAATAGTTCCCAAAAATGGATCTTCCAGCGTTTTCTCGAAAAATCCACTTTCGTCACAAATCATAATGTCATAGATTTATCCAGTAATTTCGAGTTGCATCAATAAAGTCGCGCAGTCACCAACATGGTCAACTACCATATCCCAATTTGGTCACCGAATGTGGTGACAACTTTGCTGTAGCCCCAATATTTCGCCAAGTTTCCATTATAGAGTAAGGGACTGCGTTGCTTGGAAATATAACAATTTTCAGCGCCACCTAGAGGAAAAGGTGATTATGAATATCATTGTGTTTCAAGAGGAACTAAATTGAAGTACAAACCAAAATGTGAAGACGAGATTCATTTTTTTCCTGCATACAATATATTGATAAAAAATAGAGCTACATAATACATGTAAATTATAATTTTAAAACTTGAGCAATCAGTATGAATAGTTGAACAATTTTACAATGAGGGCTGGTAGATCCTTAGACGGAAAGGGGGTACCCCCAACTCCTTTTATAATACAATTACCACATTTCGTAATTCAAGTAGGTAACATATTTGGGGTTCGAAAGATAAAGTTAAACGCTTTAAAATGTATTTGCGTAAGTATAAGCTGTTTAAAATTATATATTGTTGGATTTGAGGTAACATAAATTTTAAGGTATCCGACTACGTTCGAAACCCTGATTTCGCAAAAGCGCATAAATGGATACTTTTTATAATATTTAGTGTCACTTAAATTAGAATATATGTATAAAATTGTTTTAAGAACATTTTGACAAAAAAAAATTATTTAAATACAATATTTCGGCAAAAAATTAACTTAGAATAATCTTTTTTCAAAATGTTCTCCTTTTGTGAAAAATGCTTCTGTTACAATAATATTTTGCCTGTATATAGCTCAGACATCTGTACAGAGGCTCGACAAGAATTTTTGAAATATATAACTTAGAAGTGGGTTTATTCATATTTTATGACCACAGAGGGGAGCAATTTTAAGAAAAAAAAAACGCCGATAATTATTTCAATGGGTTGTAACTCTGAAAATAATGTGAATGTTTTAAAAATCATATTTGAGCATCTGTACAGAGATCTGAGCTACATACAGGCAAACTATTATTATAATAGAAGCATTTTTCACAAAAAGAGAATATTTTGAAAAAAGATTATTCTAAGTTAATTTTTAGCCAAAATATTGTATTTAAATAATTTTTTTTGTCAAAGTGTCCTTAAAACAATTTTATACATGTATTCTAATCTAAGTGACACTAAATATCATGAAAATTATCCATTTATGGGCTTTTTTATAATCACGGTTCCGAACGTAGTCGGATACCTTAAATGAACAAATATTATGTGAATTATATTGAAAACTGTAATAATAACATACATTTCTAAATAGATATTCCGCCCTTCTTACGTATTGAAAAAAATATATTAAATGTAATTGAATAAGTTTTTAAATATGTTTTTCATTTAAAAGTTAAAGAATTTCAATCCATATGTTTTTAAATTGATTCTTAAATGTAATTAAAGTTTTTTTATAAGCAAAATTCATGAAACGTACTATAATACGTTATAATGTTATTCATTTTTAAAGTTTCACAATTGAATCATTTTTAGATACAGCTACAAATTAATTACGCATGTCACACAAATTTAAGGTACTTAAGTTAAATTTTAATGCATAATGAATAGTGATTTTTAATTTTTCAGCTTAGAGAGAGTTGCGAAGTTGGAGAAGCTATTATTATAAGAGAAAAACATGTATGATATATGCCTTCTTCTGGAAGTTGAAAATGTTGAAAACCTTTGCTAAAATTACTTGCGTTGCTTCTAATTTAATACCGATGCAAATCTTGTTCATGTAAATGATCAATATGTATTTCAGCTACTTTTAAAAGTAAGATCATAACACTTTCCCTTGAAAATAGTTTTTAGAAATTGTTTTTCTTGATTTCAGTTCTGTATTGTAATCCCAATTGTTTTTTAATTGTTTTTATGTATCCATTCCTTAGCACGTCGTAAACGAAAATTTTTCATTACTCAAACTGATTGCTAATTCATTAGCATTTTACTGTATTTTAATATTAAATCCCTTTGTCTGTTCAATATTAGATAGTTCCATCCTTTTGCGGGCTACGTCCGAAAACGTGATTTTGCAAAAGCATGCAAACGAACATATATATATTTTTAACATTTCGTGTCAGATTAGAGTATTCGTATAGAATTGTTTTATTATTACAATAAAACGATTTAAATGCAATATTTTGACAAGAGCTCAACATAGAATTATCTTTTTTTTAAAACATTCTCCTTTTATGGAAATTGCTTCTATTATAATAATCATTTGCTGATATATAAATCTGACCTCTTGAGCTTGAAATAAGTTTTTTTGAAATATGTATCCTAAAAGTGGATTTATCTGTACTTTAAAGCACGAGAGTGGAGAAATTTTAACAAAAAACACTGATAATTATTTCATTTCCCTGAAAATATTATGAATTTTTCAAAAATTCTAGTTCTGGCCCTCTGGAGAGACCTTAGCTATGTATAAACAAAATATTATTATTATAAACGCAGTTTTTGTAAAAGGAAAATGTTTTGAAAATAGATTGTTCTAAGATCATTTTTTGACCAAAATTTTGCATTTAAGTGCAATTATTACTGTAATAATATTCTTAAAATAATTTTATACGTGTATTCTAATTTAAGTGACATTAAATATTTAAAAAAATGATTGTTTTGTCCTCTTTTGCAAAATCATGGATCCGAATGTAGTCGGATACCTAAGTAAAGTCTGATTTTCGCTTTGATCTCTTAGAATACAAACGTAATAAACTAGTTGGAACGAACAACATATAATTCTTTCATTTATCTTTTTTAAAAAATTACAAAATGTGTGATATGTAATAATTATTGATAAGTTTACTTAATGTTGAAGAAATTAAAACTGGGCAAAATGCTATTTTACTTCATCGAGACACTTAAGTTGAATTCATTTTGTACTGTGTACATGAATTTAAATTTAAAAAGTTGATATTGCATACTCAGTTAGAAAGAGGGATAGGTAATAATTTTTTTTTTAGAAAAACATTTGGTAGAAACCTATTCTAAAACTTCAAAAACATAGTTTAGAAAATTTATTCAATTATGTACTGTATTTTAAGAGCAGGTTTATATTTAAGGAAATTATTCCAGACTATATCTGTTTATTATATTGTTTAGAATAACTAATTATGTTTTATTTAAACCTCTATCAAGAGAGAAAATGATTTCTAATCAACATGTTTAACTTAAGGCATCCGACTACCCTAAAATCATGGTTTTTCTTAAAAATTGACAAATTTCTTTTATGATTTTATTTTATAGGCCATCTTACTAGCTTTAAAAAAATACCAACTTTTTTTATTTTCCATTCACTAGAACAAAGGGTACCAGTGTTTTAGTAAAAGCAAAAGCAGTAACTTTACATAAGATGTCACACTTTAAAATGTGTTTTTTCCCGAGAAGCTCAAACGGAAACAGAGATTGCACAAAAAGTTTTTAAAATAATTTGCTGAAATTTTTTCTGTATGTTCTGTATAACAGTAGAAGTGTTTTAACCTTCAGATTTATCTATCAAAGTTTTATTACAAAATTTACAGTTCTTTATGTAAATATAATCACTGGTTCTTTAAGCAATTTAATATAACTAAGATAAAGTGCTCTAGTTTTTGTGAACATTAAAATATCTGTTATCCTGAAAGTCACTTCAAAAGAGATAACAAAGTAATATATCAAAATTGAAAAATTGAGAATTTGCTCATTTACTGTTTGTATAGAGCGGGCCTCGTTTATGTAAGTTTTTGCCAATTTTTACCTATTTTTACCCATTTTAGTAGTAATAATTTGTTTTTCTCTTTTTAATTTTAGCCTTTTTTTCTTAAAGTGAACTAAGTAAATCAAAAAACCAGAAAAAAATTTCCATATCTCCGTTTTTTTTAAAAAAAAAGTTGTCGTAAGTGGTCAGATACCTTAACTATATCTCAATTTTTATTAATAAATGCAAAATGGTTAAAAATTATGAATTTTTTGTTTTGATTCTTACCGTATTCGTTGAATATTTTGAATATTTCTGAAATTCATAAACGTTCCACTTATAAACAAAAGTATAAATTAACAATACACAATAACGTAGTACTTCTATAGAAATTTGTATGTATTACCAAAAAAATCTACAGCCATTTACCTATCTTACTTCGAAATTGTTGACTGAAATAATTTTAGGTGTCACTTTTAATACTCCCTCTAAATTCTTGGATAAATATACACCCTAACGGCATATATTAACCTAAGTTATGGCAAAGATTTACACCATGTGTTACCAGCTGTGATACCTTTATAGTAGTTTTAATATTGAAGGAATGTTATTAACATCAAAATTTAGTACACACATGCCTGAAGATACATTAATGCGAAATTTTGAGCTGCATGACAAAATTAGTCATCCTTTATATTAAAACTTGAATGTTAACGTGCTTAGTTTGTTTTAGTTCAGTGATTCATAGTTCTTTTCAGGAAAATAAAGACTTCAATGTTTCATTAAAATTTGATCCAAAGTTTATGTTTTATTTTTGGGGTTCATATTTGGGAAAGGAAGAAAGGATGACATGTAAATCGATATTTGTAATTTTTTTTATTTTTAATGTTTAGATTTTGACTTTGAGAGCAAAGTATTTGATAAGTTTGTATTAAATAAATAAAGTTTATTTTAATTGCATATAAATTGTATATAATGTTTTAATTGTGTAATTATATAAATTAACTTGCATTTTAAATTTAGAAATGAATGTGTGTTGGATTAATACAAAAAAAAAAATATGTTCCGTAAAATACAATAACATAGCATAGTTACATAATTTCAGAAAACGAGAGATGCATCTGTGTTATTAAAAGTTAAGAAGACTTGGGGGAGAAATTTAAAAAAAAAACGCCGATAATTATTTCAATGGGTTGTAACTCCGAAAATAGTGTGAGTTTTTCAAAAATCATAGTTGAGACTCTGTACAGAGGTCCGAGCTATATACCGGCAAAATATTATTATAATAAAAACATTTTTCCCAAAAGAAAAACATTTTCAGAAGATGTTATTTTAAGTTAATTTTTTGCTGAAATATTGTATTTAAATAATTGTTTTTGTCAAAATTTCCTTAAAACAATTTTATACATGTATTCTAATCTAAGTGACACTAAATATCATGAAAATTTTCCATTTATGCGGTTTTTTAAAATTACGGTTCCGAACGTAGGCGGATAAATTAATACATTTATTTCCCATATTGTAAGAACATACTAAATAAATTCAAATGTATTTATTATAAGCCTAACAAATGATTAAGTAGCTTGTGAATTTTATTCCACCCCCCACCCCCCCATATATAAATGCTAAAAAAAAAAGTAGGTACCGATGGAGTCATAGATGTGCAAATGACGTATTTTCCAAATTACAAAAAATTATTTTTGTTTTTTTTTAAAAAAATGAGATTTTGTAATAGCTTTAAATTGCATCAGTATATTAAGTTTAAAAAAAATAATCATTTGAAAACGTCCAAGACTGTATTCTAAGATTACATAGGTATAAATCATTTTGAATTGCACCTAATTCTGCTTTTATATAATTTAGTATATATTAATTCTATTCGTTTTCTAACTTTCTTTATAAATAATAAAATAACTCTAAACATATTCCAGAACGCTTACGAGTTCAAAAATTGCTACAGTGCAGGCAGTACATCCAATTCTAAATATCACTTTTACACCGTCAATTACATCATTGGATTGGCATTGACAGTTCCAACGTCATATCAATACTTCTGCCTCTGCAGCTCAAGACATCTCTAATGAACATCTACCACACCGTCCAAGAGCCCGGACACCCCCAAAAGTCCACCCGCAAGCTCGACTGATCTCGACAAATAGAGGAGCTGCGTACTATGATTCTTCCTCCAAAGCATGAAAAGTTCAAGACGAGAAATGTTTTGAATCTCAAGAAAAAGACTTGTGAATTCCCAGAACTCATGTTCCCTCAGGTTGAATGGGTGTTGTGTTTTGGGCATCTGGACTGTAAGACAGTCCTCAATCCCATATCATGATAAGTCTATGATGGGGAGCTTGACGAATGTGGGGTTTTCCTTTCTGCTTAGTGGCATGATGGCGATTGGTTGGGCGATGGAATCCGGGAGGCGTTGCTTCAGTACTTCATCTGGGTTGAAAGTTGAGTGATAATTTTGACTTGGGTAAGAGCTTAGAGACTGCTCTGTGATTGGGTGCTGGGTACAGTGATAAGTGACTCCGATTGGCTGCCCCCTGGGGCTGAGAT
This sequence comes from Trichonephila inaurata madagascariensis, assembly GCA_019973955.1. Classification (NCBI taxonomy): domain Eukaryota; kingdom Metazoa; phylum Arthropoda; class Arachnida; order Araneae; family Nephilidae; genus Trichonephila; species Trichonephila inaurata. Next base: position 61,862 of record BMAV01003747.1, on the reverse strand, counting down.
ACAGTTCATGGGGAGGCGCTTGTCCAGTGGGAAAGAAGGAGAGAAAAAATATTGACTAAAAATTATGAAAGTTAAATAATAGCAGACTAAGATGCAATAAAAATTATTGCATTAGAAAAGATATTAAGGAGGGTTGTAAGAGTCAAGAAGTATTCTTCTTGGCCTTTTAGTATTATCATTGGGGGTGTAAGGAATTAAATTTTGCATATTAGAATTATTGGTATCAGGTAGAGCGTGTGTTCCCTCAGATATGTCGCTAGTTATTATATACGTAAGAGGAACGAATTTGCATTCGGTGTGCTGTGGAATTGGATTGGACATTCTCTGCAAACGAATTTGCTGAAGATCAGCAAACCCAGAACCTTCAGTTTGCGTGGGTATGCAAAGGAAGATGTCAATTTAGATCTCAGTTTCATCATGCGATTAATTATTACCTAAAATTAAATAATACCTGTATTGGATAGATAAGTAGGCACCACGAAAACCTTAAGGTATCCGACTACGTTCGGAACCGTGACTTTGCAAAAGCGCATAAATGGATAAATTTCATGATGTTTAGTGCCACTTAGATTAGAATACATATATACCATTGTTTTAAGGGCATTTTGACAAAAAAATTTATTTAAATACAATATTTTGGCAAAAAATTAACTTAGAATAATTTTTGTTCAAAATGTTCTCTTTTTGTAAAAAAATACTTCTCTTATAATAATATTTTACCTAAATATAGGTCAGACCTCTCTACAGAGTCTCAACTAGAACTTTTGAAATATATACCTTAGAAGTAAGTTTATCCATGTTCTACGACAACAGAGGGGAGCAATTTTAAGAAAAAAACCTCCATAATTATTTCAATGGGTTGTAACACTGAAAATAATGTGAATTTTTCAAAAATCATAGTTGAGCCACTGTAAAGAAGTCTGTGCTATATACAGGCAAAATATTATTATAATAGAAGCATTTTTCACAAAATGAGAACATTTTGAAAAAAAACTATTCTAAGTTAATTTTTTGCCAAAATAGTGTATTAAATTAATTTATTTTTTTCAAAATGTTTAAAACAATTTGATACATGTAGTCTAATTTAAGTGACACTAAATATCATGAAAATTATCCATTTATGCGCTTTTTTAAAATCACGGTTCCGAACGTAGTCGGATACCTTAAATCAATAATAAACTATAAAAATAGAGAAACCGTTTAAAACAGAAGAAACAAAATGGTACATACATTTTTTAATAATAAGTTCTTTGCATGAGACTTTTTGTAGCCAGTTGCTTATCATTTGCAATTCAGAATTACTTTTGATTTATTTGAAACATCATATTGAAGTTTCACATGATGTCAAAAATCATTAATACGTTAATCAATGTCTGCCAAACAAGGGAGGGAATATATTTTCAGGTATTTTCACTTATATCAGATAAATAATGATCAAATTAAAAACAATTCAACTAAAACGAAGGTATTACAAAACTATCAGTTAATAACGTTTACAATCGATACAAATGCCTCAAACTCATAAATATTTATACAAGCACTGTGTGAATCATTTTATTCAATTTATTTGCCGTAAATTCGGACAAATATACAATTTGAAACAAAACAAAACAAGCCGCTTTCCGCAGGCTGTAATTTATTCTGCAAATAAACTATGCTTTTATGGAAATGAAATAAATTTAAATAATTAATCTTGTCAATTAATAACAAGCATTCACGTACAAAATATGTTTTGAATTCATTGCATATTCTGTGTTTGTTTGTTTAAGTGTGATCTTGAAAATCACATTATTTCCCAGTAACAGCGGTTGTTAAGCCAACAGAATTTTAATACATCTAAACACAACTCTTTCACGAATTTGTTTATTTTAGAGGAACTCTCTGGAATTCTCTAATTAATAATTCAAAATCACATTTGCAACATTTCTCATTGCTCTCAACCGAATGTAAATTAAGCACGAAACCAACCAATCGTAAAGGTTTGAGAATGAACGTTCATTTTAAACGTTTGGAAATAGAAGTTCAAGAGCAAAGGAATCATGTAGTTTTCTCACAAGAAATAAAGCTTATTTTGACAAATGATTTCATAGTACATATTAACAGCAGCTTTTGACATCTATAAGTATTAAGTTATATGTATTAAGTATCAGATTTGTGTTAGGACAGCAATATTTTAATATGAAGTCATAAATTCAGGAGTTTTATGGTTTTTGACATACACAATCATAGATCCACCAATAGAGGTGATTTATAAATCGAGTAATATTAATTATTTCTCGTGTGATTTGATATTTATTCAAAATGTCATTATGGAGCATACAACCATTTTTCACATACGTTAGAAAGGAAAACTACAAATGCTGCGTACAACAATTTGCTTAAAAAATTACACAACACGAGGTCTTAGAAATGGATTTTATATCTTTTCCTTTTTCGCTTACAATTTGGCTCGTCTCATTCGAAAGTTTGCCGGCCCTTGTCTCAAAGCATTGAAGAATTCAACATGTGTTTACTCCTCGACCCGGCAGGTTTGCAGTGGTATTATGAACAGAACGCTTGATTCTTCAGAAATAATTCTGGCTATAGTTCTGTGAATTTCTGCTTTCAGTTAACGAGACCACTTGAGCTTCTTAACTATTATAGCAAATATTTAAAATGCCATTTGAAAAAGAAATCATTATGAAAAAACAAATTTACTGTAATTGATTATTTCACTTGCTCAAAAACAATGGATAGCAGTCTATTGTGATTAAGTTTAAAAACAAATTTTTAAGATACCAAGTTATGTGCTTTGAAATATAATTATAATTAAAAAACAAGGTTGTTAGAAATTGTAAATTAAGGTATCCGACTACCCTAAAATCATGATTTTTTTCAAAAACTGACATTTTTTTTTTTATGATTTTATTTTATACATATCATCTTATTAGCTGTATAAAAGTACCAAGTTTTTTATTTTCCATTCACTAGAACAAAATTACAAGTGTTTTAGTAAAAGCAGATGACATAAGTTTACATGAGATGTCAAACTTTAAAATGCGTTTTACTCGAAATGTGTTTTTTTTCCCGAAAAACTCAAACGGGGACAGTGATTGCTCAAAAAGCTTTTAAAATGATTTGCTGAAATTTTTTGTGTATTTTCTGTATAACAGTAAAAGTGTTTTAACCTTCAGATTGATCAATCACTGTTTTATTTCAAAATGTACAGTCCATTATGCAAATATAATCACTGTTTATTTAAGCAATTTCATTTAGTCACTAAGATAAAGTGTGCTCTAGTTTTTGTAAAAATTAAAATATCTCTTATCCTGAATGTGTGTCATTTCAAACAGGAATAACAAAGTAATACATCAAAATTGAGAATTTGTTCATAAAATTTTTGTACAGAGCGGGACCCGTTTATATAATTTTTTTGTACATTTTTACCAATTTTTTTCCCATTTTAATAATAATAATAATTTTTTTTTCTGTTTTCAATTTTAGGATTTTTTTCTTAAATTATACTAAATAAATCTAAAAATCACAAAAAAATCTCTCTATCTCCATTTTTTTTTAAAAAAAAGTTTTCGCAGGTAGTCGGATACCTTAATATATTTATTAGAGATTTATCAATTTTCGGTTTTATAACAGTGTAATACACACATTTATAAACATAGATATATTAATCATCACAAGCCATTTTGAATATTAAGTTATGGCAAATTGGTTGAAATTATAAAGATAAAAAATTAGGTAATGAAGTTTCTTTACGATTATAATTTATTATAGATATTTTTTCTCATTAGAAAGAAAAAAAGTCGTAACTTATCGTGTTTATATGTAAAATGAACTGAAACCCACAAGTGGACGCTTGGGGCCAGCTCCCAGGAGCCCGGATAAGCTGGACTTATCCAGAGTTTTTGGTTATACGTTTCAATCCTCCATTGCCAAGGGAGTTTGTAAATCTTCTACGCACAGGGTGAGATTTGGGA
>BMAV01003747.1:0-35177 GCA_019973955.1 Trichonephila inaurata madagascariensis | reverse complement strand
AGTGTTAAATATACTTCCGTTCATCAGAACTTAAACTTATTTGGAGAAATGCATTGACATGTGTTATTTCGTTATCACTGATATGCAACTGAAGTACCCTTTTACATATTATATTAAAACTTTAAAAAAAAATGGAAGATGGAACGACATCAGAAAAAAAGATTCAGAATTTTCTCTCTGAAATTTAACGATTGAAAATATATCAATAAAGTTAGACTAAATTAATTAAAATCATTAATAATTCGATAAGTTACCAAAGTTTATCAATTATAAATCAATCATAATTTGTAGTAATTGTATCAGTTGTTTTGGATGATTAAAAACTTATTTTTGAGAAAAAAATTCTTTGAAATTACATTTTTTACTGAATTCTTTATAAATATAGATTATTGTAAATCAACAATGTCAAGTTATTCATTTAAGGGTAAATAGAAAGTTATAAAAGACTATATTAAAATTCCTAATATTTCCATTGCTTCTAGAAAGTAAACATCCAACAGAAAATGTCTATATGTAAAGTCGTATTTGTGTGTGCTTTCATGATCCTATAATTACCGATAAATATCATTGAACTTATCTAAGTACACTTCTTGGGTCAATATTTGTAACTAACTAAATGCAACAAATTTATTTAAGTCTTAAATTTATTAGCAGGATAATATCAATACACATGAGCATATAGATTTTATTTAAAAATTAAATCTTAATGTAAAAATTAAATCTTTATGTAAAAATTAAAATCCAGAGTATTCATATGCTTAATAAACTTCAGCTGAGGTTGCATAGATTTCTTTAACACACAATGTTGGTATTTCAATAACATGTGTATAGTCTTTATATAAAATTTATCAGTATCATTGAATTTTACATTTAATAACCCTTGTTCAAATATAAATAAATGCAATAGTGAAAAAAAAAATGTTACATCCGTGTGAGAAAAATTTACACCAGTCAAATTCTGAAAAATAGCTGTATTAAGAAATCCTCAGATACCACATAATAAATACATACCACACAAACATTTTATAATTTTTACTTTTTTGTAAAAGAATTATTGATTCAAATTTTTTTTTATTTTGACCATGTACAAGAGAACATGACTTTAATATTCAATATATGCACACAAATTTATATTCTATAATACACACATTTTAATGCGTTATTTTTTTACCACATTCAGAATGTAATTCTCTTTAAATTATACCTCTTACTAAAATGGTACATTGAATACAGACTTTCAGAATGTTGCATACTTTTTTTACATATAACTTTACAAATGGTAATTTTCATTTCTAATGTTTGAAAGTAGTATTTGATTCATCATTGAGTATACACATTAATGAACCCGTAGAAAATTAAAATATTTTCCCATTTCTGTAGTAATGCTTTTCGAAAATTTTTCCCCCATAAAAATGTAAAATTATTTAGTAGAATAAATTATATATATATATATATATATATATATATATACAAATATATTTGTTTTAATATGCCATGTGTTATCAGATTTTATATATACAGTTACATATCAGATTTTTGTGATCAGATTTTAGATAATTAAGTACAGATATATATCCCTTTTAACTACTCTGAAGATGTGTAAAACAAATAAAATTTAAGCTAAATAAATATATTTTATCTTTTTTATGTATGTTCTCTATATAATTTAATTTAAAGTAAACAAAAATGTTCTTTGAATTATTTACATTCCTGGAGACATCTATCCAAAGTCCGATTGGATTGTCGTATCGGCCACTTATCCCGCCAAGTTTTTTCTTGCCAAATCGATGAGGGTTCAAAATCGCCAAATCGTAGATTTATACTTCAAAACGCAACACGAAAAAACGCGCGAAATTAGCGATTTTCAAAATTTATTGGACCGATGGCCGATTCGACAATTTTACCCAAAATCCTTTTAGAAATTCCTTAAGATATCCGACTACGTTCGGAACCGTGATTTTAAAAAAGCGCATAAATGGATAATTTTCATGATATTTAGTGTCACTTAGTGTCACTCAACTACATGTATCAAATTGTTTTAAGGATATTTTGATGAAAAAAAATTATTTAAATACCATATTTTGACAAAAAAATTAACTTAGAATAATCCTTTTTCAAAATGTTCTCCTTTTGTGAAAAATGCTTCTATTGTGTAATAATATTTTGCCTGTACATAGTTCAGACCTCTTTAAAAAAGTTGAACTAGGATTTTTTAAAAATTCACATAATGTTCAGAGTTACAACCCATTGAAATAATTATCGGCATTTTTTTTCTTAAAATTGCTCCCCTCTGTTGTCGTAAAATATGGATAAACTCACTTGTAAGTTATATATTTCAAAAATTCTAGTTGAGCCTCTGTAGAGATGTCTGAGCTATATACAGGCATACTATTTTTATAATAGAAGCATTTTTCCCAAAAGGAGAAAATTTTGGAAAAAAATTATTCTAAGTTAAGTTTTTGCCAAATATTGTATTTAAATAATTTTTTTGTCAAAATGTCCTTAAAACAATTGTATACATGTATTCTAATCTAAGTGACACTAAATATCATGAAAACTATCCATTTATGCGCTTTCGCAAAATCACTGTTCCGAACGTAGTCGGATACCTTAAGTGAACACAAAAATAGTAAGAATGGAGCTCGATTTTAGGTGGAGACGGTTTCTAAATGGTTAGTATTGAAAACAAGCCTATTCAAAGTGGTTTGGACATAATCATCAGTGAAGATATGGTTTAAAATGCTTAAGCGTTTCATCATTCTGATCCATGTTTACAAAACAATTGAATTTTTACTGGGATACTAAAAAAAATATATTTTTTTCCGTCAAATATCTTACTGTAATCGATTTTAGCGGGTATAATGTAAACATGCAACAGCAAAATAATAGTACACAAAGAAATGATGGGCTTGAGCTTGGCGGTAAGCAAACGAAAACATAATCACATGTCCACTTCATGAAAATTGCACTAAAAATTCTGGTTGTTTCATTAGTTACATTTTATAATCACGCTAATCTATCAACCAATCACCAGATTCTCATGTAAACGGGCTGAAAAAAAAAATACCGGTATAAGCCCGGCTTCTCTCAGCATTTCCAAATTGTCGGTATTTTGCGGGTTTGCATGTATAGGGGGCTTAAAATTCTTCAGACATTTTTAACTTGTCGTTGCAGTCGTTAAATGCATTGGTGAAGAAGCATGCAGCTATTTTAAAATCACATTTATTGACGATCTCAAACACAAATGAACACCACAATTTACAAAAACGCACCATACAGAGAGGACAAAAGAATTATTTGCTCGCTCCCAAGCTCTCTTCTATTTAAAGTCATGGTCAACCGAAAGCTGTTAAAATCCAATGATTTCCCATAAGGGCTTATCTGATTGGTCGAGATGCGCGATTGATACAAGCTTGCATCAAACGTATTAAAAAACGCTAACCTTTTAGTTTTTTGAGAATCACAGTCCTGGTTAAGGTATCCGACAACTTGCGACAACTTTTTTTTGAAAAAATGGAAATATAGGGATTTTTTTGTGATTTTTAGATTTATTTAGCATATTTTAAGGAAAAAATCCAAAATTGAAAGCAGAAAAAAATGTATTATTATTAAAATGGGAAAAAAACTGGTAAAAATCTACAAAAAATTACATAAACAGGGTCCGCTGTGTACAAACATTTTATGAGAAAATTCTCAATTTTTTAATTTTGATGTGTTACTTTTTTATATATTCATGTTTGAAATGACCTTCAGGATAAGAGATGTAATATTTACAAAAACTAGAGCACTTTATTTTAGTGATTATATGAAATTGCTTAAAAAGACAGTGATTATATTCACATAAACGACTGTAAATTTTTAAATAAAACAGTGATTGATAAATCTGTGATGGTCAAAACACTTCTGTTATACAGAACATACACAAACAAATTCAGCAAATTATTTTCAAAACTTTTTGAGCAAATGCTGTCCCCGTTTGAACTTTTCGCAAAAAACACATTTCGAGTAAAACGCATTTTAAAGTTTGACATCTTGTGTAAAGTTATGGCATCTGCTTTTACTAAAGTACTTGTAATTTTTGTTCTAGCGAAAGTAATTTTTATTAAGCTAACAGGATGGCCGATAAAATAAAATCATAAGCAAAATTTGTCAATTTTTGAAAAAAATCATGAATTTAGGGTAGTCGAATACCTTAATTCCCGTTAGGCGAGCAAAATAAAAATTAATTATCACTAGACGACTTAAGGTATTCGACTACTTTCGGAACCATGATTTTGAGAAACTGCATAAATGGATAATTTTCATCATATTTAAAGTCACTTAGATTAGAATAAATGTATAAAATTCTTTAAAGGACATTATGAGGAAAAAAAATATTTAAATGCAATATTTTGGCAAAAAATTAACTTAGAATAACCTATATTTTCAAAATGTTCTCCTTTTATAAAAAAATGCTTCTATAATGATAATATTTTGTGTGCTTACATAAAGTAAATATTACTCCAGAGAGTCTGAACTAGAATTTTTGAAAAATTCAAATTATTTTCCCAGTTAATACAATTAAAATAGTTATCGGCGTTTTTTTTCTGAAAATTTCTGTCCTCTGTTCTACTAAAATATGGATAAATCCACTTCTAAGTTATATACTTCAAAAGTCCTAGTTCAAACTCTGTGCAGAGGTCTAGGCTATTACAGGCAAATAATTATTATTATAGAACTACTTTTCATAAAACTAGAAAGTTCTGAAAATGGGTAATTCTATGTTAATTTTTTGTCAAAATATTGTATTTAAATTATTTTTAATTGCAATAATATTTTTTAAACAATTTTATACACGTATTCTAATTGAAGGGACACTAAATATCATAAATATTATCCATTTATACGCTTTTTCAAAGTCGCGGTCCCGAACGTAGTCGGATACCTTAAAGGGCAATCATAAAATAAACCAATATAAATAAAATTAACCTCAAGACCATTATAAATTAAAATCTCTCGAGATAAAATTCAATTGAATTATTCAATATATACATTTCAAAACTTTAAAACATTTTAATCTATTTATAGTAAAGTAACAAAATTATATATATTATCCACTGGGCTCCTTACCTTAAATTATAGCAGACATATGGTATTTGTTTCTACGATCTCTGCTATAACATACTACCCTTTTTGTTTAGAAATAAACCTTTCCGTAAAAAAGAAACCTGTATCTTGAATATAATTAGTCTCAGGAGAAGAAAAAAAAGAAAGAGAAAATAGGATGAAGTATTACGTCTGTTGCGAACTTAATCTCCAACTGCTCTCCTTAATCTTCTGGTGGTATGCTTAATTCTGGAGGTCCCAAAGCAATTTACTTTGTTAAATCACCCGTATATAATGAGGTACCCGGCCAGTGATTTGATCAAAATCGTCCTATAATACTATACGTATCTGTTCTATGTAATACATAATGTTTATATATATAAGCACAGTTACAATAAACTTCCTGAATACAATTTGAAACTATGAGTTCGATTAAGCTGTTTAAATGTAATTCGATACAAATAAGATTATTCTACACCTGGTAAGAAATACCCGATTAAATAAACTGAATACTTTTTCAATTTAAGTACAAATTATAAAATTTAATTCAATATATATATATATAATTATAAAGTTTATAATACCGGATATTTCTAAAAGAAAATCGGATTTTTAATGTTTTATAATATTTATCACATATAAATTACAACTATAATCTGTGAAAATGCCCCCTTGGGTGATCTTCTCTTTGAATATCTGCGTGAGCTAGAGGTGTAGGTTCACTTAAGGAACTAGATATTTGCATGTTCTTAAAATATCTTTATTAACAACTTGAACTTAAGCGTTTATCAGATATTAATATATATGTGAGGATCTACGATGAACAAACACACAAAACAAGTAATACCGAAATAAAGTAACTCGGACCACTATCACTATCTAACCAACCTAATCTCAATTCCAATAATATCGCAAGTCCTAATATTAAACACTCAATCCTACCTTAATCCAATCGTTTATCCGATACTAAGGAAGTTGCGTCTTTACTCCAGTGCAATGGTATGCACCTTGACGTAATGGCTCTATCTTCGGGATAATCACAGTTGGCTGTCACTTCACGATTGTATCAATCTCTAACATAACATTCCCCAAATTGCCATACCACTTACTGAAACTTCTGATATTTAAAAGCTATCTAATTTGCATCTTCTCTTCACGTTTCACTTCTTGGGTTTTGGTTGGAAAAGAGTTGCCATTAATTCTGGCCCCAAAAGAACCCAAAGGACATGTTAATGAAAAGACGCGTGAGCCCGTCACAAATCCATACATTGAATGAAAGAGTAACTGAAACAGTTTTACGTACAAGTTTACAAATGTTCAATGTGAGCCCCATTCGTCACACGGCACACATCAAGTCAATAGCCGAGTTTCTCCCAAACTTTTTTCAGTGTGGCTGTAGAAATTCTTGCAACATCTTCTTCTCTCCAGTGTCTTAAGTCTGAAAGGTCATCTGGTACCAGAGGAATGTACACACAATCCTTTATGAACCCCCACAGATAACATTCACATAGTGTCAAATCGGGTGAACGTGGAGGTCATGCGATTACGCTTTATCCGGAGGCTCTTTTCTGCCAATCCATTGGTTGGAGACAGTGATATTTAACCAAACGCTTACTGAGAGATGCCAGTGAGGTGGTGTACCATCTTGCTGACAAATAAATTTATTTGGTTCACTTTCTTCCAATTGAGGAAATAACCATAGTTGTAGAGCACCAAGATAGGCAGAACCAGGTGCAGTTGGTTACCAGTTACCGCCTTGGTCGTCCCGTACTTTTCCTGTTAATAAGACAGCTAGTTGTTTCAAATTGATGATACCACCAAAAAATGTTACTATCATTAGGACGTTGACAACCGAAATTAATACGGAACGCTCGTTGCGCAGTAATAGCAGATTCTGTCTTTGCAAATTGGATAACTGGAAACGCCTTCTGTTTACAAGTCGCCATTTTTCAACTAGCGCGTTGATCGGCAAGAAAGGGGGGGAAATTAACATACGTTTCACTCACACGCGCACACAAGCCAGCAAACAAACCTGTTTCAGCTGCTCTTTCATTCGATATATGAGTCATAATAATATGTTATATGTAACGAATATTATATAAAGCGTTAAAACTCTGATATTCTTTTAGAAATACCAGGTATTTTTGATTAAATATAAGATGACATCGCATTTTAAAGCTGCATGACATATATTTCCGACTGAACACGTAATTGGAACAGAGGTCAAGTAAGTCGGAACCCCTATCTCCAAAATACCACTCCAACGGTACGACAGGTCTTCAGTGACATCAGTGAGTAAGTGAGTGAGTGATTGTATATTAACGTCCTGCTGTAATTGTTTACGAGAGCTATTGGCGACGGTCAAATGACGAGGACGAAACCTGAAATGGCACATCTTTTTCCTAACTACCATACCACATCACCCGAGACCTCGACATATTAAGCATGCAACGGTCCCCTCTACACGGCGTGTCCTTAGTGGTAGTATGCCCAAACACATGATATGTCCCAGCCTCAAGACATAGACCACTGGGATACCACTCCCACTCAGTGATATTAGGACTCTAAAATATGAAACAACACCAGTCATGGTTTTTCGTTGATGACACTAGATTATGTACCTTTTTATTTAATAATTAATATTCTTAGATACTTAGATCCAAATATACGCTTATGATCTTTTCGAGGAATAAATATTTTTAATTTTTAAATTGAAATATAAATGATATGAACTGCGCATGTCATATTAAAATTCCTTACTAAAAATTATTAGTCGGGAAGGGAAAAATTTTTCAATGCTTCATTTTGTATGAAGGGAAGCATCCAAATAAATATTCCAATAAAGTACCTTGTATATTTATATAACAAGATTCTATACTAAATTCAAAATTACCGGGTGCTAGTTAATTGCAAATCAAAAACAAGCATTTCTGTATGAACAGCATACAATAAAAAAAATAATAATAATAAAATTCTAACTTAAAAAAAGGAAGAAAACCAACGGGGGGGGGGGCCGCCCCCGTTACGTTCACCATATTTTAGCTAAAACCATTTAACTCAATGCAACAAATGGGATGAATCAAAAGACTTGTCGTGATCTTAAATATTTATTGCGCTCAAACTATTATAATTAGATATACGTTAGTCTGGATATATTATAAGTATTGTTATGAATATTTTGTAAGACCATTTACCTCAGTAAATTTCAACGTGTAACCCCTTGGTAGCTCTAAGAATGTCTAAGCGGTATTCCAGCTCCAAACCAAGTATTCTTTAACATATCTTACACACTTGCACTTTATAAGCATACGACCTAAACATTTTAGGAAGAATTCTTACCGAACTGTTTTTCTATATTAGAAGTTCACATGATGCTTAACAATTTGACTTAGTAGGACTATAAAGAAACGAACGTGTTCAACAGTTGCTTCTCTCACACTAGGTCTGCTACTTCTAGGAAGATCCTTAATGCTGCCTATTTTTGGCTATTTTCAAGCATTTTAACGTTTCAGTTACCTTAACTATTCCATACTGTTAATTTAGTGAATTTGAACCATAACAATGTCGAAATATACAGGGTGTCCCAAAACGACCACATAAACTCTGCACAGCTAGATTCTTCGTTGGATGTACATAAAAACTGCCCAAAGAAGCGTTCCTGTACGATCCATAGTTACAAACAATTAAAATAATTACCGGCGTTCTTTTCTTAAAATTTATCCCTCTCTTGTAGTAAAATATGGATAAATCCACTTCTAAGTTATTTATTTCAAAAATTCTAGTTGAGCCTCTGTACAGAGGTCTGAGCTATATACAGGCAAAATATTATTATAATAGATGCATTTTTCACAAAAGGAGAACATTTTGAATATGGGTTATTCTATGTTCATTTTTTGTCAAAATATTGTACTTAAATAATTTTTTATTGCAATACTATTCTTAAAACAATTTTATATACATTTTCTAATCTAAGTGACACTAAATATCATAAATATACTCCATTTATACGCTTTTGCAAAATCACGGTTCCGGACGTATTCTCGGATACCATAAAATTATGGTGTGATAATAAATTACGTAAACAAAAAATTGCCCTTCTTATCAGAACACGCTGAGCTGTCAATTTCAAATAATTTTTATTTTATTTTGACTCACCGGTCTCAACCAAAAATAATTTATACGTATTTATATGCAAAATTATACACTGACTTATGTGGTTATCCCTCAATTCCAACTATCGCAAAAGTTCGGGTTATGACTATATGCACATGCACACACATGCGCACGCACATATACAAAAACACGATCCCATACACTAGCGTTTCTCAAACTGTGGGGCACCCACTCCCTAAGGGGTGTGAGAACCCTACAAGGGGGGCGCGAGAGTATTCAAAAATTGAAAACAAAATATAATTTACAAAAATTGTTAACTTACTGAAAGTAAACAAATAAAATACATTCTGACGTAATAAAATACACTTATAAACGTATCAGTACTGCTCAATGAATTTAATAACTAATTTAATAATTCTAAGTTAAGAGCAAGTTTAATAAATAATAGTGACTTCATGGGCTTGTCATATACAAAACTATACACAAAATTTAACATGTATCTTGATGACTTGTACCAGTGGCGTAACGTACACCCCCGGAGTCCCCTCATTACACGGGGGGGGGGGGGAGTGATTCTAGGGGGACCGAAACCTGACCGGCGTCCTTAAAAAATTTGAACTTAAGGCCCAAGCTTTGCTTTTTCAGGAGGGGGGGCTAATATACTCCGTTACGCCACTGATTTGTGCAATTTATAATTATTCCCTTAGCTACCAATTAAAAGTTACGTGATTTGCTCCCCAATGCCACCATTTTCCACATAAGCCCGCATATGTTGTGTATTGGGGGGAGAAGAAAAGAAATAAAACTAAACAAATTCTCTGAAATAAGTTAATCCTTCACAAACAATGTCACGATCATTTTATTCAATTCCAAAGCCTTCAAAATAATTTTATGGATAGCATTGCACAGAAAAGATCGTACTTCGAAAATACGTACATATACGTCCAGGGTAATTAACACACCTGCTGAGCGAGACTCTTATATATGCAAGGGGCATTTAAGAGGTTTAAGTCGTATTGCAGGTTTAGGGTCATTATTAAATTCAATACATTATTATTGTATGAAGGGGGGTGCGATGTAAATTATGATTGAATATTGGGTTGCGAATGTTTAAAGTTTGAGAAGCACTGGCACACACACACAAATATATGATTCACTTAAACATGAAGATCCACTGTGGAAATAACACAATTAATCTTTCTCTTTTAATGTTTTCTAAATTACTTTTATTATTTTAAAATGCGTATTAAGTACTTCAAAATTCAATTTAATCGAAATTATCATTCATCTAAGACCTTTCAGTGAAAGCAAGTAAATTAAATTTAAATATTTTATTCAAAAATAAATCTCGAGAAACAAATGGCATTGGGTTTTAAAAATTGTCCTCAGAATTAATTACTTTCAAAAGTCCTATTTTCTTAAACAAATTGAATTATTGCTTACCAGGACTTTTCACTAAAAATGATATTTTAATTGGAAGTTTTTTATAATGGAATACATTAATCACGTTACTTTTAGGTATATATGTCACGAGTTTCTCAAAATTTGATTAAATGTTTGTTTTTTAATTAATTACTTCTTTATAAGAAATGTAGAATCATGAAAATAAAATATATATATATATATATTGTTTTGCAAAAGCTTTAATTTGAATTAGGTAATCATGAGTATGAATGAAAATATTTCAACAGATTAGATTTCAAACGAATAAATAAATTTAAAATGAATGAATCAAAGTAAGATAATGTAATTTTGAGGAGTGGGAGCCAACATTTATATCTTCGTCTTTTAATGGAATTTAAATTTCTTTCTGATTTAGAAAAATGCAAACGTATCAAGTAATAAAAATAAATGATGTATTAGGAGCACTCACATGAGTCAGCTTCAGTGATTCTAAACAACATTACTGTTTGAAAAAACATTTAATTTTTAAAATAAATGAAATCATTTTTATAATAATTTATATTTATGAGTTTGATTAATTTTGATTGTGTACTAAATTTGCTATTCTTTAAAAGAAGTTTTCTTAAACAAAACTTTATATTAATTTTTATTCTTTTACATATCTTAAAAATAAATACTTTTAAAGTATTGTATTATTTATACAATAACCTAAGATTTTTGTAATCACCATAAAGCTGTTATTCATGTATAAATGAGTATTAGTTTTGTAGTGTGTGTTAATTGTAGCAGAATTATCATTGCAATCTTTATAAAAAAATATTATACAATAAAAAGATTATGGAATATTTTTTTTTTCTTTTTTTTGCATTAAAATTGCAATAAGAATCGTCTACTACCTTTTTGGAAAAAATACACCACAGTTCTTTTTTTCTTTGTTTTAAATAAAATTTCTAATAAAAACAGAGAATTAGAACACTCTTGTTAAAATACTTTCAGAATTAAAAAATTTTACAAGACAATTTATAAATTTTGCCAAAGTAGAAGCTTTACTATTGCTAATGAATGTGATATATCTCGAATTAGAAAGCAAAATATTGGTTAACTGTAATTTTGATTTAAAAAAGAAGACACAAGATTTATCTTCATCCAATGTGGAATGCAGACATTTTTAAAAACAGAAGTCCCCAAATTTAGTAAGAAAACATTTTTAATCGAAAAAAAAAGTTTTGCAATGCGATTCAGAGAAATTGTTTATTGTGTTATAAAAAAAAAGGTCTTCAAATGTATTCATGATTGCAACAGATTTTTCTGACGATGAGTTGAACCACAAACAATTTCATGTATCACTTAATAAAATTATTTTTTTATGTAAAAAAGAAAATTTTATAACCATGATTAAGTTATCAAATTTTACTTTTATATCAATGTAAGGCTATAAGGGTTAAATCTGTACTTTTACCATAATTCATCAGTATACGCAAAAAATAGATTATATCCTAAATACAGTGTATACCATTTAAAGAATCTCATATGAAAGGTATACGGTTAAGAGAGAGAGTTTGAAACCGTGATTTTAAAAAAGCGCATAAATGGATAATTTTCATGATATTTAGTATCACTTAGATCAGAATACATGTATAAAATTCTTTTAAGGACATTTTGACAAAAAAATTTATTTAAATACAATATTTTGGCAAAAAATTAACTTAGAATAACCATTTTTCAAAATGTTCTCCTTTTATAAAAAAATGCTTCTAAAATAATAATATTTTGCTTATATAAAGTAAAGATTTTTCCAGAGAGTCTTAATTAATATTTTTTTTTTTGTAAAATTCACATTTTTTTCAGAGTTACAACCCCAATTGATAAATCCTCTTCCAAGTTATATATTTCAAAAATTATATTTGAGCCTCTGTATAGAGGTCTGAGTCTTATACAGGCAAAATATTATTATATATAATAGAAGCACTTTTCACAAAAAGAGAATATATTGAAAATGGGTCATTCTATGTTCATTTTTTGTCAAAATATTGTAGCACTTAAATAATTTTAACTGTAATAATATTCTTAAAACAGTATTTATATACAGTTTCTAATCTAAGTGACACTAAAGGCCGTATCATACGTATATTTTTCATGCAATTTTTTCGTCCAATTTTTGGCCGAATCTGAGGGGGAAGGGTTGCCGTAAACAAAACGACACGCTCTGACGTCAGCCGCGCTCTATCTCCACATTGAAAAATTACTCGCAGATTTTTCTGCTTCGGAAAATGAACATCCAAAATTATTTCTTTCATTTCGCTTGCGCAATTGTTGATGGGTGTGAACTAAAAATAGAGCACCATTCTATTTAAAATATTATACGCCGTTAAAATATTATACACCATTAAAATATTATACGGCATATCTGAAGTGTTAGACGAAACCGGAGTCGCCATCTTGTTTATGACGTAGGGCGCCGAAGAACCCCATTGGCTGGAATTTCAAGCAATTTTATTTGGAACAACTTTTTGAGCTCGCTAGCAAAAAATTGTTCTAAAGCGGTTGCTATGGCAACTGAGTAAAAATTGTACGAATTGAACGAAAATTTGCTTGAAACGTGTACGTGTGATACGGCCTTAAATATCACAAATATTATCCATTTATACGCATTTGAAAAATCACGGTTCCGAACGTAGTCGGTTATCCTAATCTGATTCTTCAACATTGGGTTTTCGTGCAATTGGCTTAACACGATCTTTAATAAAACAGCAACCCCATACTCTAGAAGGTGTTTATAGAAAGTCGTTGCACATGAATGACATAAAACTGAGTTGGTTATTTTGACAGAAGTATACTTTCATGGAACATTTAAGTTGGGCTACAAAAAAGAATCGTATCTATCTAATAGAAGAAAGCAGATAAAAAATATTGCTGAGGGAAAGTATTGGCCCCATTATATTAACGTGAAAATGATCTTCTGGATTATAATGATACAAATATCCCATAAATCTGCCTTAAAATTATTTTAAAAGTATTACTAGTGTAGTTTAACTTGTGGATTGCTATTATATGTGGACGTTTTGATTTCTAAAATATACAAGTAGATGCAATTGTTGATCTGTTATATCAATTATCTAAAAGAAAAAACAAATATTATTCGAAATTAGTTTTGAAAAAGTACAATACTGTGGATTCATCAACATATGTAATTGAAACATTCGAATCTTACTTTACAACAGCATTGTCGAAATTAAAGAAGTGAAGAAGAATTAATATTTTACATAAGGACACTGTTTTGAAAAACAAGATATTCGCTATTATATGTTGCACTTTTAAAGTAACGCACATCATGAGTGATTAATACAAGTATCAAACCCATTCAAACTAGATGCATATCTACACATGCATCTAGTTTGAATGGGTTTGATAGATGGGTTGAAAAGTGTAACATTTTAAAGTATATTAAATTTAACATTTATTTTTTTTGTAAATGTAGGCCTATTCTTTATACAGAGCTATAATATTTCAAAAATCCCTTAATTCAGCACATTAAGTACCACAGCCTGAAACATTTTCAATATAAATTTAATTCAAAATAAACGATATCCTTTAGGAAAATAATTAACGAGATAATGTACATTCCTTGTCGTTCCATTAAGCAACATAACCAATACCGGATGTCGTGTCATTAATCCTTAGACCAAATTAAGGGACTTCATCAAATGTCGAAATACAACTTGCACACGATTAATTTTATGTTTGTTATCACTCTTTTAAATGCATTCGTAACATGAAACGTATTCTGTTGCAGATGGAAGGCTGTGAATTCAGATTATTAGCATTGAAACGTAGTATCATAGCAGATGTAATAATGGGCTTAAGGTAATTGATTGAATAAATTAACCACAGTGAATGTTTAATAATGTAATAAGGGGTCTTTAATAGATGAAAGCGCTTTAAAACATTAGCATGGACTGAATGCTACTTTTGGAAAGAGGTTTGATAAGAGATGGTTACAGAAATATATATAAATATTTTATTGCAATCAGTTTGAATTTGTTCCATAAAGCGATTAAATTAATTATCTATATCGGTGTTAGCCTAATGTATTTTGATCTTGAAAAATGAATATTGCTTTTCCCGGCGTATAACGTGCACTTTTCACACGATTACCAAAAGGAAATGACATATCTTATGAACTTTAAGGTATTTGACTACATTCGGAGAACTTTTTTTGAAATATATAAATTTTCAACTAACTAAACACTTTTTTAGTTAAAATGAGGCATAAAACTAGGAATTGAAGTACAATTTCCACAAAATTAAAAGTAATTTTGAATATATTGGGAATTTCGAATGAAATTTTAGTGAAAAATTGCAGTTACGGTAAGCTTTGTATTGAAAGTTCTAATTAATATATTCGAATAATATTTATACAGTACATAAATAACATCATTATATGTGCTTAGAGCTATCAGATTTGTAGTACTTTTGACAGTTTTTGAAGTACGCGTCATTTTTTTTATGCAAGAACTCAATTTTTTACAAAAAAACCAAAGTTATTTTCTCACAAAAAGTGCAATAAAATACATACACAGATACACAGAAATAAGATTATAGTCTAGAATGAAGATAGAACTAAATAAAACCTTTTCTGAATATTTCAATTCAATATCTTAAAAATATTTTGTGTAGGGATCTAATTCCAATTTTGTAAACTATCTTTCCGGTTTACCAATCATGCTATAACTTTGCTTCCAAATATCGTAGAAACAAAAATTGATTGTTTTTGTTATCTTAAATGTACGGGCTATAAAAATAAAATCAAAAAGGAATTTTCAAAAAATTTTCACCAAAACTGGGAATTTTGGGTAGATACCTTACTGGTTGGATAATATTTAAAAATCGGCATAGGTTTCTTCCGTTATATCCCCAAGCATGTCATCAAAATTCTGTTTCAACGTCAACATCATTGTTAGCCTGTTCATATGCAAAATATGATCAGGGTTTTTTAAACTTTCGATTGCCGAGGGCCCCCTTTATGTATAATCCTGACATCACGGACCCTCGAAATTTCAAACGCCCTTCACTGACACCTAAAACCTGACTGAGTGATTTAAATGTTCCTCAATAGGGACTCCAAGATTGCCTCTCTACTATTTATTCAGAAAAAAATCTGTTCATTCTTTTGGGTTTTTTTTCCAATTCCTCTGCAACTAGCTCACACTCTCTATATATTTATTTATCTTCGTGGAATTTTTTCAATCGTTAATAAAAATACATCTTAAAACGCCCAATTGAGCTGAAATTTTACATACATAATTAATTTGAAAGACAATTCAGTAATTTAATTGTAATTAATAAAAATGAATTGATTAAAACTAATTATTCAAAGAATTATAAATACAGCCACATTGGCATCCTTTTTGGTGACTTAGTGACCATTTTGGCGACTTGTGTCAAAACATGAAAAGGTTTTTTTTCCCTCATACTTTAAAGCGCTCGTTTGAGCAGCAATTTTCTATACACTATAGTTTTAGGTAAAAACACGATAATTTAATTAAAATTAAATAAAATTAACTGACTGAAACTAATTATTTAAAAAAATTACAGATACAACCTCGTTCTTTTCATTTTTAGTAACTTGGGTCTAATATTTAAAAGATTTTTTTTTCTCGCGTTTTAAAGCATTCAGTTGAACTGAAATTTTACATACACTTTTTTTTTATATGACAATACGATACTTTAATGATAATGAATAAAAATTAATTACCACTTAATGTTGAGGTTCTGTCATATGTATATACGTATTTGTATTAATTGTAATTGTTTAATAAAAAAGAGCTAAAATAAAAATTTTCTTCGTGAATCTAAGAAGGAATTGACTTAATTTTTTTATATATATTACTTGTTTTTGCTAAAAACAGTAAGCATCTAATTATATATGCATATAAAAATATTACAACATTTACTAGTGTCAAACAAGTAAATAATACAGGCGTCATTCGAGTTCGAAATTCAAATGAATGCAATCGTTATAAATTTGGCACTTTGTGTGGATTCTGTTCTTAAACTTTACACATGTGTTTCTACTATATATTTTTTAAAAGTATTACATTTTAGCTATTGCTGTTGTTCCTAACCTCAGATTGTCTTGCAATGCTATGCAATGAATCCAAAAAAATCAAGAAATTCCAAAAACAGGAGAGGGTCCAAAAGGACCTTGTCCTTTTTAAAATCCAAGCAAGCCAAGATGTGTGCAAGAGAGACCAGCTCTGAATAATACAAGTGGCACTCTGGAAAATTCTGACCCTAGCGAGAAGTGAGAGCTTTTATATGGCCTCTCACAAAGTGCGAGAAGGCAGTTTAGCATTTCCTAGGTATAAGCTTGAATGAACCTCCTAGATTTCCTCCGAAGTACCAAGGATGACTAGGAGGAGTTCTTCGAAGATGATGGAGTTCAATCTTCTCAAAGTATCCGACTACGTTCGGAACCGTGATTTTAAATTAATTCTTGGATTTGGTGTGTTGTGATGATAGTACTTGCTATTTTAATCTATAATTTTATTCCTCGAAGTGTTTATATGTATTTTTCTGGAATATTATTTCTTAAATAACCTAATCATTACATTTTTAAGATTGCTTAGTAACAAACACAATGGGGTTTTCAATCAGTTCATTACATGCATATTGAGTATAATGCGATAAGTTTCGCCTTATTGTACATAATTTTGGCACTTGCGGTTCATATTAATTGGGCTCTATTTCTTTTTCTATCCTACCATCTGATACACGTATATCTTTTTTTTAAAATTAATTTGATTCACATGTGCTGTTTAGAAATCATCGTAGAATCAGTTGTATTATTACTTATAATATTAAAAAATTGTTGAGCATCTAAAATTACACATGCGCTTTAATGTATTTTTTTTACTCAATTATAAATCACCATTATTTTTGTAAACAAATCAAGATTCAATTTCATAAGAATAAAGTCACTGAAACAAAAAAGTGTTGTCAAAAATGCTAAAAAGAATATGAAAACTTCCATAAAGTAAAAAGAGGATTTTAAATAATAAATTGTTTACGTCGTATTGCTACACAAAAGCAAAAGAGTGCTAT
Source organism: Trichonephila inaurata madagascariensis (assembly GCA_019973955.1). Classification (NCBI taxonomy): domain Eukaryota; kingdom Metazoa; phylum Arthropoda; class Arachnida; order Araneae; family Nephilidae; genus Trichonephila; species Trichonephila inaurata. The sequence goes on along the minus strand of BMAV01003747.1, from coordinate 17,471 downwards.
GTTTATCCAATTATATTCGTTTTGCTAAAGAATGGATACTTAATTAAATAATCCAATCTAATTATTTGCTAAATAAAATAGTTATATTTTATTTTCATTTACAATAAAATGTTATTTTTATTTAGAAGTAAGAAAAAAGAATTATTAAGAGAGCAATAAATAAATAACCAAATTTTTTATATATGCTACCGTTTAAGTGCAGAAATAAGTTAATCCGCAAATTAATAAAGATGATTCGTTAAAGTACGGAAAATCGATACGTTTCTCAAATTATTTGTGTAATATGTGAGTTACATAGATATTGTGTACATTACCTACTGGACACTCATTGAAGTGAAAATAAAATTTTGAGGGAACAACAGCAACGTTTAAGTACGATTAATATAAATGTTGCTCTCTTATTAGTTTTTCTACATCCAAAGTATCAAGTTTATACAGTCAAACAAGCAATGCATTAACCAATAGGACCAATTATCGATCATTTGAAAAACTATAATACAAAGAGTCAAACAGCTTAAAAATTTGCTGTCATTTTTCACTTCGCCTACTAGTATTCGGCAATCATTGACATAGGATCTGAATTGGCTATACAATTTAGTGAAATATATATGGGTATGTGCAGTTTTACTTTGTAATATTGGAACTTAAAACGTAATTTGTTTCCAAAAGATAATGGTCATCGTAATTAAATTTACTATAAATCAATTCAAGGATTCTTTCATCGAATATATTTACTGCCGTTGCCGCACTGCTTCGAAATGTTTAGGATAAATTATTGAGATGAGTCAACGTTCGATGGAAGTTCCTAACAGCAATAAAATAAGAGATACGAATTTTTGAGGTTAAATGATACGCTAATGTGAATATTACCTGATTAAAATGTGGAATACTCTTGTGATTACGTACTTTAACGAAGAAAACCAGGTAATCTCCAGATCATCTAGGTAATATACACACTAACGGCATTTGAGCTTTATCAGTAGATATTAACTTCTTCGTGGTCCAATAAGAATCCCAGACACAGAAGCATATTCTTGTAATGTGGCTCCACGCAAAAGTTTCCGTCGTAACTTTTATGTTAGGCTCATGTTTAAAAGATAAAAACAATGTTAGGAATACATGGCATTTTTATTGTAAGTTGCTTTAATTCTTTTAAAAATTCGATTACAAATTATGTTATTAACTAAACATGTTACACTAATGAAATAAATTAAGATAATTTGCATATTTTATCAAATTGCATAAAAATAGCTGAACGGAATGAAAAAACACTTCTTCCAGATACAAATGCAAACCTTGTACAACAAATCTGTAAGAGTACACGTATGTGTAGGCAAAGTCAGCAGAAAAACAGGCTTTATAAGTGTGTGTAAGTTAAGACGTATTTCTTTCTCCAGCACACCTCGGCGAATTTTTTGGTGTTATTTTGAAACAATCGGTTCAACTCAAATTGTAACAGTAAAAATGAGTAACCACAGCGTTTAGATGATGGAATGAGGTGGATGCTAGAATCAGGCCAATGTCAAGATTTGTAGGGAGTTCAAACTAACACCCAGCGTCGTGTATAACTTATGGATGCAGTTCCAGGATACTAGATGCATCGAGAGAAAGCCTGGTCAAAGTCGTCCGAAAGCCATGAAGTCAAGAGAAGATCATCATAGCAGAGCAGATAGATTATAGTCGTAACAACAGATGGTTCTCAGTTCTCTCGTTACTTGTACGCAGCTACAGAAAACCATGTATGAAGGGTGACTGTTTTAAAAAGACTTTATGAGAGAGGGTTGTTTGCCAGAAGACTTGCTGTTTGCATCCCGTTCACGTCTATGAATATGAGAGTCCATTTAGCATGGCAAAGACAGCATAGGGATTGGAGTATGGATCAATGGGCAACCGATCTGCTCACCGATGAGTCCCATTTCAGCCTGAACATATATTCTCTTCGCATGTTCATATGATGAGAACCAGGGACCCGTCAATGTCCCTGATATCCACAATTATGGAGGAGGAAGCTTAATGGTCTAGGCAGGCATCATGTTTGATGGCCGTACACCTCTCCATGTCTTTGAAAGAGGCTCGATGACTGGTGTGATGTATAGGGATGAGATCTTGGAGCCCTACGTTCAACTTTTCGAGGGTGCACGTAATCCCGAGTTCATTTTAATGGAGACAGCGCGAGGCCACATAGAGCTCTTCTGGTCGAGGAATTTCTAGAGAGTGAGGATATTTATCGTATGGAATGGGCAGCCAGGTCTCCAGACCTCAACCTCAGAGAGCATGTCTGAGACGATTTGGGGAGGGCAATTGCAATTCGCAATCCTCCTCCGAGAACCATCCAAGAAATGAAATTAGCGTTTCTGAACGAGTCTGACCAATTGCCACAATAACTGATAAACTGCCTTATTTCAAGTATGACATCAACACTGCGAGGCCTATATAGCATTGAAAGGAGGACATATCCCCTATTAACCCAAATTCCTTCCTGTAAATGCTCTTAATTCCTTACGGCAGTGTATTTCAAAGTTAAAAATAAATTAAATTAATATAGTCTGTGTAATATATATTTTCAATATAATCAAATAAATTATAGTAGAAGTGAAAAGTATGAAACTTTTTTTTTTAAAAAAAAAAAAAAATATTTATTGTTTTAAATTAAATAACGAAAAATTACTAAATTACTTTTTACATGAGTAGTATTCTGAAATTTTCATACGGGACCAACATACATTTTTCCTGAAACATAAGTAAACATTATTTCGCTATTTCTAACTTATAAAGAAAATTCTAAATTTTTGTTAATTAACTTATTTAAGCAAAGTAAAACATTCGAATTTCTGAAAACATTTTTTTTTAATTGTCTTAATAATAAGTATTCATTATTAGAATTTCTGAAAAAAATGAAACTGCTCAAATAAATGAAAAAAGGGAAACAATTCTTTTTTAGCTAAAATTTATTTAATTAACCATCGTATATCTTAAAAACATTTTTCTGTTACTTTTAGAAAACGCAAACCTATTTACAGGTATAATGTTTATTTTTAGAAGGTTCTCTCAATGACGTAACTCATCAAAAATTATTTTTTGAATGAAAGAATAACGAACGAGAATGCTTTTCAAGAAAACCGAATGATAATAAATAATACACTAAAATGAAATGCACAAAAACTAAAACAGTAATTATTAAAAAGCTACATTTTTTTTACTATGCCTTAATACTTCATTATAAGAAAATTGAATATGAGAAACAAAAATTAATAAATTCGAAATATACACGGTCATTTTTTTTCCTTCATTCGAGAGTAAGGGAAATAAATGTATGATTGACATTTGGAGATCCATTTCATTAATAAAAATCATATTAAGTACTGTATTTTCTTCTTTCATAATATATATATATAATATGAAAATGAAAACACAAGTGAAAAAAATCAAATTTATTCCGTTAAATGTTCTTGGAAAACAAAATATGTAATACATGCCAATTGCAAGATAGTAAAAAGAGTAATTGCATACTCAATGAATAAAAAAAAATGTTTTAATTTCATTACTTCAAAATTAAACCAACTGCTTGCAACATCTAAAGTAAAACTTTATGCCCAAGTATATGGAATTGGTATTTGGGTAACAGTTCATGCTTAGCTTAAATAATAAAATTAGAACTAGAATACTTTTAAAAATAGATCTATAAGATGTAAAAGTATGTTTAAGGAAACCCTCCCATGCCATATAAAGGGACACAGTACGATTCAATTGACCAAAATTGGTCAAAACTCAAATCTAATTTTTTTTAGCCTAAATTATTCTTTAAATATTTTTCTATAACCTCACAAAATTTGAACGCTGTAAACTCTTAAGAAATGCAGAATTATGATAGCTTTTTTGTTCGTTTTTATTCACATCCCTATGGCAAATCAAAACTTAAAACTTAATCATCTCAGAAAGATAAAAAAGCTAGTTTGTCTTCGTTTAAAATGCTAAAGCTTTTTTTTCTATTGCGCATAATACTTTGAATTTTTTTTTACCGATTATCAATAGTACACGTAAGAAAAGTTGACATGCATTTTTGAATCAAAGCGATACTTATTTTTTTAGAAATAATTGAACTCAGAATTTATACATATTTTAAGGATTTTTCAATAAGCATTTATAAAAAGAGGTATTGTACGCGAATAGCAATCATGTTGCTCAAAACCCATACCAACTTTTGTTAAACATAGTTTAAAGTACTTGTAAATCAAATTTCATGCGTGTACGTAAATCTTTGTAGGAGTAGTATTTTAAATTCACTTCGCAAATTTCAAGTTTTTTCCTTAAAAAATTATATGGCTAGAATTCATGAAATTTTGAGCACAAAAACTCATTTACATAGTATACACACATTGGAGGAAACGAAAAAAATTTTTAAAAATCCTTAAATTAAAATTTTTTACTTAAGAAAGTTTTATAACAAAATTTTGATAAAGTAGCATAATAGCTTTTACATAATACAAGGAATTGAAAGTACGATAGTAAACAGCTAAGAGTATTTCAAGGGTAGTACAAAATGTTGTAACTATTTCAGTTATATTTGTCTTTTTTTTTGTGACAATTTGGGGGAAAATAACTTGATGCTAGTCAGTCAGAATTATTTCTTTATTCTTTTTGTTTTGTCTTTATTTTTTCGTGTAGAACTTTAAACCAAGAGAAAAAAGACATTCCAAGATTATATGTACTCCTTAGTCATACTAAGTACAATCTCCTTACTAAGTACAATCAGCCAGTTATACCCACGAAGAGTGAGTGAGTGAATATTAACGTCGTACTGTTCAGCAACACGTATACCCACGAAGAGTAAACTATATTAAATTCATTAATTGCACTCATGGACAACAAAATTAACGCACCAAGAAGGAATCCTCAAAATGAAACGAAATTTTACATACGTAATAACTACTTTGATATATATAAATGATTAAAAAATCAAAGAAAAAGGATAATTTATTTCAGATAACAAGACAAAAGAACGGAGGATTTAATACCCTGTTGAACCCCCTCTATATATATAGCGCGAATGCACGATGTGATACGATCGAGCATTGAGGCATACAAGTTCTATATGATGTCTTGAGACATTTCGTTCCATATTTGCTGTAACCTTGTCACTAGTTGAGTGCTTCTCAAACTTTCAATATTTGCTACCCAATATTCAATCATAATTTTCATCGTGCCCCCCTCCATACAATAACATAATGTATGTGTAATTGACACAGAAGCTACAATACACTTTAACCTCTTAGGTGTCACCGGCATATATAAACGTCTCATTCATCCAAAGCGTTAAATGCCTCAAACGTATATATCCGTCTTTCCGCGAACTACGATATTCTCTGTGCACTGCTATAGATAAAATTTTTCCGAAGGCTTTGGAATTCAATAAAAGGACCTTGACAGTGTTTGCGAAGGATTGACTTATTTCAGAGAATTTATTTATTCCTTGCTTGCCCTTGCCTCCAGTCTCCCAATACATCACAAACGCGGGCCAACTTGGAAATCGGTGGCATTGGGCAGCGAATCGAGTAACTTTTAATCGGAAGTTTCAAGATCAATTACAAACCGTACAAATTATCAAAATAAATGATAATTCTTGTACATAATTTTATATATGAAAAGCTCATTATTAAATTTGCTCTTAACTTATTTCAAATGGGAGCTGCTGATATGAGCTTTGCCATTGCAGACCTATTATATTCCCTGAAAGCTGGTATGTCTTTTTTGTGCGGCACCATATAGGCAGATACCAATCGACGAAGTAATTTTGTCGCCCAGTTTCCTCCCCAGAAGGAGGCACCTGAGCTCTGACGATGCGAACCTGTACTAGGATTTAATTTTACATAGAGCAACCAAGCCAAAAAGACAATCTAGGGATCTTTTACATGCCTTATAATCATACGACAGGGCCACTGTCGATTTTTCTGCATCATGAAAATCCCCCGACTTGGGTTGAGGTCGAACCCGCAACCGTGATTGCAGAAGTCCAGCGACACACCCACCACGTCACCCAGCCGGCAATTGTTTTTAACTTGGTATTGTTAAATTAATTATCAAATGCAATGTGCAATACTAATACATTTATAAGTATATTATAGCAGTGTAAATGTGTATTTGATTTTTTTATTATGTCAAAATGTGTGTGTGTATTGTAAAAAATTTTTAAATATTTTTTCAGACTTTTCAATATGCCCTTGTAGAGTTATCACGCCCCCTAGGGGTTCACGCCCCACAGTTTGAGAAACGCTGGCTTAACAAATTAAATTGTTAGAAATGGAATTCGATGGAAAATTTTCTGATTTTAAGAGCTACAAATTACAATTTCATGTTTTTACTTCACATGTATTTATCGATATTGAAATTGTAGATGAAAACATACAAATTGAGTTAACTGAAATCATCCAATGCAATTCTTTGTTGAAACAAAAATGTATGGGACTTGAAATTCTAGATTTTTATACATATTTATCTGCAGATCGCTTTTTGTTACGCGTACAATGAATATGCTCCATAGCACTGATTTATGTGAACAACTACTTTCTTCAATGAAAAATAACAAAAATTCAGAAAGGTCAAGAATAACACCCCCATCCCTTCACCTCCCATCAACCTTTATCACATCAATTATAAAAATTTCAACAGCTGAATATGTTCAACTAAATTTTGATGACTTGTTTTATGAAAAACGGTGCCAAATATTTTCTAAAAAGTAACATTAAACACTATTTCTCTTATTATAACTGTTTTGTTTTTATAAAGTATAAAATATTACTAATTTGATTGTAAAACTAAGATGGAATATGAAATGACTGTGTAAGTATAATATAAATAAATTTGGAGTCTAATAAATACATAAAACAATCATTTTTTTTTTCCTCTAAAAACCGTATTTTATTAATTTTTTGAACATTTAAAAGCCAACTTAATATACAACAGATCATGTGACCCACAATATCATACGAGTTTGACATGCCAGCTCTAAGCGATTGTTTATGTACTTCCGCGATGTTCGATAAAAAAGTTATGCTTTTTCCAAGCTACAAAGCGATATTTCTGTGAAACGCATGCATTGAATTATTAAACTCAGATGCAGTGAGATTACAATTTTTACATCCCAGCTCTCTTAACCCGCGATCACTCGCGCGAGGTGTTCTGTACACCCCAGCAACAAGAAAATCCTCCCAGGATTCTAAAATGAATGCGCAGAATCACGATTTTTTTCTGTAGCTGCATATTTTAGGTCATTGAACCTTCAGGCCTGATGTAACCCCTCTTTCTCGAACGATTGGAATGTAATGACCTTCAAAAGTTTATCTGGGGGGCTGAGAACTCCCGCGAGAAGTTGAGCATTTGTATACAGTCTCCTCTGAATGCTTGGAAAATGATTAAAATATTATTTTACTACTTTCTAGTATCATTATCTCATTTATTATAAAGTATATTTATTACTGGTATATACGTTTTATATACTTGTTTATGAAAAAATATAAAATTATGTGTTTTAAAATGAAAATTTTGTATGTTTAGTTTAAATTAATGTTAGTCTCATTTGTATGCAATAAATTTAATAATTTTATTTGTATAATACAAAAAACACCTTGTACTTTATAAACATGCATCATAAAGACTTAATTTTATTTTCATAATTAAATACACGTGTTAAAAGTTTGGGGTGTTCTCTACACCCCGCGAGTAACGACGGTAGCAAAAACAGGCGCGGGTTAATGCTTCATACTGGGTTGCGATGAGATTGCATCTTTTATACAACAGCCTTATTGATATTCCATACCAGGTTACGATGAGATTACACTTTTCATATCGCAGCCCTTTTAATGTTCTATATCGGGTTGCAATGAGATTACACTTTTCATATCGCAGCCCTCTTAATGTTCTATATCGGGTTGCAATGAGGTTACATTTTTTATATCACAGCCTTTTGATGTTCTGACTGGGTTCCGATGAGATTAAAGTTTTTATATCACAGCCCTCTAGATGTTTCATATCGGGATGTGATGAGATTACAGATTTTATACCACATCCATCTTGATGTTCCATATCTGATTGCGATTATATTACAGTTTTTATATCATAAAACTCTTGATGTTCCATGTCGGGTTCCGATGAGATTACTTTTTTTATGTCACAGCCTCTTGTTCTATACCAGGCTCTGATAAGATTACACTTTTCATATTGCAACCCTCTTAATGTTCCATATTGGGTTGCTACAGTTTTTATATCATAGAACTCTTGATGTTACATGCCGCGTTGCGATGAGATTATTTTTTCATATCACAGCCTCTTGTTCCATACCGGGTTGCGATGAGATTACACTTTTCACATCGCAGCCCTCTTAATGTTCCATATCGGGTTGCAATGAGATTACATTTTTTTTATATCACAGCCCGCTTGATGTTCCAACCGGGTTGTAATGAACCGATACTTGTCTTAATATGTCTGGTAAAAGAGCACTTTGGTACCTCGTGAAACCAAATGCAACAACTTAGCTCCTCAATGGAAATCGAAGTGAAAAGGCTTTTCCTTCATTACATATAGCATTCTCTTCCCATTGAGGCGCTCGTTGTTGCGCTTTTGGCTCTCACGTAGCGCATATTTTCGGCCTCCAAGTAAGCGTAGAGGTCCCCCACGGTAGTGATCTCGATGCGGCGTTGTGGAGGGGTTTGCTTCTTCAAGTTGTAGCAACTGCAAGAGAAAGAAAATCTCGTCAGGCATTCGAACTTGATAAAAAAGGTTGCTATTATAATTCGTCATTTTTTTTTCGTTTAGTATGAGACAGAACTGCTTAGTATATGCAAAGACGAACTTCTCTACAATCGATCGAGTTACATTTAATAAAATACCTTTAAAAAGTACTTTAATTTAGTACTTTTTATAGAAGTGTATTGTCATTTATATACTAAAGGTACTGCATTTAGTATAGTTATTATTTGAACTACAAATACTGTATACATAGCAGTTACTTCTATACTATTTTATTTCTGTATATATATAGTACTATTAATTTAGTACTGTCAGAGAGTACTGCGTTTTTACTGTAAGTTCTGATTTTTTCACTACTTTTAGTACTGAATTTGACACTGTTAATTTAGTAATATATTGTCATAGTATCTTAAAATTTTGTTTTAATATGTGCAATGCATTTTACATGGGGAACCTTACTTACAAATCACAGCTTTTTGGGTTTTGAGAAATATAGTAAAAATTACTTTTAATTTACTATTTAAAATTCAAATTTACATTGAGCTTTGTTCATTGTGTGCTATTGAAAAGAACAATTGTGAAGAAAAAAAAAACGTTTTCCTCTATCTGAAAATGTCTCACTATAAAAACATTTAAATGTCTTATAAATTTCAAGGAAATTATTTTTTAAAATTAATTTTAGCCTTCATACACAATTAAATAAAAAAAAACTTTTTAAAGCTAGACAAATAAGAGCTGTAATCTAATAATGTTACTCAATTTTACTTCATTTTCAGCTTTTTTTTAAGTGATTCTGAAAAATTGCAGACATTGTTTTTTCATTCATTTGATTTTATACTATACTTTAGTTATAAAATCTATCTTTTTCCTCGTGTTCTTACAAAATTCAACTAAAATTGTTTTACTTTCAGGAAATTGACACATCTATCTAATTTTTGAAAATAAATTATAAATAGTTAGCTGCCTTCTGGTCCAGAAAAGTTTTAAAATCTATTTAGTAAATCCCTAAGTTTTCACAATATTTATAAAAGAAGTCATACATCCTTACTTCAAACAAATAATTAAAATGTTAAATCACATCCAAATGGATATAATGAACTGAAATATTGTTTACAAAATGCCATTGTAATACTTACATGTTGTACATCAGCCTCTTCAGAAATCCGCAAACCATCTTCTCAATCCACCAATGTGTAATCAATATAAATCACAAATTAAAAATAGTATATTAATCGCAGTTTCGCAAAGATTCCTAGTCCTCAGAAACAATAATTCAAATGGCTAAACACAAAAATACTTCTCAGTGTTTTGATGCTTGTATTGTTGCATTAACAATGCCACATTTTTTGATAGAACAATTGCCATTTTATCAATTGGTGCATTCTTGTACAACAATACTATTCATAAAAACGTTTATGATTACCGTACAAATTATCGAGATAAGAGTGTAAGTTTTTGTATATAATTTTTTAAATGACAAACCCGTGGGGTCGCTGGTAATTATTAAACTTGTTCTTAACTTAGTATTGTTAAATTAATTATAAAATACATTGTGCGGTACTGATACATTTATGAGGGGAGTGCAAATGTGTGTTTTATACTTTATTATGTGAGAAGGTATTTTGTTTGCCTACTTTCAGTAAATTAATAATTTTTGTTTAAATAATCTTTTGTTTTCGATTTTTTAATTCGCTCGAGGCACCCTCTAGAGGGGTGCACCCCACAGTTTGAGAAACACTGCCTTAATTCGTTCAAACTCTTAGGATGCCCAACTCGCTGTCCCAAATTACCCAAGATATGCTCGATTGAAGACAAATCTGAAATCTGGGGATTGGGCAGGCCAAGGAAAGATAGTAGCAGTGCGGAGACTGTCTTGTGACACTCTTACCGTGTGAGACTGAGCATTGTCTCGTTGAAAAATGGCTCCTGGGAGACATTGCATGAATGGAAACACATGTGATTGCAGGATGCCATGGACATACCGCTGGCTGTCATGGTGCCACGTATCAAACTAAGGGTTACCGTGTATTGTATGCAATGGTATCCCATACCATCTCACCAGCTTTGGGTGCGGAGTGTCGCTGTACGGCAAAGGCAGGATTAAAGTGTTCACCACGGGGTCTCCACATACGAACACGAATGTCATTACTGCTGAGATTTAATCTGCATTCATCACTAAAGACGACCTGGTTCCATTCCGCTACAGTCCAGTTTCCTCGTGCGTGGCACTACTCCAAACGGAGGTGTCGACGGGTGGGCGTCAAGGGCAGCACACGTAACAGGCACCACGATCTCAAATGTTCTTCCGCCAAGTCGCCTCACAACATAATCAGATTGGCCTAATTGACGAGCTACTCGCCTAGATAACCACCAAGCTTCCATCATTCCAATTATTCTCCTCCCCCCCCCCCAAACTGCGACAGCTGCGGATATTGTCTTCGAAAACGGCGTAATGGCATGTCAACCTCAGCTCTTTCTTCGTAAACGATTCAGCACACTGAAACAAGCTTTGATTACCTGTTTTATACTCCACAGAGAACGACCTCTACCGGCTATACGCAATGCGCAATCAAACTACATTTCTAATTATTTGCATACCTCCCCGACATGTACCTTCATGCCAAGTTTCGTTACTATCCCACAATTGTTTCTTGGTGCGTTTTTTTTTCTCCCATGAGTGTATATTTATCAGAAGGTTTTGAACCTTTTTTCTGAATTTGACCAAACCTTTTTGATACAATATTTATTTTGACCCCGACGCAATTTCTGAACAAATATTATTCCTATTTCTTATAAAAACGAAAAAAAATATTATACGATCAGAACTCTTGTGAAAAATTAACCTCTATATCTCTTTATCATCCAACAACTATCTATATATATTTAGTTACAGACACTCAAAATAATGTATTATATGTCATGTATTCTCAGTATTTCAGTAACTGATGGTTAAGCTCTTAATATGTAATTAATTGAAAATTTGTAAGATATTCACGATGTTATCATATAGTTTGCTTGCTGAAGATGCCAATGTGGTAACCATAAATATCAAAAAATTCATGCAGGGTTGCCATAAATAAAAAGACTAAGAAAGGAATTTAAAATTGCGTTTGGTACATTATATATTTTACTTTAGACTTAAATAAAATTGGATGTTCCTTATTGGACAATAAATGTAAAGGAAAAAAAGTTCTACTTTGGGGGAATTATATTTTTTCATATATTTTTTCTAAATTTTTCAAATTCCAAAAAATATATTTAACTAAAAGCCTGGTTTAAATTTGAAGGAGTCCTATTTTTCAACGTATGTTTTGTGTTTCCTATTTCGTTTGCCTTAATGAAATAAATCTCTTGTATAGATTTATCTTATAATTCTTGTATTCAAAAATAAACCTTTGAGAAAATAATATATTTTTACTCCAAATTTTTAGAATTATTTTAGTTCATTGTTTCTACTCGGGAACTTTATAGTACATAAAAATATTTTTTTTTTAAAATTTAGTAGAAAAATTAAGTTATTAAATACTTTTAGATCCGTTTTAATTCCAATAATGCATTTTAAAACGGAATTATGTGTTACTTCCCTGTTCGTTTGCGGAAAAATTATGAACAAAATGTTTTAAGGAATTTAATATCTTCCTGCAACACTCCTCAAATTTGAAAGTATCACACCTAGAAATAATTTCATGTAGAGTCTACTAAATTACTATATTATAGAACCTGCAGCATTATTGAAAATGTTTAAATGTATATATATTGGGAAATAGATGGTATGTGTATATTATGTCGAACGTATCTTTTATTTAAATATTTTTTTTTCAAAAGTTCAGTTATCAAAGCTGTAATTTTTTCGAGTAACAAGTAAATCACTTTTTATAAGCTCATCGTTCTTCTGAAATATAGGAAGAAAAAATTATCTGTATAAAAATAAATATATTTGGAAATTAATTTATCTTCTTCTCTTGGAAATTAAATTATATAGAAATGTTTCCCCAACTTTACCGAATAATTTACTAAATAATTCCTCTTTTTCTTATGAAGGTAATTTTAATTTATATGATCTCATGTCCATCTAATGGTACAGTTAAATCATGATTCTAACAAAATCATTCGAATCTGCAACCGAGCTTTCAAAAAGTGAAAACAAAGGCTTAGTTATAATAATATAATGAAGGCAGTTCTTTATGGAATTTGGATTTTGGAACATCTACTTATGCTTTATTTTCATGACACGGTTTATTTTCTTGATCATTATTATTTGAGTAATGACTACGCTTTTCATCGCCTAAAACCTGTTTTTCGTATTTGTAAACTACTGTAATTAAAGAAAAATCAAGCAATAGTTTAAATTTCAAATTCTTTCAGCTCCCAAACTCTGGAGTTCAAAATAACTCTTACCTATCTGTTTAATTTAATGTTGAACATTTGAAAGTTTCTTTAAAAATTAAAAGTAAAAAAAAAATAATAATAATAAAATAACGGATGAGATCACATCATTATCTTAACTCATTTGAACCCGAAAATATATTTGTACTTAAGTGTTCCAGAGAGAAATAACTTCTTTTTCCATTCAAAAGCTTTACTTATATCGCTTTCAGAACAACAAAACGAGCGGAAAAAAAGAGAACATTGTTACAATTACGTTAATGAGACACTTGAGAAAGTAAAATTAGCAAACACTGTATGCCAATTTATTAACCGAGAGAGTTCTTCAGCTTACTGATAAATCGATTAGTAGCTCTCTGTCTTTTTTTTTCTTCTTCCTTTGTCATTTCAGTATGGATCACAAGTTAAGAGTCTGCCTTAGGAAATAGGTTGAAGGGGTCAAAGATACAAAAGCAAGAGCGAGTATGAATGAGAAAGCAAAAGCTGAAATGATAAATTGATCCCTCAAGAGAAACAGAAAGTTGGATTATACTTGTGAAAAATTGTTTTTCAGATTCTAAAATGGAATTCCGATTACTTTCATTTATTTTTAAAAGAAGTAGAAGTAAATGTTCTACTGGAGTAAGAATTTAGGCTTAGCACCTTCAAATTCCATGAATTTAATTAACGATGGACACGAAAAACTTATTCGTCAAATAAATTATTACCTAAATGTCATTAAAGAATAGATCAATAATTTTTTAACATTTATATGTATTGCAAATTAAAATACGTAAGATTCACAAAGACTGCTTTTCAGAAATTGATGTAATGTTAGTAATTTTAATCTCTTTCACTAATCAAGAATCTAAAAATAAAACAAAAGATACCAATTCCATTAAAAAAAAATAATAAACATCTTGGTTAAATATTAAAAAAAAATTTAAATGCTAAAAATTATTCATAAATAAATTTGACTTAATAACACAAAATGCCGCAAATATTTCGTCAATAAAAATCACCAGAACAATGTTGTTTATTTTTCATGGAGAAGGTATTATTTTTCATGTGTTTATCAGTATTAAAAAGTACATTTCTAACAATAAAAGGTAACATTGGCTAAAGTGGGTTCGTTGAGCTAATGGTGTTGATTCTAAATCTCAACTATCATCCTACCAGTCTACAGCCGTTGATTCCATTTTCGTCATGAGTAGGTAAGTGTCTTTACACCTTCTATTTTGCTGTTAACAATTTGCGAGAAAGAGAATCGCTGCATAAGCCTTCCTAAGGAGGAAGGCAGATGCGGCGTAAGGCGTGGGCGGTGTGGATCACTGCCCACGACCTCTCGGTGCATAGGGCCTCGCGCCTCAAAGACGAAACAAATTAAAAAGATATTCTATTTATCGGTGCATGAAAATATACGATCAAATAATTCGTGAAAATATTGTGTTTTCCATTTTATTTTAACAAAATTTTTTAACTCTGTCCTTTTCCCTTATATTTAGTCTGGCAACATTAGCTGGAGTTAAGCTTCTATCGCGGGGAGAGACGGTCTTCGGTCAGAGACGAAACATAGCTCGGGACTTCCCATCTTTAGAAAGCCATTTAAAGTATCGCATGCAGACGCAGTCTCGCTTTAAGTTTCTATATCATATTATAAATTTTAAAAGCATTTGATGTGAGAGTAAATAATAGTGGTACTGGGCATTTGTCATAATTTATCAATCATGTCAGGCTTAGGCACTAAGAGAGATAGAGATAAAAGGAGAAAATGAGAACCTGGTACAGCAAAAAGAAAAGCGGAAAGAGTTGTATCCAACCAGGTTTAAAGTTCAGGTATGATGAAATTTCTCGGTCAGACTGAATTTGACAGTACAAAATCAAATTAATTGGTTTCTTCGACTGCTCAACAACATTTATCCGTATCCAAGTCTTTGTTGAACTTGGAAGTTACTCCAGATGCACCGATTATTGATACCGAACAAAGAGACTCGGAAACAGAAATAGGATCAAAAGTTTGCCAATCATAGCCTGACGCTGAGATTTCTGGGTTCACGTTGAGTAACATAAGTCACAATCAAGAAGAAGAGATTGATATTAGTTCTTCGCCAGTGAACATAGATGCCATTGAGGTAGTGAAACAAGCATTTTCCAGTTTTGACCCGGGACTGTGTACGTTTCCCACTACAGATGTTCACCGGTTATGATGAAGTTCAAAGCGATCCCACACAGCAGTTAAATAACAGCGATGAATATTATCATAAGATGATGATCATAGACACTTTTCCAAATTTCATTTCACACGATAACTAACTAACGGGGAAATTCAAAGTCGTCACTGGTTGGTTCATTCCAGTTCTAAAAATAAAATTTTCTGTTATCCATGCAATTCACAAACTCAAATAGTACAGGAAGGGTGCTTTGATTGGAAACACTTAAGAGAGTTTTTTACACAAGCAGAAGAATACTAAATAAAATATGGGTTATATGGTCCAATGGATATTATTAGAGAGAGAATAAAGCACGGAAAAACATTAGACCAAAAAACGAAAAGCAAATTCTTGAATCTCAAAAGCATTAAAAGCATTAGTATAGTTTTTTTGAGAGATTAATTGATAAACAGAGAATCTCTCAAAACAGACGAAGAAACTAAGAGTTCTGGAAACTTCACAGACTTATTTAAATTGACATCTAAATATGATCCTACGTTACGGGAACACATCGATCGCATCGATAATAAACAACTTACACATCGTTATCGAACCCATGATATTCAAAATGAATTGATCACAATCATGTCAAACTCAGTTACCAGTGAAATGATTTGTGCGTAAAAGAGGCAAAATATTATTCTTTACTCGACTGCACTACAGACTGTAGTAGAATTTAACAAATATCGGCCATCTTAAGATATTGTAGTGCATCAAATGGAAGCATAGATGAAAACTCAATCGGATTTCTTCCTGTCAATGAAATAACTGGAAAATATTTGACCAATGCAATACTGGGAGAGCTAGAAAAAAATGGCTTAGATATTCAGCACTGTCGTGGACAAGGATACGACAATGGAGCAAATATGGTAGGCATAAATAATGTAGTTAAAACTGGAAACTTTTTTTCACACCTTGCGTTTATCATAGCAGGAATCTGTTATTGGTGGTCGTAGCTAATTCGTCAGCGGAAACAAAAACATTTTTTTTTCATTCAGAAGATTTTTTTTACTGCTATTTTCAAGTTCCAGCAAATGCTGGAGAATTATCAAAGATGAATAAAAGCTTACTATTAAGCCTTTATCAGACACAAGGTGGGAAAGCAGAATAGTGGCGATTAATCCCGCATCATTATAATTTGATGATGTTGTTGTGAATGCATAGAAAACTTAAAAACCAAACAAAACAATCCTACACACTCAGTGATTGCGATTTTGTTTTAGATGAAATGTTCAGTTTGGGGCTTTACCGTTTCATTACGTGTATGGTATCAGTTAGGGGAGCGTGTCAATACCACAAGCAAATTATGGCAATCTGTTCAAGCAAATTTATGTATTACTCTTGAACATTTTTTGTCATTTTGAAGCTGGATAAAAGAGTATCGACAAACAGGAGCCGGAAAATGCTTGCCTGACACTCGTAAGTCAAGCAGTTATGATTTGCCCAAAGATTTTTAAAATAAAAGGGTAACCAAAATGAAAAGAATTTTTGATGACGAAGGCGGTGATCAACCTATATAGTCTGTCGAAAGCCGGTTTGAAAAACACTTTTTTAATACCATGATTGATTCTGTGATAATTAATATGGATTCAAGATGTATGTCTTTAAATCAACATTTTGAAAATTTTGGTTTTCTATATGATTTAAGGAATTCAAAAATCTTCCAAAAGAGCAAATACTGAAAAACTGTCAAGAGTTACACAGTCCTGCAACTGGGTGTTAGCAGTGACTTCCAACCTTATGAATTATATGAAGAATTACAAAAAATAATCCAAAATTTACCCAACATCGTTACAGACGTGAAACATTTGCTCCAAAATGTCGTAGAGAACGATTTGCAAGAAATTTTCCGAAATATTTACATTGCCTTTCGAAATTTGTAAATAATAACTGAAGCACAGCCTCTGCTGAGAGGATCTTTTCAAAACTAAATTTAATAAAATATTCTGTAAGAAATTCAATGGGTCAGGAAAGACTTTCAGCTTTGGCAGTTTTATCTATTAAAGAAGATAAAGCATCCAACAAGGGGAGGGCACGACTAAGGAAATTCATTTGGAGTCGATACTTGGTGTAATGGTAGTACTCCATTAGGGTGTTGAATCCTTAATGTAATTTCGCCGAATGGCCAGTCAATTCGAAGAAAAAAGCCTTCGA
>BMAV01003746.1:0-25914 GCA_019973955.1 Trichonephila inaurata madagascariensis | reverse complement strand
CAAAAAAAAATTTATTACATACCTATCAAACAAAAAAATGAATTAAATACGCTAAGACAAATATTCCATCTTTATTCTTAACCCTATGGGCAATGTTTATGATACCCAAGAAAATGTAAACGTACTTGTTCATTCACTTGTGGATATCACAAAATATTTCCACGGATTTAAAAAAAGACTGCGCACCCATTTCTTCGGCAATTCTAAAAGTTGAATAGTTCGTTTATTTTACTGCAACTGAGCATGCGTTCTGAAACCGACTATATCTGTCAATCATTTCTTAACCATACCCCGTTGCTATAGTAACGACGGGTTATCTTTTTACACGCATTATCGCTTTGACGTCATTGGAGTTGCAAACAACGCCATCTGTTGGATAAAGGTAGTTTTTGAAAATACGGGCGTCGGCCTTAAGACAAACGGTTGTGATGTCTAGAATCAAAAGACTCATTTTCAAAGACATTGGCCAACTGAAATAAGCACACAATTCCATCTTTTACAATTTACTCGCTTGAAAGAAGCACAGGTAATTATGCTTTTAATTTTTAATTATTTTGTGTTTGTTAATATTTTTTAATATTTGTATTTTTTAAGATTTCAAAGATAGGTTTGTGTTTCTCTTTAAATAAATCAAATAAATGCGAGCTAAAGCTGATAGAATACATAGGCTTTCAAAAAAATCTGTTCAACTAACGATTTTCAATAAATTTCTGTAAGCACAAAATTCAATTGATTATTTCAAGCATGCGATAATTAAACTTTTTCAATTAAGAATTTTCATTTTACATAGCTAAAAATTTTTAAAAAACTTGTGACTAAGGTACTTACTTATATATAATTTATTTAAGGACTGATAAAAATGAATATCAGAAATTCTGGCTTCAAAAAGATATACCTCTTACTTATCCCATATTATATAATATCGCTGGAAAATTTTTAATTGCTTTTCCATCCTCGTACCTAGTAGAAAGAGGTTTCAGTGCGGTTGTCAATCTCCTAACAAAAAAAAAAAGAAAGAAAGAAAGAAAGAAATAGACTGGACATTACTAACCGAGGAGGTTTAAGATTGATCCTGACTAAATTGATGCCAAATGTTCAAAAATTGTTATTACAGCATCAGGTTCATCCATCCCATTAAAAGCATTTATTTTAAATTTTAATTTAATTATTTGATTTAAATTAAATTAATTAATTGTATTTTAACTTGAATGTGATTTTTATTTAATTAACTGTGATTTTTATTTAATTACTTATGATTTTTAGTTAAATAATTAATTGTGATTTTTATTTAAATAATTAATTATGATTTTTATTTAAATAATTAATTGTGATTTTTATTTAAATAATTGGGATTTTAATTTAATTAATAAACGTTTAAAATTAGCATGAGTTTTCTATGATGAATTTGCAAAAATTCAACATAAAGTAAGCAGGGCTCTACCCCAAACCTGAAAGCATGACAAGGGGTCTATGAGACAAAAAAGTTTGGGAAACTAGATCTATTGAAATTATCTGCAATCCCATTTCATATTCAGTGTATCTTTTAAATTTTTATTTTTGCTCGCAGATACTACATTGAGAAATTTTTTTCACTTAAATGCATAGTTCTGGAGAGCATTAAAATCTTTAAACTATGAAACAAATCCCGTGTATTTTGCAACCTAAAATTTAGGAGATGTTCTTGCGTAAATTTAGATTTTAATGCCGAATCTGTTGATCTATCGAAAAGTTGTTCCTTCTTTTTCATTATAGGTATTATTAAGATTGGCCATGCTCTCTGAAAAATCTAAATTGTATTGATTAAAACGCTTATTTTTGCTTTGTAAAGAGAAAAGTAATTTCTTAAACATTCTGTTTTCACATTCAAAATTTTACTGTTAGTATAATTTTCAGCCTTTAATAGTATTAAATTATTTTTAAAATCCAATTCTGAGTTTTTGATGTTTGTATATTTTTTTTATATATGGTGTGTGTGTGTGCAATAATTTTTTTTTAGAAAATTGTGGGTTAAGGAACGCATGAATTAAAATATCTTTCCAAAGTAAGTATGCAAATTTTGTTTTAATTTTTACATCGATATGCAAACTAATTAAATTGTAATTTTGTCTTTAATTGCAGTTGAAATCGGTTAAATTACTAAAATATTGTTAACTCTTACATGGACACTAAATAAAGTACTAGCATTAAGATGAGCCTTATTCTTTATTTAAGTTATTTGAAAATTTACGCAAAACTACCTAGAACGCGCAAAAGCGAATCATTCCACATTCTCTTTGGGCAGGGGGAGGGGGAGAAAGAGAAACGGACATAGGATGGTTTTTTATTTTATTACGGGCCAGCTGCAAAGATCGTTGCTTGTCGGAAGGATCATATAGGTTGGAAGGAATGTATACCGGGACTGGATCGAATGGCCAACTAAAGATCCTTATCAGAAACAGGATTCCTATTGGTACTTTCCCTGTGAACAGTTTTTGCTTGAACAATAGAGAAGGGTCGTTTTATCTTAGAGGTCAAATGCGACGCAGAACCCGTTTGCATTATAGGGGCGTTTCTTTCACCGAAGAGATGCAGCTAATTGTTTAACCCCTCCCCAACGGCCTTTCATCGTATTTTTAGCAGCGACAATAGAGAATCAAGAATAGGGGAGTAGTTCAAATACTTCAAAACTACCCTTCATGTTATACTATGAATTTCTTTTTCTTTGTGTTTTAAACCATGGGTGTAAATTATGACCATTTAAGGACAACATTCCAAAAAAATAAAAATTGCTGGGCTACACATACAACATTTTTTCAACAAATTGAAATAAAAATTATCTCTATATAATTTTACTAAAAGAAATTAACTTATTTTTAATAATTTTTTTTAAAATTTGAATTAGATATGTATAGGTACATATTTATTTTAAATTTGTAAAAGTTTAGTTTCATTTAGTTTGGATTTTATATAGGGAAAAATCGAAATTAATGAAATGGATGAATTTGCTTTTGTTAAACAAGCAAATCGATGTCAGGGTCAATAGACGAGCTTTCAAAAATTAAATAGCATTAATTTTAATAATAAAATTGTGTAATTTTTGAAAAAAAAAAAAAGCTATAAAAATTTTTAGAGATATTCCCAACATTTCGATTAGAGAGATAACTGCATTTTTAAGAATAACATTAAAACTGCGTTTGTATTTGAGTAAATAAATTTTGAAAATGAAAGGCACAGGATTATAACATTTGAATTTGACTCTTTTCTCCCTATAATGAATGTGGTGTGGCAGTTAATATACGCTGGGTGTCACTGGGAAACTGGACTTTTAAAAAGCCCTCCGTCCCATATCCGAGTCCTTTGTTTGTTCTGCCGGTTGAGAAAAAGATTAAAAATTGAAGAATAGTTCGAAGTCCATGGTATGGTGTAGATAGCTGTCAGATGATGATGTATGGGGAGTCATGGCTGTCTCTAACGACTGGTGGTGGTGCAGGATGATTGATGACGATCATGATGACGCAGGTGCCTGGTAGTGGCCACGTGTGGAGATGCAGCTGTCAGAAACGTGATAGATGAGCTCTCGGTTCAAAGATGGTGGCAGAGGAAAGAAAAAGGCAGACCACTTTAAGATATTTGAAATTGACACGACTCGTTTGAGACACTGTTGAGTACGGTCGCGTCTTCTATACGCTCCGTTCTTTTTTACTCTCATTGCACAGCAGGTCATAATAGAACTCAATCAGGCGTTCCTATAGCTCTTTTCAGAGCTGAAAGGATAGGGCGTCGACTATTACTGATCTGCCCTGTATTTTATACAGCCTTTTCTCTGCGTTTTTAACCGCCAACCGCACATCCCGTTACCGACCTGGAAATGACTACTGACCATCCCATCGACATGGATTAATCACGTTCTGCCTCTCTCCCCTCCTCCAGAGCTTCCACTCCTACTTTGACGAACTGCGAAAGGCTACGGATCGTCGAAGCTGACTTACGGAAGTACTCCATCATGCACAGTAACGTCTCCCACACCATCAACACAATTGCTTCCTTCGCACAAGATGACGACTCGGAACAGGCTGTACTCTACACCCGACAAGACTACCTCTACGAAAGGCAACAAGCAGCGGTAAGTGAGTTTAACACTCTTCCCCGTTGTGATACCCCTGGCTGCAGGTTCATTCTACCCCCTTAAATTCTCCCACTAAAACCCAAGTTAACGATTTCCCGGAACTACCTAAAGTAAATAGACCTAAAAGTAAAGAGAAAGCGAAGATGGCTTTACTTCGCCCACCCCTAGGCATACTACTAAAAAAGCCAACCTAGAATTTAAAAACTTTAACATTGAAACCAGAAATAAATTTACAGGACTTAACGATAATAATAATTCGGATATGGCAGGAAATTCTCAAAACACGGCAAACCTATATATTCAGCTAACACTAATAACAACACCGGCAACAATAATGAAACCACACCAAACACACTTCCAACTCCGGTCTTTCTTAACATAGAAAAACACTACATGACACAACTCAAAACCCTTACAGAAGTAATTCCTTCTCTCCGCAGTAAGAAAACCGGAGAATATTAATCAGACTCTACACCAACAATTTTGAAAACTACCGGCTTTTAAACAACAAGCTAGGGAAATTAAAATATCAATATTTTTGTATCAAACCCAAACAAGAAAGACCAATCAAGATCGTAATTAAAGGGCTCCCTAAGGATACGGAAATACAGGACATACAAGAAAACCTAATCGATCTCGGCTACACCATAGAAAAAGTTACACAACTCGTTGGTAGAATAACAAAGCAAACACTCCCAGTTTTTCTAATCACTCTCCCCCGCAACTTAACCCTACACTATTGACTCCATTCCGGAGCTTTCCTCGGATCACAACCCTGTGTTTTTAAATTTTTCCCTTTCCGTTCCCATTCATAGTGATAATTCTAGAGCATTTACCATCTGTTGGTCTGATTTCCGTAAAAATTTAAATAGTTCCATTCGTCTGTCTGATTTCACAGGCATTCGAAATCCCAATGTGCTGGAATCCAAAATTTCTCTTCTTACTACCGCCGTACACTCCACCCTCCTCCAAACCTCTAAGCCAATCGAAAACAAGCCCCTTTCCTCCGAAAAAATAAGATTTGATCTGCTCGTGATAAATTCGGAACGTTTAAGATCAATTTACCCCTTAATTGCCGGAACTCGAAATGGATTGTTAAAAAAAATCTTCTCCCAAAACCCTTTTTTGGGCCCCTTATTTCGTAGGCTTTTTGTATGGGGATATGCAGCAAAATCTAATATTAAAATCTTAGAAACTGCTCAAAACTCTATTATTAGAATTAGTATTACTAAGGCAAATAGATATACGAAAAATTTGAATTTATATAAAGCTCTTAAACTTCACTTTTTTTAAAAAATTATTCAAATTCTAGCAAAGAAATTTTTTGCCAATATTCCAAATATCAATAAAAAATTTTAAATTCAAAACTATGTTCCTTTGGATATCATAAAGTCTGGAGAATTTAGACTCATATAACCATTAATTTTTATACCAATTCATTCATCTTTTGATGAATGACTTCAAATTTTCTTTTCCCTCTATTACTTAATTTCTCTTGCTGCTCCCCATCAGGAACGCCCCTTTTATTTTTAATTTTAAAGCCAACTGAGGGGCGACTCCCTTTCATTTCCCCCCTGCCAATCAAATTGCGCATATCACACCAGGTCTCACAATTTCATCAAGTGTTTCTTCCTCAAATGGAAGAAAAGGGGATTAAGATATCCCCGGGATCACTACCCTTATAATTCACCCATTTTTCCTCAGACTTCGCGTCCCCCCCGCCTCCCCCCCCTACCACCACTTCGATTCTACTACTCCAGCCAGCCAATCAGGAAGCACCATGCCCCCCACCCCAGGACTTTCAACGATATCAACCCGCATTCACTGTTCTGTGAGGGGACGGGGGAAACGCTCTGCGTTCCATTTTCCCAATGTAAAATCCAGTAAACCCAATAAATCCAAGAATCATTATTCAAAATAAACCCATTTTAAAAAAACTCAAAAAACTCTCAACAATTGGGTTAATAGATTAGAGGCACTAAATACTACTGACAAAGCCTGCAGAAAACAGAAATTTTTTCCCAAAAAACGAACAATATTTTTAACCTCTCCGCCCTCTGCCGTGCTAACGGATAAGCGAAAACAAATCTCTTAGCTTTTACTCTCAAAGATAATTTCTCTGAAAATAAAGTCCCATTGAACCCCAGCGTCGGGGTTACTAAACCTTAGAAAATTTTTATCTCATCCCCCACCCTTCCCCATCACCCCTACTAATGCTGATGATATTACTAGCTACATTAAAACTCTTAAGAGTAATAAGGCCTCAGGTAAAGACAACATCTCAAATAAAATAGTTAAAAATTTTCCTCTTAAAATTATTCTTATTTTAACTTTCTTAATTAACAAAATGCTATTTTTAAGACATTTTCCTAATAATTGGAAAACTGCTATTGGCTTTCCCATTAAAAAACCAGGTAAAAATAGTCATTCTCCCGATGGTTATAGACCCATAAGCCTTTTAAGTATTTTAAGTAAAATTACAGCATATATTATTCTCAATAGACTAACTTCTACTAATAACAACAATTTCATCAATCCAAATCAATATGGTTCACCAGGCACATCTCCACCTATCATCCGCTGCTCAGGTTGACTGAAAAAATCTCTTCCGGATTTCAGAGAGGCAGGTCCACTGGAGCTGTCTTCTCTAGACATTCAGAAGGCATTTGACAGGGTCTAGATCAGCGGACTCATTTACAAACTAATTATTAATAATTTTCCCCCTGTTCTATTTCACCCTCTTTTCACTCTTGCCTTGTCAATAGATCTTTCAAAGTTAAAGTCAATAACACTTTTTCCTCTACTATGTTTATTAATTATGGGGTTCCCCAAGGAAGTATAATAATAATAATGGGCCATATACTTGGCCCATTATTATTCAATATTTATATTAAGGACATCCCCACTCATCCACTAACCATGACTAACATTTACGCGGATGATACCTCCATCTCGGCTACCTACAAAAATCATGAAACAATCACCATTGCTCTAAATTCACACCTACAACTTCTGGAAACATTCTTCAACACATGGAAAATCAAAATTAATATAGACAAAATGATTGCGGTACCCTTTACCAGGAGAATAAACCATGCACCCACCTCTTGTATTCCACACCACCCACTGGTCTCAGAGACGAAGTACCTAGGGCTAATCCTAGAGGGAAAAACTTAACATGGAAACAACATATCATAACGCGCGTCAAATTCCGGAACGCTTTACGCATCTCAATTCCTTTAATTTTGCCGAATTTTCAAATGTATCTTTATAAAAAGTACTTCTTTACACTGCCATTTTGCGACCCATTTTAACTACGGATGTCCTGTGGGATATGCCCTAATTCAATATTACACTGCTGGCCAGCATAAATGCAATACCAAGAAAGACAAGAGATAGCACAACAAAATTTATTTTGAGATAACATTTGACCAAGTATCAAATGATTAAATTTATAGATTTCGTGAAGTGTGGTTCCTGCCAGAATCAGTAGCCAGAGTAGCCCGCCATTTTGGAGACCCCCGCTCCCACACGCCTCTGCATGGATTCAAAGAGACTTTGGATGATTTTGGGTTACAGAGCCCAAGCGTTTCCACACGTGCCAAAATTGATCTGGTGTGGCAGCTGTGTAACTGGGTCAATCGTTGGGCAACCATGACCACATGTTTCTATCGGTGAAAGATTCGGCGGCCAGCCGGGAAACGACTCAATCTGGTGATTGAAAGACATTTGGATAATGCGTGCCAGTGTGGTCGAGCATTATCCTGTTGAAATATGGTTTGGGGCCCAAGCCCTGAAGGTAAGGAAGGACAACTGGCCCCAACCCCCTCGGAGTTGTAGCGCTGGCAAAGAATAACTAAATCAGTTCAAACGATCTGGAAAGGTGGAACCTTTCATATTTAAATAGTCTGCAACAACGAAAGAAATGGATTGTTAATAAAGCAAACTCAAATTGGGGGATATGGTTTTAATTAGAAAGAAAATCTTCCTTGTAAATTTGGGTTTGTGGGACGGGAGTTAAAATATCGGGAAGGATAAGAAAGTTTGAGTTGTAGACGTTAAAGCTAGTAAAGGTATTTATAAAGGTCTATCAATAGGTTGAGTATACTGCTATTGAAAATTAAATGCGTATGGTTATCTATGATATTTTATTAACTTGGGAAATTTTTTGTTAGAATTTATGTATTGTCTCATGTATCAAATTGCTTACTATATTTCAATTTTCTTTGTATTATGTAATTTATTATTTGAGAACTTAAACTAATTCTCTGCTGATATTTGATGTTTATATTCAATTGTATATATTCACTTAATACTTATTCATGTTTAAAATTTATTACTTATTTTATGTTAATATACGAATTGTTAAGTTCTTGCATGTGGACATAGCAAGGCCGGGCGGGATGTTGACGCCTGCGTAATGACGAATGCATGTATTACGACTACGAGTATGACGCTAGCGTGTATAGCGCATGCGTGAAGATGCCTGCTTGCGCCACCTGCCAATCGGATAATATATTAGAAGCTGAAGGATTTCGGCATTACGAACTTACTGACGTGGGTAATAACTGCTATCACATCGAAACCCACAATAACTTATGTTACTTTTTTATTAAAATTTTTAGTCGAAAGACTGGTCCGTCAAATTATTTAAACTCGTGACACTCACGAACAATGTTCTTGGTTCCAGGAAAAAGTTCGCGAACCTCGCAAGATAGAGGTTCGCAAAATGGAGGGCCGACAATATTATATTCATCGAATTAATTTCCAAATTAAGCTTCCTTTTTATTACACTTCTTTAAATTGGTATGGAATTGAAAACCTGTTTCCTTGTTGAATTTTAATAAATGTTCTTATAGATAATCCGAGAAAAAGCATGAATATTGTTAAATTTGGAAACCTGGAAGAAATATGAACATTTTTAAAATATAAACTTAAATGTTTTAAAAAACTAGCTAGAGTTCTCAGATCTAAATTTATATAAAACTTTTATAGAAAAGATATATATAAGTATCTTCAAAAAATTTCAAAATTATCTTGAACAGAAAAAAAATTTTATTGAATAGAAAACCCTTTCATATCTTCCAAAATGAAAATCTGAGAAAACACATAAAATTTGTAAAGGCATAAAACAGAAACTAATAATGTCTGTAAATCTCTAATTTTTAATGCGTTTTATTCCAACTGAAGAAGGTTGTAAAATAGCTTGTAATTTTCTATGAGACAAAGATCGTTTTAACCTATAATTATATCATATAGGAGCTAATCTCTGACTGCAATGTAATGGTATTAATAATAAATCATTATTGTTGTTACTAATTTCAATAACTATATGAATCAAAACTTGAATTTTACTTTACATATGCAGCATAGAATAAGTCTAATTGCCATACATCACTTTGACACTATTGGTACTGCAATTCATGGTTAGCTGTTCTGTGAAGAAGGTTTAATTTTTTTGATAAGTATGTAATTATCTTTTTATGGATCATGTCTAAGAAAAAGGATTTAAATTAATTATTTATAAAGTTTCATTTTTAAAATTGGTCTTTTAAATAAAATAACGTAGTATATGCATACATATACATTACATATGTTCAATAAAAGTATATTAATCACTTGAATTAATGAAATTACATACTGATGTATAAAATAACACTTTGTTATAAAGTTATAAGGTGTCGTCCACGTCACTTGACCATGGTTCAAAATTACGTGGTCCGTCGCCAAAAGCCCTCGTGTAGCTGAACAGTGCGACGTTAATATTCAATCAATCAATTCTTACTTTGATCTTGCACAAATCCCTCAAAAATTTTAATTCCTTTCTATATTCTTCTATTTAAAGAAAGGATTAGCTTTCCTAATGCAACACACACACAATAAGTGTTCAATACTCAAATTCACAACTCATTCACAAACTGTAAACTAAGTGCGAAATAAATGATGTGGCTACGAGTGTTTTCTCAATTTAAATAAAACATTTATTAAGTATTTACAGGATGCATAAAAAGTTTCAAATATTATTATCGCGCACGCTCACTGGCTGTCTGTTTCCTCCAAACGCATCTAAAAGGGAATTCCCTTACCCTCTCTTCGGAGCGCTTTTTCCTCCCCTGTTGCCACCAGGTAAGAGAAACTACACTCCTCACTCGGGTCAGTCACCCTTCTCTCCTTGGGTGCCTAAGATTTGTTGAGCGCTCGCCCCTCCTCGGGTCAATCACTCCTTCGCTCTTTGGGTGCTCTTTGTAAAATTTCTTCCCAAAAGAAACATAATTAAAATAGCCAGTTTCAAGTTTGTTGTTTTATTGAAATAAATTTACTGCCTCTTTTTCTAAAATCAATTTTCTCATTTCATTGTCACTAAATGTGGCAGAATATTCATGATATTACCATAATTATCTTTTAAAGGCTTCAACTTGGCGCGTCATAAAGACAAGACCATTTGGTCTGACCCGTTTACAAAAAGGTAAATTTCGGTTTTAATTTTGCGATATAGAAGTTCCCACCAATGAGTCGAAGCAGAAAATAAAACATATATTTGTTGCTAAGAGAAGCTAGATGTTTTCAAACTTTTCGTCTCATAGACTCTTTGCCATGTTTTTTCGGTTTGGGGGTCACCCTGCTTACCTAATATAGAACTTTATGTAAATTATCAACTTAAATGTCTTTTTGACCTCTGTTATAGAACTACTTTCGCTTTTAAGATACTTAACTCTAAAAGATTTAAATGTCTAACTGTAGGGAAGTATAGTGTTTAAAACTTAAGAGAAATACATGGTAATGAAATTAAAATTTAATTGATACAAATTGAACAAATTTTTTATTAAGTGAAGGATGAACCTGGTGCTTCAATAACCAATTTTTCAGCATTTGGCATCAATCTCATCAAGAATATAACCCCAATCTCCTCGAACTGCATTTGTGTCCAGTCTTTTTTTTTCTTTCTTTTTTATTTTGGGAAGCTTAGCAACCGCACTGAAATGTCTTTTCGCTTGGAAAAACAAAATAAATACTCCATAATTCGGGATAAATAGCAGGCATGTCTTTTTAAAGCCAAAATTGCTGACATCCGATCTCAATTACTGCCTATTTCGATCAGTTCCTCTTGTAATATGACATTTTTTTTTATCAATATGACCATTTGTGTTTATTGTGTACTGTGTTAATTACCATAGTCAAAGCATTCTCAAACCTAGTTTCAGAATCTGAATAAAGAGCGTTTAAGTGAGTGAGTGAATATCAGCGTCACACTGTTAAGCTACACGGGGTTTTTGGAGACAGCCCTCGTATTTTTAACCATGGTCAAGTGACGAGGACGACACCTGAGCTGGCACCCCCTTTCCTAACTACCCCACCCCACCAACTGGAGGATGTTTGAGCTCTCGACAGATTTAACGTGCATCGCTGCCCTACACGGTGGGTCTTTGAGTGGTACGTACTGGGCTCAGACTCGCGAGCATATCTGCCTTTGTATCCGATACCTTGACCAAAGGGCGTTTTAAATGTTGTACGTAAATTAAACGCGCCATTTTCCTAACAAGTTTTACAAAAAATATAGTATATTTCTGATATAATTAAAAAAATACCTAGTTTTTTAAAAATTAAAAAAAAAAAAATCTTTCTTTGCCTGTACTTACTAAAACCTAAAACACTGATTGTTATTATTTATCGCCCCTTCTATGTAAAGGGGGTTTTATAAAAATAAACTGAAGAATTATATATATTGGCCCCACTTTAAATAAATATTGTTTTTCCATTGTCATCCATTATTTACTGTTGCTATCTATACTTAAAACCTTTGTTGCATTACGAAAATCAAGACCACTTTACTTTTTGTCCATAATGTTTCCGAGAAATCTCATAATCCACATAAAATGATTGTTATTTTTTCCATCCTATAGAAGTAATTAAGTTACTCACCCCAAATTTTAAGATAAAATACATATTTATGGGAAATCCTGATGGCTTCAATCTTTGAAAGTTGAAAATACTTAATCATAACTTCAATACCTTCCTGCTTAAATAATTTAGAAATGTGTATTGGCACCAGGGGCGTAGCTACCGGTGAAATTTTTTCAGACCCCATAGGATTGACATGGGAGCATGATATTTTAGTGCTTAAGCCCTCCCCATGCCTACACAATGAGAATCAAGTATATGACTGGATGGGTCTCGACAAGGAGAACAGTTGGTTCAAATCTCATGTCCGAGACTCAAACAGGAGCCAAGATATAGCGGATTTAAATAAATTTTAAAACCATTAAAAACTATATAAGAAATAATATAATAATTAAATATAAGAAATACCCCTATGAACATGAAATTATAATAACTGGAAGAGCAGTTAGAGAGAGAGTTTAAATGAGCCAGATCCGAATGGACTGTGAGGCTCGAGTGTCGAGAAATTGGCCAAAAAGCTGTAGAGGAGGTGGGAATGCATCCTAGAGCAGATCCTAACCATAACAAAAGTTATTGAGATCCCCCAAATATATCAGTCCCTTAGCACCAAAAAAGTGGCATATTTTTTTCATTTCACTAAAACTGTTCGGGGATTTAACTAATTCACTTACTTAAAACAGGGAGGAGATGTTATTGTAACACATCTTGCGTGAATTGATTATCTTCTTTAGGGATTTGACGAAAGCCCTAATTTCATCGTTTAACTGCGACACACTAACAATACATATATATATATATATATATATATATATATATATACAATCTATAAGCTATTAGAGTATCTAAGTTAAATTTCAATAAGTTGAATATCAATTAACTCTGAATAATTTAGATATACAAAATCTTAATCTGAAAGGGTAAAAAAACTTTTTCACATAAGGTTTCAGGTATATTATTATAGAAAACAATTTTAGAATAAATTAGAAAATAATGAGGGAAAAAGTAATCATCAGCTCTGTCATTAATAAAAAATAAATTTTATTATTCTGAAGTTCAGAATATAATATTAAATAAAACAATTTTTTTATTTTTGGTGTTACTAAATTTATATAGTAATATATTGGAGTGTATAAAAATCCATCGTACGTTATTATATTTTATTATTGAAATACTCATGGGTGACAAAATAATACGAAAACCTATGAAAGAGGAGAAATGCTTTATTAATAGGGAGTTGGACCCCCCTTTGACTGAATTACAGACTGTATGCGACGTGGGATGGACGCATAGAGGTCATGAACAACTTTTAATGGAATATGAAGCCATTCTTCGTGGAGAGCGGTCTCTAATGCCGAAATCGTAGATGGTGGGGGGAATCGAGCACGGAGTTTTGACTCCAAATATCCCCACAAATATTCAATAATATTTAAATCAGGTGACTGAGGGGGCCAAGAAAGATGACCTACGTCCCCCTCATGCTCTGCAAACCATTCTTGCACGATTTTAGCTCTGTGGATAGGAGCGTTGTCGTCTTGATAAAATGGGCATTCTCCGGGAAATAAAGTCTGGACAAATGGATGCACCTGATCCCCCAGGATATCGACATAGTGGGCAGCTTGAACCTTGCCATGCAGAGTAACAAGTGGCCCAAGACCACGCCAAGATATCGCCCCCCATACCATAAGGGACCCACCTCCATGCTTCACAGTCGGCATGATGCATTCAGGAGCAAATGCTTCTTTGGGTGTTCTCCACACATAAACTCGTCCGGTGGTCTGGAATAGGGAGAACGTTGATTCATCCGACCAGATGATTTGTTGCCACTGTTGTGGGGTCCACTGTCTGTGTGTTCTACACCACTGGCGTCGCTGTAAAGCATGACGTGCTGTTACCAAAGGTTTACGAATTGCAACTCTTCCATACAAGTTCGAAGCATGCAGTTCCCTTTGGACGGTTCTTGCTGAAATAGGGTTACGAAGATGACTATTCACCTCAGACGTTATTTGGGATAGCGATTGCTTGCGCTTTCGGGCCACTATGCGGGTTAAGACTCTTTTATCCCTCTCGGTAAGCTTTCTTTCCGTCCACTGTTGTGCTTGCCAGACGCCACATTCCCGCACTTCTTGTATGCTGTCATAACGGCAGATACAGTACTTCTTGCACGCCCCAAATAATTAGCTGTTTCCGTCACCGAGCAACCAGCGCACCTCATTCCAACAATCATACCTTTTCGAACTCTGACAGGTCCGTCATTATTGCGTTTTTCAGAAATTACAATAGACGCGTGCAACACTTATTGCAGCTGTTGAGCGACTGATGCATTACCTTTCGAATCCGCTAGGCGGCGGACTGCAACGCAAAATGACATGCGCGCTGTGCGTCTTTGAAATGGGCCATGCCATTTTCGCGGTGTTCGTATTATTTTGTCACCCATCTGTACTATGAAGAGCCAATTTCATAAGAAATCAAGAAAATATTCTTCATTGTACTAGAGATATCACTTTTTATATTGAAAATTATTTTTATTACAAGTATAAAAAAATTCCTTACAACTATCGTAAAACAACACGCATAGTTTTTGAAATATGAAATATTAAGCGATCTTTAGTCATAGCACATTCCAGTATTTCGGTCATCCTTCCCCCCAACGATAATTTTTAGAAAGTAACGGGGAGAACCCGGGACAGAACCCGTATGCAATGACGTAGTCTCAAGGTTCAGGGTTACCTTATATTCTTTTTACTTCGCGATCCCCTTCCATTTTTCTTCGAAAAAAGCAGTATTAACGTTTCTGAAGTGATTAAAGTCATTATTTGTGTGGAAAAATACTCTTTTTCATAAAATATAGTATTATTAATGTGTCTTTAAGCAGCTTAGCCTTAATTTTCTTCTAAAACAAAGTTATTTTAACTTTGTACTCAGAATACATACACGTGGCGCCATCTGTAGCCATTATATTAAAGCTTGCCTAACATGGTGTCAGAAAATTCTAGAAGCAAGGATATATGTATTTTTTCGCAGTTTTTAAATTTTCTAGACAATAAATGACATTTCTACATTTCATGGTGAATTTATATGAGTAATTTACGTTCTCAGCAAAAGTTTTACACCTATTTAATGTGATTTCATTGTGCTAAAGTGTTATTACATTTTCAGTACATGTGGAAGTCCCCCTTAAAGTGCCATTTTAATTAATTAGCTCTAACGGATTAAGTTTCCCAAAGTTTAGTATTTTACTTATGTATATCTCTTAATATTCAATGTAGTGATTAAGAAAAAAAAACAACCTATTGCAGGAAAAAAATTGCAGTAAATCATGATATAGTAGAAAAAGGGTTAAAATACGTTTTACTCGAAATGTGTTTTTTTACCGATTTCTTCCCATTTTAGTAATAATAATTTCTTTCTCTTTTCTTAATTTTATCATTTTTCTTAAAATGTACTGAATAAATCTGAACCCCCCTCCCTCCCAAAATCTCCGTATCTTTATTTATATATATATTTTAAAACAATGCAGGTAGTTGGGTACCTTAAAAAAAAATGTAGAGTCCCAATCGGTATTTTCCACCCAGGCCGCTTTATAGAGAGTCGGCTCTACCCCCGTAGTTTAATTTCTCGATTTTCGGAATCCATCTTTGACATGTTTGTTTTAGGTATAAAATTATGATTTAAGTTGGAGAGCTTTAAAGAATCTCATGAATTTTATTAATGGGTTTAAAAGATATTTTCTCGGTGAAATCCGGAAACATTTGGTGCATTTTCAGAGTCCTACATTTGTAAACCATTAATGGCACAGTGTAGTGTTCTATATTCATTCTATTCTACAGAATTTTTATTTTTAGAAGTATACGATAGAGCAACGGTTCTTAGACTTTCGATCTCCGTGGCCCCCTTTATGTATCCGTGTGATACAGCGGTTTCCCAAGATTTTGAACATTCTAATTCGACTTAATATTCTTGATAAAAAATAGAAAATACAAGTTCTAGACGTTTCTTCATTGGGGCTATTCAGTAAACTAGTCTAGTATAGCACATTTTTCAATTTTTCCACGAGGCCTTCTAGACTCTTTAAAAGAGGGAAATCTCATCATTATATGAGAGACTCCGCGGACAACCACCGGTTTAAGAACTGCTGCGATAAAGAATTTTGTAAGATTTTAATGTATTCTTCTTACAATCTTTAGGGTTTGAGCGCATGTTATAAATATATATAAAATTTTATCATTTCACTCTGCAAATGCTCTTTTAAGAACTGAACTGACTTGATCCTCTTGTTCTTATATTTGGCGGAATTTAATCTTCTCCTTTGTTAAGTTTGTCTAAATGTTTACCCATATATTTCGAATAGTTAACAAGTTTATTCATTGCTAAATTGAACACATTTTCTACATTGCTCTGTTTCTGATGACTTTCGAATTATCATCGATTATATAATGTTATGTTTGACGTAAGAAGATTACAGAACTTTTTCTCCTACCAGAATATTGCGACGGCTGGTAATTCGTTTTCGAACTCTGCCTTTGTATATTTGTCGAGAAATATTTTGCTTGAAAGTTTCGACGGTTCTGTCAACTAGTTATTTATGTGGATCTTGTGCTTCTAGTATTGAAAAAATGTTTGATAAAGAAGTAGTTCAAGTTTTTACGATGCAAAGCAACTGAACTGATTCCGTTAATACGACTGTAGTATTTCGTGCTGAATGAGCAGATGTCTTTAAATGAAAATGATGTGCTTCTGGTCTCCGAAGAAAAATATTGTGAATTTGAACCTTTTATTTTGCAGTTTTCCTATTTGACTTGTTTTGCTATATCCTGTCATAAGTCGTTAAACCTGTACTTGTGACTACATTGACGTAATATACACGTGGCATAATACAAGAGTGATTGAATCCTAGTAGGACCCACTTCTGTCGCCAAATTTTTTTGGAGTAAATATGATGATCCAGTTTTGAATTGGAAATGCTTCTTGCAATGACGATAGAGGTACTTTAATGATGTTTAAAATGCGTTTTTGTGAGAAAATTGATTTAAAATCGAAAATGAAGGATATAAAGCTCTGCAGAAAAATGAGCCGAAACGCCTGTCTACAATGATATTTTTGATTTTCTGCTAGTGTTTTCTACATGTCTTAAGAAAATGTATTCTCTCCTGAAATAATTGTTCGGCCATAGGTCTGTTTTCATTACAAATATTGTGTTTGTCTTAACAAATGTCATAAATGCTTAATTTATGCAAGTCGAACATTTGTAAAGCTTCTCAAATTATTCTTACAAAGTTGGAGAATTCTTAAGCTTTTTCAAAATTTAACGAGCAATTTGTGGATCATGTGTTACCGAAATTCATTACTTCATTCATTCAGTCATTACTGAAATCCCTTATGTCTTGAACAACTTGGTAGCAGTTAAATGTGTGTAGAAATTTTCAGTAATACAGCTGATATTTTAAGGAAAGCATTTTATATGGTTAAATATGTAATTTGTTTTAGAAAGTTTTATGAAGTTAGAGCTTGTGGACTTGATAGTAATTATATCTGTGAGTTAACTTGAAAGTTTTAAAAATACGAATTCGAAGTTTTCATATGTTGGGAGATTTTTAAGTAGGACATATATAAATGTATCTAGAGTTATTTAAGAAAGATTGTTTATTGAGATTCTTCTAAACCATTGCATCAATAAAACGTGTCAGATTTGATGAAGGTTAAATTGAATGTTTGTGCCTACTCTGTATTTTGAGTAAGTATCGTAGCCTGATAGAAATTTGGATTGTGTATTGCTTTTTGCTCTGTTATTAGGTTGGTCAGTTTCCTTATTCAAGAATTCTTATTAACTGTATACTGGTCTTTGTAGGGATGATTTGAATTTAAATTACTTTTTAATTTTAAGTAGATAGCTTTTGAATATTATGAAAAAGTTGTAATTTACTTGTGTGGATCTGTTCGACCCAATTTTTTTTTTAAGATTCCAAATCATAACTTATACCTAAACATTGTTTTTTTCGATTTATTTTTATTAAAGACAGTTGCTTTTATGTATAATAACAATTGGAATAGCTGGTCCTGTATCTAAATTTATTGGAGAGCCCTTTTTTGAAAAATAAAAAGGATTATATATATATACATTAATAAAGCTCATTGGATAATGTCAGATTTTACACATGTTGGGGCCCTATCATTGATAAGGCAAAAGCTATGCCCCTCATCATAACAGCTTTCCTTATTTCTTGATTCCCTATTTCCAATATCATATTTGAATTAGTTTTATAAGGAGCATAAAGAGTTTATGAAGTGATATAGAAATGTTTTGATTGTTAATGTATTGTTCTTTGATAATTTTATCTTTGATAAATTTTTGTGTGACTCAAGATTCAATCAGCACATTTTACGTGTACAGTTGGTACACTTAAAATTTTATTTGTTCTTCAACAATAAATTAAGTAATGTAACTAAAGGTTGTTGAGATACATTTAAATTGTTTAAAAAAATACGATTCTTTCACAATAAATCAAATAAGCATTTATTTCAAATAAGTGAATTTTTTTAAAAAAAAATTATACAAAAGATCATTTGTATACTTGCTTAGTAAACATTAACAAAACATATGCAACAATGTAATAAAATTTCAATACTTTGTAAACAATTCATTGGTTTTTATAACTGCTTCACGACGTCTTGGCATTGACTCAATTAATTTCTTTGATTTCTGTGTCACTGGAGTTCCAAACTTCTTGAAGTTTTTCTTTTAAGTTCTCTTTACTTATTACATTTTTTTTCCGAACTTCAGTAAATAATAATAAATTTCCACATGCTAATTTGATATCGGGGTAGTAGCCAAACTGTTGTTTATGTTCGCCAAGATGGGTTTATATATTACAATATGGTTAGCTTAATATTTTCATCGCCTGTTGATGTGGTTGCCAGGGGGATAAGATATTAGAAATAACTTTTTTTCGCTTTTTTCCCTTATAAACCTTTAATTTCAGATCTATATCTTTAAAAATTTAAAACCCTTTTCAGTTTAATTTTTCTATTTGCCTTCTGTTTAATTATGGGCTACTGAATATGGTTATTTCTAAAATAAGTGAGTTCTAGAATATTTTTTTTTTAAAAGAATAAGTGTTGTGCATTTAATTATGCTATAAATAGTTTATTTTCGCTTTAAAAATGTTTTTTTTCGCTCTTGTTCGCTGATACTGTTTAAGGAACTTGCAGTGCAAGTTTCATATTGCAATCTTTCACTACTTTGTAATTGATATTCTAAATTAATTTTAACATACATTATGTAATTATTTTATTCATAATGAAAAAAAAATGCAATTATTGCTATGTGTAATCATATAATATTCGTTATTTATAATTGTTTCTTTTAGCATTTATTTATAACTATTATATATTTTGTTATTTATTTATAATAGTTATTATTTAATTATAATTATTCTTATTTATTTGTAACTATTTTGTTTATTTATAGTTATGTATTACGAGTTCTCTTATGCATTATTTTTATTTTTTTAAAATTCGACGATTATTCTTTTTAGTAATTACTATTAAAATTATAGTATATGATTATTATTTCTAATAACCGTTATAAAATCGTACTATATGAATATTATATATAATTATGATAAAATAATATTATACGATTATTATATGCTGCTTATGATACTATTAGTTCATTTTACTTTTTATTACATAATATTATTCATTATTTATTGATTGATCTAGGTTATTCTCAATCTCTTCCTGTATTTTTTATTTGAAATACATTTCAATGTATTTCAAAACAATTCTTTTAAATTATTGTATATCATTATATTACCGCTTACTAGCCATATTGATTTCATTCCAGCAACAAGAAGCTGCTTGGCGTGATAGATCACGCCAAGCAGCACTTGGCGCTATTACCCCGGTTATCAAATTAGTTCCAATTTCCATAAATTTTCTATAGGATTAAGATCTGGAGATTATGGAGGTGTTTCAATTCGCCTTGGAAGCAACCAGGTCTTGGTAACTAGCGGTGTACTTCAGGTCATTGTCTTGTTGGAATATAAAAGTGTTCTCCATGCTCAATTTCTGAGCACTATCTAACAAATTATGTTGCAACACATCGATATAAGCTAAAGCATTCATTTTATTGTCAATAAATGCTAAGTTACCCTGTCCGCATCCCCACACCATAACATTTCCGCCACTGTGTTTTAAAGTGGAAATTACATTTTTGGGTTCAAGAGCTGTTTTATTTTTTCTCCAAATTTTTCGAATACTTGGTGGTGTAAAAATCTCAAACTTGCTCTCATCAGAAAAAATAACCTTCCAAAAATCCATGGGCTTATTTTTGTACTTCATGGCAAACTCTAGACGTCTTTTCCTGTTTACTTCACTAATGTAAGGTTTCTTTTTGGGAATTCTGGTTTTCAGACCAGCACTGTGCAGTACATTTCTGACTGTCTGAGCAGACACTGAAATGTTACATGATGACAGAAGTTCATTGGCAATATTTTAAGCTGATGTCATTAGTTTATTTGTTGCTGACCTTACAATCATTTGTTTAGCTCTTGAAGTCAATTTACTCGGACCACCAGGTCTGGGCTTATTTTCAACACTGCTGGTCTCTAAACACTTTTTTACGATGTAGCCAATGGTTTAAATGACAGTTTTAAAATTTTTCCTATTTCCCGGAAAGATTTTCCCTCTTTATGGAGCTGTGTAATATGTTATCTCATTTCTAAAGAAATTTCTTTGGTTTTAGGAGCCATTTTCAAGATTATATCTGTAAATTTAAATATAATCTGAAACTATTTAAATATTATTGATAAACTAAGTTGAATCTAAAAAGTTAAATCAAAACTTTTGCCATACTTACACCAAAAGAATTCTGTACAAATACTCTTTACAATGATTTTTCACACTTTTCCGGATTACAATTTACTTTTACACTTAAAAAGAAAAATAATTTGCATACAACAAATTAGACGCATTAAAGAAATGCATGATTAATTCACAACTAAAATATGGGTCTTTATTTCATCAAAAACGAAGAAAAAAGTGGTGTACAAATAATCATTTTGTCAACTGTTTATGCTCTTAGTAAAGAAAAGTCATTATACAATATTTGCAATTCAATTTGCTTCAGTTACAAACTATTTTCTGTTTGTTGCTTGAACTGTTTTTTTGTTTGTGAAATTCTAGTGGCTCCTATTGATATTTTGGAACAGAAAAACTTGTCGAATAAATTTGTACGTCTTTTAAATGGCTTTTCAAAGAAATTAGGCAAGCACAACCATGCTTTGGTATAAAGGCTTTAATTTAGCACAACCTCTTATCACATACTGTGGCTACCCTTTTCTTGCAGAAGGAAATAAAGGGTGTTTCCAGCCAGATTACTCAATTCAAATAAAGTACTGATTCAATTATGAACGTAATTGAATTTTTTCTTCTGGAATACTGTCTCTGAATTCAAGATTTTTTTTTCCTTCTGGGATTTTTAGCTGCTAACACATTGCTCAAAAATTTTTTAATAAAATATTAATGGAGAAAGAAATTTTTTCAGAGTAGAGAGAAATTTTTCTATAACTTGTGGTATTCTTGGTGATGAAAAAGTAGCCAAATTTGTTTACATTTAAAATTTCATAATGTGTCTGGTTTCCAGGTAGCAGAAGAGAGTAAAGGAAATTCATGTTTAATGTACCTTTCCATACCTGTGCTAAAACTGAATATTTAAGTCATGTTGAAAATCACTTAACATACACTGAAAGATTGTCTTTATGAAAGGCTATTTAGTTTCATCAATTTGCAAGTCATTCATTTAAAGTTTATTTGTTAGTTTATCTAACCAATGTCTTTTGAGGCATATGCAATTTTTTGTGCAGTGAGGGAAATCTGTGAATCTCAAAATATTGACATTTTTTATGTATACTGTAAAATAAGATTTCATAATTAAAACTTATAGGAGTAGTCACAAAATGAGTCACTGAAATACTTTGATTAGACTCGTTCAGGATAAGAAAGTTTAAAAAATCAGGTTTTGTTGTTTTATGTTTTTTTTTTAATTTAGAAATTTTTTCCCAGAAAAGTAGCTTTCCTGAAATAGTAGAGGTTTTTCTCCCCTGTGTTCATGTACACTTTCTAGTTGAGTAATTATTTCTTCGTATATTGGATAGAGGCGTAATTTATTTATTTAAACACAACATATTAATATACAAGAAATGCCTTACGCCAGAAAAACAATTTATATTAACTGCACAAAAATGTTTTCAGTTCTAGTTGGAAGTTGTACATGGTATTTTTGAAATCTCATATGTTTATTTGGGGACAACTGAATTATGCACCCGAAGGCCAAAAATTTTTTTTTTTAGTGATTTTTTTTTATTCTTGCCCAGGTGACATTTTTAAGATTGAAATTGGTTCCTTTTAAAAAACTATGTTTCTAATGTAAATACGACTTGTAAATTAATATGAAAATTATTCCTGCTTTCGACTTTTCTTTACTGACAAACAATTACATACTTGGGAGTGAGTTGATTTAGACAAAATAAAAAAATAGAATATAATGAAAATTTTACTTTATTACTTCTCTTTAAGAGATATTTGTTTTATTAACTAATATATTGAAAGTTCTCCCAATCTTTTTCTCAAACTATTTCTAAAAATAAATTAAGAGCATCTACCTTTTTTTTTTCTTGACATGATGCTCTGTATAAAATGGGGAAAAACGCGTCTGTTGGTAGGCAAAATTTTTTTGATGCCCCACATACTGAAGGGTATTTGTGAGGACGTTTGTTACTGGATCTACAAAATTTAGAGTTATTCCTACAATCGGAGCCCCTCAGGGGGCTCCCCTTTCTTTAGGTGAGTACGGGTTTCACGCCCGAGGTGCCCTAGTGATTTTTTTTCTCTTCCTAAGGGGTTTATTTTTTTGGGTAAACAGGGGCTTCACGAACCCAGGGACCATAGTGATCTTTTTTTATTTTTGGCCCTTCTCCCCGCCATTCAAATTTCCTTTTCTTCCTTTCCCGTCAGACCACAGAACAATCTTACAAAATGAACTTAAATTTAAATTTGTTTTTTTTATAAAAACTTTCTTTTTTTTATTAACATATTATGATTTAGATTTTCTATTGCGTTAATTTAATTTCTTTTTTGAATATTTCTTTTTAAAAACTTTTTAAAAATGTTTTTATTTGTTTTCAACTAACAACGTTGGTTTTCCGACCCGCATGTTTGCCTGTGCGGCGACCCGTAAGGGGGAAAATTTTTGGGGTCCTATGGTTCCCCTTTTCCCACGCTTTCCAGTATGGAGGAGGTTAGTGGCCTAGGATACCTCTGGGTTTCCCGGCCCACGCTTCACTGTAGACGGGTAATGAGCCCGCCCTGTCAATCGGCTGGTAGTACCCCTTGGGGTCCCCGAAAAGACACTGCGTAGGGTTAGGGCAGATAAGGGGGGCGGGTTTTCCCGGATCCTCGCCCGGGCTGTAGATTATATTCTGGGGGTACTCTAGGTAAGCGCCGTGCCTGGTTTTTGGGCCAGTTGACCGGGGACCGCCTCCCTTGTTGGGCTCCCTGGTGGGGGGGGCACGCCGGAAGGTGGAAGGGTTTTTTGGATCTAATGGCGGCCCGGGGAAAGGCCTCGATTTCCCAATCTTAACATTGATACAGATTCACAAA
Source organism: Trichonephila inaurata madagascariensis (assembly GCA_019973955.1). Classification (NCBI taxonomy): domain Eukaryota; kingdom Metazoa; phylum Arthropoda; class Arachnida; order Araneae; family Nephilidae; genus Trichonephila; species Trichonephila inaurata. The sequence goes on along the minus strand of BMAV01003746.1, from coordinate 2,252 downwards.
AAACCCGATTTTACTTATTTCTTACCGAACAAAAGAAATGTCAAAAAAACGCCATTTCATCCATAAAGCCCTAATCGGAATAGGGGGGAACCGAAAGGGTTAAACGATTGCGTTCCGGGATCTACTTATTGAAACGAATTCCGCTTCCAAAAAAAGTCTTTTCCCTCTCTAAAACATTTTAAACTTGCCCTTTTAAATTTTAACCCGCATAAATCTCTTAACTTTGCAGAGGTGTTTTCAGAACCATTGATGAGCACTTTCCCGAATCAGAAATCCTTTTTCCATTTGATTTCCCGGATGCTAATCTAAAACCGAAGCAGCTTGATCCTTAGGTGTGGTTAATGAGATTGGTAGAAATATTACCTTCTCATTACCCTGCGCGTTCCCAAGCTTTTCCCAAGTCAAAAGAGAGGGGATTCCGCGAAGAACTTTTAAGTTCAGGACGCGTCCATAAATCCGAAGGGTTGTCATCATTTGTTTTTTTTAGATTCTGTTTTCCCTTTTTTTGGGTCGGTTGGTTCGGTTTTAGATTTGGCCGACTCAGACTTTGCGTCGAGGTGGGGCCATCTGTTTTTTGCCTTTTTTAAAGGGATTTGGGTTTTTCTTTTGCACTGTATTTGTGCTAAAAAAGGTTTTGATTTTGACTATTTTATTTTTGGGGGGCTTCTCCCTTTTTTTGGTTTGGGTTGGGGAATTTTTCACAGCGGTGCGAGTTTGGGCCCGGTGTCCTTCTCGTTTCAGTTAATGCAAGTAGGTTTTCTATTATTGTTTTGATGGGGAGTCGCCTGTTTTGTGGGGTTCCCCACATTTCAGGCAGCGGGTTTTTATATGGCAGTTATTGGAGGAATGGTGGAAGCCATTACAGTTATAACACTGCGTGGCTCCCGGTCTCCGGTTGAAGGTATCAATTTTAATTTTTAAAACAAAGTTTGCTTAAAAAAGTCGGGGAATCTTGGGGTTTGTTAAGTTCTACCATGTAGATTGGTAGTTTGAATTTGGTTTTCTTTTAGTTATTGGGCTACTTTTTTTGACGGAAAAACCCCCCTCAGTAAGGTCTTTTTTAATATCGTCAACGTCAGTTTCAATTGGTAGTCCTTTAATGACACTTTTGTGGTCGGTTGCAATGGGGTTAGGGGGAAAAGCCACCCCCTTTCCGAAAGGAAATTGGTGAGTTCGCGATGTTCATCAGGAGAGGAGGTGAAGATTTTGAGGTATTCCCCCGAATATTTTGAGCTGGATTTAGGAAATTTTCTCGCAATTTCTTGGAGAATCAGGTTATAATTTTTAGTGAATTTCAGGTGGATTGGGGGGATTTTTGGTCGGGCAACTGGCATCGCTGTGTCGTCTTGAGTCGACAGCGGGGTTCCGAAATGGGTTGAAATTATTTTGGTATTTACGGTGCTGGGGCACCCAAAGGGTGTAGTTTTTCAGAATTTTCGCTTTTGGCCACTTTTTGTAGGGAAATAAAAACCGTCGGAGCGGTGTTTTTTTAGCTTTCGCGTTTTCGTCACTATTATTATTTGAATTTGTTTGATTGACACTTATGGTGTTCAATCTATTTTCGGTAAATTTACTTTTAAATCTAGCAGCTTCTTCTTCGAAGCTTTTAGCTTGCTCAATCTGATTGGTCGCGTGACCGTACTGGCAATTTGAGAGAGGGCAGGGACCAAGAGAAGTCAACTCACCCTTTTTCTGCTGCAGATTGCTGTAGGCGGCTTCTAGCTCCTTCTCGAAGACGCTGGTATCAGTCTGATTTTTCTGGAGCTTTAGGGTGCTAAATCTCCAGAGTGTCTGCTCGAGTGCAATGTAAGCGTCCGTCAGGATATTGATGTTTTGAACTCGGAGCTGTATCTCTACGCATTTGGCATCATCGGAGGTGGTAGGAGGGGTGTCAGTTTCCATCATGCTCGTGGATTGCGGGTTGCTCGGCTGGTTCGCCGGCAGTGGCGGGAACTCGTCGTCCTTCGTCATGAATTCCGATCGAAAATGGATCCGAGGATTCAAGTTGATACGGAAAATACAAAAGCAAGTTTTGTATGAGAATAGTGAGTGGTGCCTGAAAGTTGAATCTGCGTTGGGTATATATATTGGAGCACTTAGTCCTGTCGGACTCTAATCTCCTATCCTGGAATTAAAGATGACTGTGAAGAGTTTTACCTTTGCCCATTTTAAAAGGATAATTAAAATTAAGAAAATTTTTTTAAAAATTGATATCTGATTTAGAAAAATAAAGAAAAAGCTCTTTAAGGCTA
>BMAV01003745.1:0-81325 GCA_019973955.1 Trichonephila inaurata madagascariensis | reverse complement strand
TGACTATTGTAAGTATTATTACTTAAAATGGTGATTTTTTTTTTTGAATATAAACGGCTTTGCCTCTAAAATAATTTAAATTTTTAGAAATGATAAAATATTTAAAAGTAACTCTGTTTTTTTCTTCCTCTTTTATTTTCAGATGGGTATTAATATTATAAAACCCAAATGGAACTAAGAGTATTAATTTGAAACCGCTGCTTTGCTTTTATAAACCCTTAAGTAGGAAACAGTAAACGGGTTCTTCCCCCTTGTTCGCTATTTGACGTCTAATTTGAATCCTCAAGGGTGGATTCTTTTCCCCTCAGGTACATAAACTATTTGAAGCAGTTTAAATTTTTTTTTAAACCTTTGTTTCAATTTCATGCTCAATATATTTCACTAATTCATTATTCAACACCAAATCAACCATTTCTTGTATGCAAATAATGATCTAATTAATCCTTACTGATTAATTCGATATGTATTAAGAAGAATTATTTCTAACGTCTTTTTGCTTTTCATCAAGATAATCCAACAAATGAAGGTTAAAAAGAGACTTTTATTTCTTTTTTCATATGACATGATAAATTTAAATTTTTTTTTCTCTTTAAATAATGTTAATATTCACGAAGAATTTTTCTTAATGAGAGAGTGAAATATATTGTGAAATATGATTCATGCTTACCGCTTTTTGATATTTACGCCTCAATTTGATATATCCACGCATTTAAAGCTATTCATAGCTGAAGGTGTTCTTGATCACATTACGCACATATTGAAATTCATATCAATATTTTTTTAAAAATGTTAATTTTTATTATACGACTGCTACAAGTAACTCATATTAACCTCATATTACAATTTCGCCACTATATTCCTTCTGTTTGTCTAATTCCCTATTTTCTTACTTCCATCTGATGGGGACAGGGACGTCTTAAGGCATGGACCAACTGGGCATGAGCCCAGGGCCTCGCCCCAAGGGGGGCCTCTTTTCGCTCTCAACTCAGCCTTAATAACATCATAATTCGAATAACTTCAATGGCCAAATGCTGTTTACGGTTGTAGTCTCCAAAAAACTGGGAATTTCGGACTATATGTCAACGGCCTACTTGTGATGACCGTTATCCATGTACAAGCCTAGGCCTATCACCATACACCATCATTACTCATTCAGTCAAAAAGTGGCAGTCGGTCGAGCCGGTTCATTGGATTGTTAATCATGTACATTTATTTGTTTTGTGTTGTTTGTAAGAGTATTTGACAATTTACACTACGTACTGTCTACTTTTAAGAGTCATAGGTAGGGCCTATACATTTTGTCGGGGCCCAGGGCCTGAAGATGGCGTCTCTGGATGGGGATATAAATAGATCACACAGCTGTTAATGCAGGTCTATCTATCTTTTATATAAACAAAAGGAAATATAGATTATTTCAATATTTTATGACATTTATAATTTACTATTTGCAAAGATAAATGCATGTACAGGAAAAGAGTTCACTAATTATGATGATATATATCAGAGGTGGGCAACTAATTTGACTCGAGGATCACTTTGGGGAACAAAATATTCCCAAGGGAAACACTTTTTAAAAAGATTGTTTTTTAAGTTAACTTTGTATCTCAGAAAAAGGGAAACAATCTACCATAAAATCAAAAAATGTTAAATAAAACTGTGAAGGTTTATTAACTTTTTACTGATAAAATTTTATTATTTATATAAAACCCATTTAACTTTGAAACAGTTTAATGGACAAATCTGTTCCCAACGACACTTTTCTCAATATTTTTTTTTAAATAAAATTGAGTTGCTTGTTGAAATTCTCATCACAGCCTACAAGTTATTGACAACCAACTTGAATTTATATTTACTCTTATTAATCTTCATATAAAAAAAAAGCTTTGCTCAAAAATATATATTGTCCAAATATAGAGAACCGTTTTTTTGTGCATTTGGTTTTCAGATTGTCTTGGCGGACCGCAAAGAAACTCTTCCCGTGTTTCTGGATGCCCACTCCAGATATATATTATTCAATCAGAACATCATATAAAATATTACAAGGAATAGTCTCGTAATTAAAAGGATGTATATTAGGCATAGTAGTTAACACAGTTCTTCTCAAACTTTCAATACTTGCTACCCAATATTCAATCACAATTTTCATCGCGCCCCTTCCATACAATAACGACGTATTGAATTCTATAATATGATACTTTGACGCTAAAGCTACAATACGATTTTAACCTCTTCACCACCGGCGTACATAAACGTTTCACTCAGCCAGTGCGTAAATAGCCTCGGACGTATATATACGTTTTTAGAAAATATGTTTACTACTATCCATAAAATTATCCCGAAGATTTTGAAATGCAATAAAATGATCTTAATATTGTTTGGGAAGAATTATTTCAGAGGATTTTCTTATTTTCCCTTTTCTCCCTCCCCCCCTCCTAAATACACCACATATGCGAGCATACATACAAAACGATGGCATTGGGGAGTGAATCGCTTAACTTTTAATCTGCAGTTAAGGGATTAATTATAAGCCGTACAAAAAAAAATATGACCCAAAAATAAGTGTTAATTTTTGCATATAATTTTATATTTGATAACCTGAGCGGTCACTGGTAATTACTAAACTTGTTCTTAACTTAGTATTTTTAAGATAATTATGAAGTTCACATTGTGCAGTACTGATATATTTATAAATTATTATATATCCGTGTAAATGTATTTTTTTCTACTTTATGGCAGAATGTATTTTGCTTGTTTTACTTTCAAAAAAATTTAAGAAATTTTGAAATATCTTTTGTTTTTGACTTTTTAATATGCTCGCGCCCCCTATTAGGGTTATCACGCCCCCTAGGGGGCGAGCCCACAGTTTGAGAAGCGCTGAGTTAACAAGTTATATTAACGTCTTGTACTATTTATTTAGGTAGTTGGAAAAAAAAAACTAAAATTAAATTCATTATTTCTGTTACTCTTCAACATTTTTTGAGTTAAATTATTACTATGCTTAGAAGGAAATATTTTCATATTAACACACACACACATAAAAAGAGCCTAAAGTGTTGGCACATAAAATTTTGATACTTATTTTTGCAAACATATTAATGCAATACAAATGTGTACAGCTCTATAAGGCTCTCTCTCTCTCATTTCAAATATTATTTCCAGAGAGAAAAAAAACAAACAGATTTTTGCATGTCAATAAATTTTCACAAATATTCAATTATACAGTAAATTGCATCAAATGGATCCTTTAAAATGTTGTAAAATATTTTAAATATACTCTTTTCTCTTATAATCAGGATACATGTGTAGGTTTACATGCTCTTAGCAACTTTGCAATGTTAGTGTATAAAGATCCTGTCGATATCAAGGTTTCTATCACTGGCGGAATACAAGAAGCGGTACAAGTAAATGAGAATAACAAATTATTAGTTCAGCGAAATATGGTCACATACGTTCCAAGTACGTTAAAGATTCAAGCATCTGGACCTGGTTGTGGACTTATACAGGTATGTTAAACAATTCTTCAGTGAAAGAGTTTCATGTCAGAAAATAATACTAAATATTTAATAAAAATAACAGAGGTAATTCTCAGTTATATCTTCTTGCGATTCAAAATAATTAGAAAAAAATAAAATAATTTTTTATATAAAAAACAATGAATAAATAAGATACATTGTGCAAAAATATTTTGATAAAATCAAAACCTTTAATTATTTTTTTAAATTTAAATATCTGAATCATCATCAATTGAGCTAAGTGTTATAGTTATAATTCAGTCCAGCTTTTTCACCAAAAAAGAAGAAAAGTGTTAATCTCATAAGCATATTTAAAAAATAAAGTTTAATGAAAATATGCAATATTTATCTCAGTGAGTTTTAGTTTCTTTAAAGTATATTACAATAAAAAAATACAAACTCCTACTTGTCAATAAATGATATTTTTCGAGAATAGCAGAAATCGTTTTATGTTAACACATTTATTTCATATACTTACCGTAGAGAATATTTTATGAAGTCAAATCTTGTACTGTAAACTGTATATAATACTAGAAATCTTAGAAAGCAAGAATCACACTATACGAAGTATATATTGCGTTTATGTAAATTATTTCATGAAGTCTCATCTTGAAAGATAAAAAAAAATTTAATGTTTAATTTTATTTAAAATGAACCATTTCAGAATTTAGAGTAAAATGGTCAAATAAAAAACAACTTTAAGTAATACCAGGAATTAAATGAATCACAAAGCAAGTCCCAGTAATAAAACTTGAAGTTAAACCCTCGCAACAGTTACAATCTTGATCAGCAGCTTATCTTTTTTCTAATTTAATACATTAGTTTCTCTTGGCTAGTATACCAATGTCAACGATTTATACTAAACTAGAAAAGACGGATTCTTCATTCCAGGCTCTTCATATTTCTATAAACATATTTCGTTAAATCAGCGAAGATTCTTCATCATAAAATAAAATTACAAATTGCAGTAAGTGAAGAATGAGGTGAATCTCACAATTTTCATATTTTTGTTATTTTATACTAATCATACTGCTTGAGCCGTAACATATTTCACTATAGTTTATAACCTCAATTACTGTTATTTTCAACTTTTATTCAGCCCCCTCTTAGAAACATATTGATATGACTTTAATTTTTTTTCAGACATCTCTTCGTTACAACACAAAAACTCCTCCCGAGAAACAGAAGTTCTTCCTTCAAGTTACAGGAGAATGTTCAAGTGCGGATTGTAAACAAAGAAAATTAACAACAATTGTTAGGTAACCTGTTGCATTATACCATTATTTAACTAATGAATCCTCCCAGTGGCGAAACTTACACCCCCGCATTGCGAGAGGGTCTAGGGTTCCAGGGGATCCAAAGCCTGACTGACATCATGTACATATGGTTTTGCAATTCTTTGTAAGATCCGGCTTGGGGCTCAAAACCTGATTATGTAGGGGGCCCTAATGTTCTCCGTTACGCCACTGAATTTTCCATACATATAAGCTGCTTAATTTATAAACCTTATACCAAATACTATTATTTTATGGAGTATAGATTCCGTTTCTATAGCTTGCAACATTAACTAATTCATTTAAATACTTTACGCAGTCCTACTGAGAACTTAAACTATTCTTTGATTTATTCTCTAGACTTTCAAACTGAGGGTCGAAATAACAATAAGATTCAATTAAAGATGGATAAAATTAATAAATAATTTAGCAGAAAAATTGTATTATTATGTAAATTGCAACGGGATAAATTACATGATCATAATACTATTTTTAAGTTCGAAGACATGGCATTAAAGGTTAACAGCTTCTACAGTAGTTGGTTTCGGAAGTTTGTTTCGGAAGTAACATAACTCAAAGCACCACTCTCTTTCTGATTACTTCAAAAGACATCGTTAACTATTAAGAGAGAAAATTAAGTTCATTTGTATGCTTAGTATATCTGAATATAAACTTTGGAAATGAAAATACACTCGTTAAAAGAAAAATCAATTGATTTTGCAAAGTTATTTCATATTTGCAAAATAAAACATAAACTCACAATTTAAGTCAATAAACATTTAAATTTATTTACTAAAAAGTTCTTTTTTGATTACAAAATACATTTAATTTATTATGTGATAGATGTAATGTGGGAAAATTGCAATGAGGATATCTCTCTGTTTATATTTGTCTATCACTAATTCAGTAGTGAATGTTAAATAAATTTTACTAGTTATGAGATTAATAAAAATCCTTTTAATCTAATCTTTGAATTTAAAATAAGATGAATATTGTAATAAATTATAATTATTAAGTGATACTTATGAGTTGTATTGTAAAAATATTAAACTGAGCTCTACTTTTTGTATTTTATGATATACAAGCTACTTTATTTTTCAATTCTGAATGGTTTATTTTTGAACAACACTTAAAACAAATGTATGTATAATAAACTCAAAAGAACTTTGCTTAATGCATAGAATAAATTTATATATTCAAATTGGCATTCGAATGTAAAAGCTTGTTATTTTGAATACTGAAAAAAATTACATGTATTTCATCCATTTTTTCATGCATCTTATAGTTTACATCATCAATAATCAAATGAGCTATGTAAGATTATTATTGCATTTTATCAATTTTGTAATATTTTTGAAATATCTAATTTTTTAAAAATATATGTGTCCAATGATATTTTAGCTACTTGCCAAAAGGAAAGATAGCAGGAATGAGTGTTGTTCAAATCAAAATGATAACTGGAATATCGCCAGTGAGAGACAGCGTTAAGAAGGTATAAAATTTATTTTGTACTTTTAACTCTTAGTTTTACTCTAATTTTTTCATACACTTATGAATATTATTTATAATGTAGTTTCAGTATGCAACAATGAATATTGCTACTAATACAAAATTTCTAAATTGGCTTTTAGTTTTGAAAAAAAACTTAATTGGTAAGAGATGACATAGACGTATTTCAATCAAAATGAGTTAATAACACTTTTTTAATCGGATATAATAATAGCCATACATATTTTAAAAGAAATCTAAATATTCTTCTGTTATTAAAATATTAAAATAAGAACAAATGACACATACACACGTATGTATACGAAATAAGGGAGAGAAAAGCAACACGATACACTGCTCAAAAAATTACAGGAGCATGCGCCTGTAACGAAATTACGCAAATACAAATATTTCTACCAATAATGCAAGCCATCTATAACCTAAAACGTAGCACAAATCAGAAGAAGAAAATTTTATAACGAATAAACATTCATGATATCAAAAACGAAAAAGAAAAGTGCAGAAATCGTGAATTCAACGAAGCTTCATGTTTCTCCGTTTGAATTGTAACACACTTTGTTTGTTTGAATTTTTCAGATTTTGTTTTCAAAAAAGGTGATTTGAAAATGCTCAAATTAAGTGATTTATCTATACTCATGAATTGAAGAATTATTGGGTGACTTGAACCCTTACTATCTCAAACAAAAAGTTTTGAATGCTCTGGAGTTGTAAAAATTGTAATTTCTAGACTTAAGAATCGATACGTAAAGGACTACGGAATGTTAGACCTCGACCTGAGCAAGGTTGCCCATACATGCTATCGCAACAATTGATGACCGGTTTCTCCTGTTAAAAGCTCATCGAGGTAGAACATTCAATGGATCTCAGAAGCAAAAACAATAAATTTTGACAACCGGAGGAGAGTATTAAGTCAAATAGTCCAAAATAAGACTCACCATGATAGTATTTAGGCTTATAGGCCAATGATGATTATTCGCTCGTCTTACTCCTGTTCGCTTGTTCACTAAAATTCCACTTTACATCAAGTGAGTGAATATTAATGTCACCCTACCCAGCTACTCGAGGTTTTCGGCAAAGGACCTCGTAATTCTGAGCCATGGTCAAGTGATGAGAACGACACCTGAGCTGATACCTCTCTCTCCTAACTTCCACAATACACCAACGGAGGACGTTTGAGCTCTCCTACATGGCTGATGTTCAGCAGTACTAGGCTCGAACTCATGGCATGCCGACCCCGAGTCCATTACCTTGACCACTAGGCTACCACCCCCACCCAATCTACGTCAAGGTGAAGAGCTTGAGCCAATGACAGATTTAATATGCGTTAGCAGCTCTACTCGGCGAGTCTTCAGTGGTATCAGGATTCGAACTCCCTATTCGACAATGCCTCTCCTGAGTTTTCGAACATAAAAACTAAGCTATAACAACCACTGGGTAGGTAAATAGATAAAAAAATTGAACTATAAACTATATTTTCTTATGTTGCAGTTAATTTTAATTTTGCTTTTACATTTCCACCTCCCCCCTCCGATTTTTAGCATTTTTTTTTCATTATTTGCGTGTTTCTAACTTTGTTACAGATAAAGACAGGATTTTGTATGTATTGTGTTGTGTAAGAAATTTATTATGACTGGTATGTTTTTATTTTTTCCACAGTGGTCAAAATATTGTTTAATATGAAAATTGTTATTTAAATTTGAATAAATTTTTTACAGCTCGCTTCTGATCCAAACAACATAATTATACGAGCTGACGTGGAAGATAACCAAGTTATTTGCTACTTCTGGGAGGTTAGTAGTTGTCAAAAATATATATATTTATGTTATTTTAATAATTTATCTCTACACAATTAGCTGGTTTTCAGGTCGTTAATCAATAAAAAGATAAAAAATACATAAAGTTATTAGTAATTAGTTCCCCCCCCTTTTTTTACGTCAAAAAGTAGGCATTTATTGTGAACAAACAGTATATAGTGTTTTACTTAAAGTATTGTCCACATTTAGCCACTAATTTTCCCCATTTTTCTGGGTGCACACGAAAACCGAATCTGGAGAGAACTTCATCTTTTGGGACTATCCACAAATGGGCATAATTTTTTGCATCTCAATATTATGTGAAATGACACAGAGAGGCCTCAGCCATCGATCTGAACTAGGGTGGAGTAGGATTTCCGAATCAAGTGTTTCCAACTAGGTTTTGACAAGCGCTACAAAATGTGAACGAGGATTATTATGCAGGGGAATAATATTTTTGTGTCTGGAGTTGTAGTGGGCTCATTTTCACTTTACTGCTCGACTGAATCTTGTCACTTTAGTTCGGTAGAGAGCCCCAGTAATGATTTCATTCTGTTTGAGTAACTCATAATACCTGACACCAAGCTGATCCGAACAAATGCATAATATTAATTTTTCCAACCATGAACATTCGATTTTTGAAGCATGGTCGCACGTGGTTTCAATGATATCTTCTTCTTTGTCATCGTAATGAATCCATTTTTCCATCATCATTGACTATACGATGTAAACAACTTTTTCGTTTATGCCTGAAATGGAGCATTTCAAATGTGCAAAATCGGGATTCAACGTTTCTTGGCTCAGCTCAATTGGAATCCAAATTCTTGCTTCCAACTATTTTAAACAATGTGAAAATGCTTGTTGAGTCCTTCCTAATGTAAGTGAGAGTTCTTCATGCATTTGGCACGAATCTTCCTCCAATAATCTACCCTAAGTTATTTGTCTTTATCTCGTCACATTCACCGTTCTTAAACTTTTGAAACGACTCACGACAGCTTTTCTCACTCGAAGCAGCCTCACCATATTCTTCAATAAGCAGTCAAAGCGCGAGTAGCTTTCTTCAAAATAAAGAAGCAAATTAAACATTCCAGCAAATGACACTTATTTGGCTCAAGTCTCGACATTTTAGCACGGAAAGAAAAATATATGAAGTTGATACAAAATTTCTTATAAATCGAAGTTATATTGCTATCAAATGTGCCACCTTGTGATATAGCGTTTTGCATCTGAAAAATTTTAACCATATCTTACTATTACGGTCATCTTTTGTCAAACGGTAGAAAGAGTTATTTATACTCCTTATGGATACAATTTTAAATTGAAATGTATCACTTTTAACATACTCTAAATTATGTATCAAATAATCATGTCCTGAGATTTGACTTACGTAGATATAGACATAGGTATTTCCCAGATGTTTGATGACCCTAACCTGTGTCAGGAGAAGTAAAATAAAGCGTAATGAAATCTGGTTTCCATACTATTAAATAGAAGAGTAATTCGTGGTGAGGCAAGGTTAGTAAAGGGAAAGACTTTAATAGGTGAAGTTATATTAATATTGGGTATTAATTTAAGAATTTTTGGCCTTCTATTGATTAAATCTGTGATAGAATGAAGGAGGTCCAGAAACTGGTAAATATCCATGACTTGGGTTTGGATATGGCTTCCGTGTATCAGTGAGTTGGTTCTGATGTCCATCTTTTAATGTCGCTCTCTGAGATAATTTTTTGTTTCCATTAAAAGCATTGGTAAAATCCGTTTGGAGCTTAAAATAATTTTTAACTAAATTTTTGTTATTGTTATTATATCTAGAGATATATATTCTAGAGGGCCTTTGAAAACTTCTGAGACATTTATAATCGGTGGCTGTATGTTCATATTCGTAACAATTTAAAGAAAAGGCTTTTTCTTGTTTAATTTCCATGGACGATTTTTTCTAGAAAAGAAAAAATTGGCTATCCTAAATTGAAATCTATTTTTGTAATATGTATACTTCCATCAAAGGAAAAAAGTGCGTCATTCAGTGATGGTGTCATCTTCGGAGAAAGGATTGATGAAAATAATAAGTAACTATAGTAGTCAGGAAGTCAAAATAGGGGGCATCCTTACTTATATCTCAAGGTTGAGAATTTCATTATCAAATAATTCTTTTTAAAAAGAATTTTTCAAAACAAAATAGTTACATTTGGATGTTTTTTTTTTTTTTGGCTATCCTTTTTTGATTTAAATACAGAAAAAATGAGTTGCCATGCCTAGATTTGAGTTTATTTCGCGGTAAAAAGCATGGTGAAACATTACTAATATAAATTATAATCTAGCTCACATTCACTGTGAATAGCAATTAAATGGTAGTAATTGAAGCTTAAAAATTACTTTAGAAATTTGTAATTCCAGCTTCTTTAAAACATTATATACCGTGAAATCCGGCGTATAACGCGCACTTTTAACAAAAAATACGATCAAAATTTAAGGTTGCGCGTTATACGCCGGGTATAAAAACGAGAGCTTTAAAAATAACAAAAAGAGATGAGCATAAAAAGAATTTACTTCTACACACATTGAAAAATTGTCATTATTTAAAAGGAATGCCATGCCTTATATAAACTAAAAGGGTTGTAGTTTTAGAAGTATACTATTTTTTTCCAAAAGTCTGGCATAATACCTCGAATAAGTGACTTCAAAACATAAGAATTCTAATATTTCAGATTTCTTTGTAAATAAGGGAATGCGCGTTACACGGCGAATATAATTTAAAAAAAATACAGCTTAAAAGTATGGGTGCGCGTTATACGCTGGATTTTACGGTAGTTGAAGTTAATTTTAAAATAAAATTTAAATGGCATAAAAAGGCAATAACTAAATTACTAAGATATTTGGAGTTCTGTATTATTTCATATTCGATCATAAGAAAATGATCAATGCTAACGAATTAACAATTCCTTTTCCATATTAGATATCCAATAACGATATGCAATTTTCATTTGATGTCGAGCAAGTAGTTGAAGTTGAAAATCCTCAACCTGGCACTGCTAAAGTATTTGATTACTATGCGCCTGGTAAGTTTATCATTTTGAAAGACTTTAGGTATTTATACACCATACAAGGTATTATTTCGCCTTAAATAATTTCAAATTTATAATAAAAATATATTATTTGATTTTTTTATGAATTTGAAATTTAGAATCAATATGGTGGTTCCTTTAATAAACGTATTAATATTCACGTTAGTATAAATCTAAATTGTATTTGATTCTTTATTTAGTTGTTACTGTTAAATTATTCTATGTTTTCTTATAGTTTTAGCATAAAATACTGATATTATATTGTAGCCTAAAATATTCTATTTTACTGTTTACAGAGAAATAAAATTAAAAATAAATTATGTCGAGAGATGTATTAAAAACAGACATGTCATTCAATCCATGAAAATAAAAATTTTAATATATTCATGCGACTACACAAAATAAAATATTGTTACATAAATAACTAATTTTGGTATTCAAGTTTATTCAGATTACTTGAATTTATTAATGGTACTTTAGCTTCAGAAACTATTATAAAATCAATATAACATTTTTCTTTTTAAATAATAAGAAATGGATATATATATGATTAAGTTTTTTCAAATGTACCATTAAACACCTTTATTTCATTTTTACTATGCAGTTATCAACATTTTCTTAATTTATGAAATAATACTTTATCTTTGTGTAATACTAAATACTCTTTCATTGGGAGCAAATCTGCTCCTAAGTAGATGGCAAAAAAAAAAACACCTTTATTGCTTGTATATTAATAAACAATTTATAAAAGACCTTCTTACAATGTATAGTTTCACCGAAAAAGTATGTTGATGCCATTGTTGTATAATATTAGCTGGTATACCCGTTCTTTTCGCACGGGTGAATTGAAAAAATTAAACAATGCAGATCAAAGGATAAAGAAGCTTTTAATGAGTTAATTTTACGTGAATTGCAAATTAAACAAAAAAAAAAGGTTTTTGCATATTTTCTTTGAACAAAAAACCATATTTGTTAAATGTTAAGCCTGTAGATCTATAACAGCTGATAAAAACGCTTTTTTTTAAAAAGAATTATGAACTCTCTTGTGGGTCTATTTTTGAAAACACCTTCCTAAGCTGATACTTGCTCAGCTAAAGTAACACATTTTTACAAATTTTGTGGAATGAAGGTTTAAAAATAGTGTAAATAATTTATATTTGGATGTGTAGTACGTTAATATTACTTTCTGTGTTGTATTTATTTATATTAAAATTGTAATATTCTCAAGCAACACCGTTCTTTACTTTATAATGACGATTCAATGGAAACAGCGAAATATTGGCGATAGAGCTAAGGTCGCATCATTTTTGCCGACCATGTTGGAAATTTGGCGATTGACTGAACGGCGCAGAGGTTTATATACTGTAGCGTCACCTGGAGGGAGGCTGCAACAAAGAGAATAGCACAAAAACCTTCCCCACAAATAATACATATACATGCCAATTTTCATAGTGATTGGCATGTATATATACAAAACATCCATTTTGTATATAGAGAGAGCGACGTCATATATACAAACATCCATTTTTATATAGAGATTATATATACTTAATTATAAAGTTTTCTTTTACATGATTTCACAAATTTAATCCACAAAATTGGAAAACAAAATACATATCAATATATACAATGCATTGCGATCTTCCAGAGATAAAACAAATCAGAAGATAATATAATTCAAAGGATCTATATAATTTGATGCTTGCAACTTAATAATAACACAGTGATATTACGAAGTAGCTGGTTTGAGAAACGAGTTTGCATGAAAAAGTTGTACATATATTTATTTTGATGCCCTCAATATTTGCTATTTAAGCCATAAATTATGCAAAATGCTTTTTAATTTTTCTTTCGTTGATCATCCACAAAGTTATTTACTCTTTTTTTTTCTTTTACAGAAAATTCGGCATCTACAAGCTATACTTTCGGAAATTCTGCTTCACCCTGACCTTCTCTCTCAGACGGGGAAAACTTGACGGACGATAAGAACATGAAATATATGTGCTAAATTTTCAGGAATAACTGCTCTTGTTAAAAAAATAAAGCAATTGTTATTCATTCTATTTGTAAATTTTTATGTTAACACATAACTAAATTCAAGAACAACAAAAATGACAAGCGCATGAATGAAAATAAACATCAGAATAATTGAAATCAAATTATTTGCGTTCTAAAATAGGTGCTATAATATAACTAATCTTTTAAGAGGGAAGGAGATAAGAATCTGACAGTCTATTTTAATCGATATTTTTCATTCTTAATGAATCCCTAAAATGGGGTAAGAGTGTAGTCAAAAAATTTTACTAACCATTATATATACATGCTCAGGTAAAATCCAATTAGAGTTCTAAGCTGTAGATGCTAATAACTAGGCACATTTGTTGAAGTCACTGATTCTCAATTGTCTTTATACATTCAATAGTACATTCATAGTTTATTCCTTTATACATTCATAGTCTCAACTATATTCTTCGTTTAGACAATGTCCTGTTTTTGAACGGATTAAGAGGTCATAATAAATCATCGTCATTGTATTATTTTAACCCTCTGACCGGAGCATCCGTCTCTCAGACGAGGATAATTTGCTTTGACACCTATAGATAACGCTGTGGTGTGATTTTTGGGGTGGGCTGCCTTGACTTTTTCAGCTGGACTAAGACCAGTGATAGGATCCCGTGGTGGTACATGACGATTTTTTTCCACTCACGATATGTGCGATTTTTCTTATCTATCACCGTCTATCAGACGGATATTCCAATTATTTTTTCAAGTTTGGTATTATTTTTAATTACTTTTGCATGAATATAAATAACTTTTAATCAATTTTTATAAAAATACTAGTTACAATTCTAGTGATAAAAATATAGTGTTGCACTTGATTTAACCCCACACATCTTATTTGAGCCATACTCAATTTCATGAGCTATAAGGGCATTTACAACAGTCCTTAAGGTAGTAAAATTAAAAAAAAAATTTAAAAACAAAAAAATAATTAAAAAAAATGTACCCGTCTGTCAGACGGATGCTCCTCAATGCGGCAAAAAAATGATGTTCCGGCCAGAGGGTTAACAACAGAACGCACAGGACGGTGTCATTTCAAAACCAGTGTCCCTAAATTGTTTTCTAAAATCTCTAAATTTTGATGAATTAGTATTATTTTTTTACTTATTTTGATTTATTTTAAAAATTTGTAGGAAGAAATCTCATAGAATGATTTAGGCAATTTATTCAAACTTAACATAAGGATAAATGCTTGTTTGGTATATTTCAAACACAAGATTAATTTCGAAATCCATAATTTCAATTTTTGTTCCTTGCAGTTGTCTTATGTTGCGAGTGTTATTTAAGAGTAATGTTTGTTCATTCGAGTGACACTTCTTATGATGAAAGTAAATTTTCTTGTAAGAGAGTACTAACTGTTGAAAAGATAACGGCGCTTCGAAAAGAATAATCTGATAATTAATCCGAAGGTAGAGAATTATCGGACGTATTTAATGAATCCCATGAGGAAAATTTTATTCGGTATTTACGCATTATCGTTAAGAATGCCAATTTTCAAGATAACTCACCAAATTGGCAATCCCGATTTCGTGCGGGACGTAGGAGCTGAATATTTTTTAACCATGTGCTTTGTTTCATATTTCTCCGCTTGTTGCCAGTCTAAGCCTAATCATTCATTAATATGGTAAGCTCGAATACTAAAATGAAAATTTAGGATTTACAGAATTCCTAATTAATAAAATTATTATTATTACTATATAATGCTAAAATAATTTTACTAAACTAAACTCAGTTGCGCAACAGTCTATTGAGAGTCAGGACCTACTCTGTGTTCATCTCAGTTAATAACTACTACCTGTAATAATGAACAAGAATATAATATACTACTATAATATAATATAAAATTAATAATATTAATTAACAAAATAATAAAGTTAAACTATACAAATTCGTTATTCTTTTTAGCCGGCTTGGCGGCGTAGTTGGTTTGTCGCCAGCCTTGTGCACCAATGTTGCAAGTTCGACCCCGGTCTAAGCTGGTGGATTTTCATAGTGTAGAAAATCGATAGCAGCCATGTCATATGATTATGCGGCATGTAAAAGATCTTTTGAGTACTTGTTTGACTTGGGTGCGCTCAGAAAATTAAAATTCTACAAATGGTTTCACATCGCCAGAGATCAGATGCCTCCCTCTGGGGAGGAAACTAGGTTTCAAAATTACCTGCGGAGATTGGTATCTGCCTATACGGAGCCGCACTAAAAACAGGTACTAATTCCCGGGGAATGTACTAGGTCTAAAATGGCAAAACACCAACCCGCAGCCACATTGGAAATTTAAAAAAAAGTTTATTTTGATTATTATTTGCTTATAATAACTTATACTATTTTTCGACTAATCGCTCTATATTCTCGTCATCGTATTCCGTTTTTAAAATTCAAACGGTTTTATTCAATGTCTCACTTATGGTTGTGATAGTACGTAGGTACCATTTATTCCAATTGCATCTATTGGATTTTAAACAATGTGGGTATTCAAATTGATGATTCTCTAAATGAGATTGAGCTTATGGCTTGAAATGTCTTATAGTGGAAAAAATAGGTTTCTAGAAGTGTGTGAAACCATTAAATTAACAACACAAAGTATATTTTGTAAAAAAAAAAGAGGTTTAAGTTATAGTTATGCTAAAAGAAACGAGTATATAATGATAATGTTTTGAGAGTGTCATAATGAATTTTATATTCAAAACTGTTTTAGAACAGAAAGTAAAATTTACAGGTAAAAAAGCTCATTCAATATCAGAAAATGTAATTTCGATTATGTGAGCCTGTAGAGTTTCAGGAGTGAAAACTTAAAATTTCTTTCATTATTGTCAATTATAAATGTCATATTAATACTTGCAAAAAAAAAAATAAAAAAATTCTGGTGGAAAATTTTGTGAAATATCAGGATTTTAGATTTTTAAAATAAAATCAATGTCTTAATCTTTAAAAAAAGGATAAATTTGAAATCATTTCTGAAGTATGGAATTGTTTTGTTGAGAACTACGTAAGCTATTACAAGCCAAATTAGAACAGAATAAATTATGAAAAGTTATTTCTTTGAAAGATTCGCTATCCCTTCACTCAATTTTTATATAACATCGAAACCCAATAAATGAGCATAAATTTTTGATACCAGTAAATTTAGAAAATACAAAAGTTTCCTGAACCAGGAAAAAACTAAAGAATGCTTTCTGATAACTCGTGGCTTCAAAAATAATTTAACCGTTTCAAACTGTGGGAGGAAATGTCACAGTTTCTTTGTTTAATTTTTTAGGCTGAGAAACTGAAGAAAAATCGGAGGCGTTTAGTAGGCACTGGGAATGTGCTCTACATTGTATAGTCATGAAAATAAGCGTTATACTCGACAAAAATATCTAAATATGAGGAATCGAGACTTAGGTTTACCTATGTAAAACGAAAAACAAACACGATAATTATGAATTCTATGTATTCAAGCATTACAATGCAAAAAAACATCTGAAAGAAAACACCTGAAGCCATTGGTTTTTAATGTAACAAAATTTGTCGTAGATATTCCTGATCAAATATCCAGCCATTATTCAATCAAAGCAGGTCCAAGAAAATGGTCATATCACATTTTACAATATCATAGACTTTGCCACCAAAAATGCTTCTATTGTTTTCAAATGTGTAACGGAAACTTATTGCCATTTGTTCTTTTTATCTAATCATTGGCAGAAAAATTGAGAGCAGAATGTATTAAGGTGTAGGGTAACAGTGTTAGTAAAAGGAGAAACACAGGATGAAGACGTACAGAAAAAGGAAATTCAAAAGATATAAAAGAAATGGGTGGTGAAAAGTATCATAGAAATGAAGTATATAATATAAGTTCATTTTGTAAAAGAGTTACACTGGTGTTCAAAATTAAAAAGAATTTGCACATTTTATGAAATTTAATGAAAATAATAGAACGGAATAAAAAAAAATACTTCTTCGAAACAAAGATGCAAATCTACTACAAATACGTAAGCATATACGTGTGTGTGGTTGGAACAGTCGTGGAATACGATTTATAAGTGCGAGTGTCAGAATCCGCATTTCGTTCGCTAGCACACCTTGCCAGTATTTTTTTATAGCAATCCGTTAAATTAAATTCCAAACAGTAAAAATGAGTCACAAATGTTAAAAGATGGAATGATATATCATATTATTGACCGCCTGGAAGCAGGCCAGTCTCAAATCCAAGGATTTTGAAAAATGTAAATTTAACGTCCAGCGTCGTGTTCAACTCATGGAAATTGTTTCAGGATACCGGATTTGTCATGAGACAAAGCCTGGGTGAGGTAGTCCAAACGCCACGACGGCCAAAGGAGACCTGTTGTTTGCAGCTCGCTCAGTTCCTTGAGCAGGAGATTCCGCAAAAATATGTAGAGATTTTGTACAAATTAGAGTATGGATCAATTGGCAACCGTTCTCTTCATTAATAATTTTCTGGTTCAGTGTTGGTGTGGTGTAGAACTTTAGAGAGGCAGTACCAGCTCAGGTGTCATTTCGTCACTTGACCATGGTTTAAAATTATGAAGGCTTTTTAACCAAAAGCCGTCGAATAGCTGGACAGTGCAACGTTAATATTCACTCACTCCTTGTTCAGCATAACCAGTGATTCTAGCCATGCTTTCAAATGGAGAGAACCAGGAACAAACTACCCTCTGCTGTTCGAGAAGTTGACCTTACGGCAGTGAGGCTGATGGTCTGAGCAAGCATCACGTTGGAGGTCCTCATACTCCTCCACGTCTTTGAAAGGTACACTGTGAGTGCTGTGAGGTATAGCAGATGAGGTCTTTGAACCCTATGTTTACCTTTTCAGGGTTGCAGTTAACCCTGAATTCATTTTGATGGCTGACAACGCGAGGCCACATAAAAATCATCTGATCGACGTATTTCTGGAGAGTAAAGATATTTGTCGGATGGATTGGTCAGCCAGATCTCCATGCCTCACTCCTATAGAGCATGCCTGGGAAGCTCTTAGGAGGGCAGTTGACTCTCGTTATCTCCTTCCGAAAATCATACAAGTCTTGGAAATAGCGCTCAGAATGAGTGGGCAGGAACACATAATTTGTCTGATCTCTAGTATAAAATCATAGTACGAGGCCTGTATATTTGTAAGAAGGGACCAAATCCGCTATTAAACCATTTGTTTGATACTATTCTGCGACTGCTGCTTAATACCTACCAATTTTATCGAGTGTTATGCACGATAATGCGTGTGTATTTTAGCTATTGAATGGTTATTTTTTTATATTGTCAAACCTATGTAGGAACCAAATTTCATTAAAATCTATCCTGTAGTTCTAGAGATAATCGACAAAAATCTGAAAATTCTCTTAATTTTTAACACCAGTGTACATTCGGCTTATGTGCAAAATACATTGACGGAAAAGAATTCCAAAACCAAGAAAATGTTATTGTAGAGAAATGAAAGTTGGACAATGCAATTGTCTAGTTAATATGTTTAATTGATTAAATTGTCAATATCACAGATTAATTTAAGCTCAAGAAAATATATTTCAAATTTGAAATGCTGTTACATTAATGGCAACCTCCAGAATTTTGAGTGCAGGCCTGCAAGCGTGTATGCATGGTGTCAAACAGGTAACGAATGTATCTTTGTGGTATGGAGTTCAAAGCTTGTTGTACTTCGGGTGTCAATACTGGGACGAGCAGTGCTGGCTGTGGATGGTGCTGGAGTCGTCGGCTAATGATATCTCATGCGCGCTCAATTGGAGACAGATTTGGTGATCTCGCAGGCCAAGGTAACTTGTCAACATTTTAAAGAGCACGTTGCGTTACAACAGCGGTAAGAGGGTGAACGTTATCCTACTGTACAACTACCCCTTGAATGCTGTTCATGAATGGCAGTAGCATAGGTTGAATTACGAGACTGACGTACAAATCTGCTGTCAGTGTGTATAGGATAACCGCGAGAGAACCACTGTTGTCAAAAGAAATTGAACCCCAGACCATGACTCTAGGTGTAGGTCCAGTGTATCTAGATAGTTCGGTTGTAGGCTTTCCCCTGGCTTCCTTCTGACCAACACATGACCATCACTGGCATCAGGGCAGAACCTGCTCTCCTCAGAAAATACTACAGATCTCCACTCCATCCTCCTCCAACTAGCTCTGGTTTGACACCACTGGCTTCGCAAACGGCAATGCTTTGGAATCAGTGGAATACACGCTACGGGGCTCATGGCTGGAACTGTCCTTGAAGTTATCGATTTCTAACAGTTCGTTGTGTTACTATGGTACCAAATGCAGCTCAAATTTCTGCTACAGACGTCCCAGCCGTACACTGAATACGGTGGTCTTCTCTCTGAGTAGTCCACGTGGCCTCTCCGGAAACCTATATTATTAAAGCAGTGCCATCTCTTGACCACTTTTCCCTTTAATCATGCATAGTGGAGACAAGCCGGCCAAGTCTTTATGAAATATCGCGGAAAGAAAATCCACCTTCTCGTACCCCTGTTGCACGCGACCTCGTTCAAACTCGGTAAAATGTTGATAATGGATTTATTGTCTTCTTAAAGTCAAGCGTCAAACTCTGCAGACAAATATCGCTCACGAACTTTACAGCACGCATCTAAAGCAACCCTGATTTGTGTAAGTTCTGAGTGGCGCCACTAGCGCCACATTTACGCACGAAGCGATTTGAATCGATGCCATCTTTCAGATGTATAAACATGCCTCTACCAAATTTTGTTTATCTAACACAAGTCCTTCTTGATGTTGGGATTTTTTTTCCCGCCAGTCTATGTCAGTTATAAGTGTATTGTATTTAAGTAACATTAGTTATATCTTTTGTTTAAAATTTCAAATATTGGACAAAGTAATTTTTATTTTACTGATATAATATTTTTCATGTATGTACCGTATTTCTTTTACTAGAAGGATAATAACAGTTGATAAAATATCTATGTTTTAATACTAGCGCACAAAATTTGTACCTACAGCAAATTTTAAATCTGAAATCTTGTGCGTACAACAAAGAAAGTTTTGCTTCAAAATAAATTGTGAATTTTTTAAATCTATTTTTTTCAAACTGTTACAAATTTCTCTAAAATACATGAAAAAATCTAACAAACGTAAAATAATTGTGTTGAATGAAAAAGAAGGAAAAACTCAATGAATTCAGTTAGCAAAAAAAAAAGAGTGGAAAATTAATAATGAAATAAATAAAATACTAGTTGTGCTGGTTAGAAAATGATTATAAATAATTAGAAGTTACTACTATCACCTGTGAATAAAAATCAGTTTCTAGTTAAAATATATTCGCCAATAATTGTTTAAAAGTGATTGTAGCGTATCTTATCAAGTGTAACTATGCATTAGTAAACCGATTAAGATTAATGATTTAATGTATGAGAACTATTTTCTACGTGTTTCAGAATTTTATCACGGTCAAATGCCAACACCTAACTCAAAAATTACATGTAACTCTCCTATTTTAGCAAGTCAAACTATATGATTTACATTAAATGTTCGCACCAAAGTAACCACGGTATGGTCTCGAACTCATGACTGGCGTTGCGAGTCACAGGTTCGAGCTCTGATGCTACTAAAGACCTATCATGTAGAGGGGCTGATGGATATTAAATTTTTCTCATCTCGACATCCTCACGTTGGAGTGGGGTAAAAGTTGCAGCAGTGAGGTATAGGCCCGGTGTCGTTCTCGTCACCTGACCATGTTTCAAAATTATGAGCTTTGTTTCCAAAAACTCTAGCGTTGCTCCAGAGTAAGAAGTAAATTAAAATCAAATCAAATACATTAAAAATGCAGTATAGAGACGGAATCTTTGAAATAGAACGATAGTGGGCTCATCCGCGAGGCCCCGTAAAAGGAGAAAATAAATACCCTTTAGACCAATTAATTAATATTCATTGAAAAGCAAGAATAATTCCAGGAGTCACATAACTCCGACTCCAAATATCAAACTCAAGGATAAATTCAACAAAGAATAAATGATAGTTTTAAAAACTAAAAAACAGGCTTTTATTGTGTATCGATTTAAAAAAAATGAAAAAAAAAATATATATAGTTTGAAAAAAACACGCTTTTATGGTGAACCAAACTAAAAAGAGAAAAAGAATAATTCTTAATATATAAGAATAAAAAATGATTAATGAAAAAATTAATGCCATTGTGGTAAAAGCGAGGGGTGCTTTGTACTACATTTTTACACTAATTCAGCATTTCGGAACAGAACTAGTACGAAATTATAACAAAATTAATATAGAGCACCCCACGCTTTTACCACAATGATATTAATTTTCTCGTTAATCATTTTATTCTTATTTTAAGAATTATTCTTTTACTTTTTAGTTCAATTCACTATAAAAGTGTGCTTTTTAGTTTTTTTTTTTTTAAAAATAATTTATTTTCAATTATTTTCGCTTGTGCTCCTCTTCTCTCGTTAACTCGCTGAAATTGAGTGGAAGGGATCTTCATGACAGTAATATATTTAAGGAAATAAAATATAAAAACTTCACAGGGAAAATTTGTGCACAAAAGTTTTAACAAAAAACAACACGAGCTTAAAAAGTTTTCAATTCAAAACTAAGTGACGCGAGCGCGATTTCCCAATGGAGTCGAAAAAATTCGAGTTGCGTTACGGATCTGAACCTGACGCACCTCAACAGCTTGTGTTTAGGAACTTTCGCCAGGTATCACTGTTTTCAGTTTGGTTTCGTGTTATTTGGTTTATCGAACGTTTATATAGAATATTGTGAAAGGAAGAATAATTGTTTTATATACGGGACTTTTATCAGAGTTATAGAAAATTAACTGAGGCTTATAGTTCTACACGTATTTGTAGTGTACAGGTAAATCTAATTTTTAAACAAATATCGCGATTTTGTTTTTACAATGCATTTCAACAGTTTTTTAAAAAAATTTAACCCAACACACATTTAAGATATCCTAAACATTAAAAAGAACTATCGAGGTTACCAAACAGGATTTATTATCTTTTAGTTCAATATTTCTTTTTTTTCTATACGCATTATTTTTGAATTTTTATTTTTTTTTAAATGCCCAAGGTATTGCTACGTCAACTGTTTTCAAATCATAAAACAAGCAAAATATATTGCGAAATGTATTTATTTTCAACTCTTACATTAATACGAATATAAATTACAGAAAAATCTAATAGAAAATATATAAATAACAAAATAATAAATATATATAAAGCGAATAAAAATGAATGCATCTATATATTTTTATTGCAATATAAAAGTGCTCAGGCACATCATTATTTGGTTTTAGTTTATCTGATAGGAATGAATAATGCTTAAAATGAATAGCACAAAAGATCCTTTTTCAGGTTAACATTTTATTCACAAAGACACAGAAAGCAAGCAAAGAATCATATGTAATGTCACTAAGGACAAAAACATTCTTCTCTCATTCTGAAGATTTCAGCATATGTACCCTTCATAGCGCAAGTTACTGGGGCATTCCTTTATTAATATACACTCTATAACAAAAAAAAACGACGCATCAAGAATGAGTGGTCCGATAGAGACAAAAATTGGTGGGTAGAAAGATTATGCACAGAACAAAAAAATGATTACAGTTTCAGAAAAATTGAATGGTTTATATCAGAGTTATATAGTTACAAAGTAACGAGCTCACAATAAGTTGTTGACCCACCTCTAGCCTAGATGCAAGCAACCACACGACGTGGCATAGAGTGATAAAGCACCCTCATGGTCTCCTGCGGTATTTCTGTACAAATTTGCTCCAATTGTTGGGCTAGGTCATAAACATTCCCTGGTAGATGCAGTCGCCTTACCATCATATCCTAGATATGCTCAATTAGAGAGATATATGGCGATCTGGCTGGCCAAAGAAGTGTTTGGCAAGCTGTAAGACAGCTCATAGCAACACGTGCCGTATATGGTCTGGCACTATCTTGCTGAAAAATAAAGCCAGTGTGCTGCTAAAGGGACGGTAACAAAACAGTTAACAGAATGTAATCGACGCATCGCTGTGCTACAAGCTGAACTAATGCCGACCAAACGGATCCGGCTGTCAAAAGAAATGACACTCCAGTCCATAACTTCTGGTTGAGAGCTTGTGTGGAGTGCAATAGTGAAAGCAGGATCAGCACGATGTCTTCGATGATCGTCAAGACACAGTTGGAAGCGGGATTTGTCGCTAAACATTGTACGTCCCAAGTCAGCATGATTCCAACCTGATTGATCCAAGCACCACTGTAATTTGGCTCGACATTGTACAGGCGTAAATGGTAGGTGGCATAGCGGTCGGTAAGGGCGTAAATTTCGCTCTATCAGCCATCTGTGAATGGTCATGGTGGACACTCTTGTGCGGGTCATACGTCTGATGGTTGATAACAATGAATCAGGTGCTGTGACAGTTGATTTGACTACCAATTTGTCCTTTCTATCTGCTGTGGCTCAAGGTCGACCGCTACCATCATGGCGCTGGAATCTGCCACTGTCCACCCATTTTTGCCATCATCTTCTAATAGCCGCATCGCTTCGATCCATATGACGAACTATTCACCGATTTGTCCAACCTGCCTTTTTCAATCCAATGATACGACCTATTTTAAACTCTGACAGTTGCTCATAATGAGTTCGAATCCTGTGGTGAGGCACTTATTCAGTCGTTGCAAGGTATCCTAAATCGCAATGCAAAAGAAATTTTGTTTATGAGACTTAGAATTGCTTCTTAAAGACACCTGCTGATTGCACAGTTCCGATACGCTGTAGCTCCCGCTATACATTCATTAGACACAAAATTTTAACCATTTGCATGTTCGGTACAAATGTCTTTGCATACGAAATTTCATTACAATCTGGAAAACCCTTATAGGTGCATCTTTTTTTTTGTTACAGAGTGTATTTTTGAGATACAATACTTCGATAGGTTAGGTTCAGTGGTTCATGTCGTCTTGCATCATCTCACTATGAAATGTGTTAACGTGGCACTATTTTATATCTGTATATACATATTTATATTATAATATATGCATTATATTTATATTTATATGTATATTCATACATATGTATACATGTGTGTTTCTGTGTGTGTGCGCGCATGTGCATGTGTGTATACACTGAGGAGCCAAAACATTATAGACACCTACTTAATAACACCTTCCTCCACCTAAAAGATCTGAAACTCTCCTTGATATAGACGCCATAAAGTTCGGTGAATTACTGGAGACAGGCTTTAATAAATGTCAAAGCGGTGATCACGCAAATTCGAGATATTCCGACATGGAGGTGTATGATCTCTGAGCTGTCTTTCTATGAAAACCCAAATGTGCACGATAGGATTAAGGTTCGATAAATTAAGTGGCTAGGACAGTGTTTCTCAACTGGGGGGCCCTTTGGGGATAACCCCCAAGGGGCGCGAGCATGTCGAAAATAAAAAGGGTTAAAAAATTATTTACTGGAATGAAGTAAAACAAAATACTTTCTGATTTTTAAAAAAAATACAGATTTACATTGATATGATTTATATATATATCTGGTGAAAAAAGCTCATAAAAATAAAAGATTCTCTTTGAACGCTCATTAGCTATCTTGATCCATAACCAAATAAAAAATATTTTGTTTGCTTTGCTGTAATCTTACGATGAGAGATTTTTTATTACGTTTCTTTTAACCTAATATATTACTTTTGCTTACTTTCGAACGTACTGGTATGTTTATCTGTATCCCTTTTTGTAGGGAAGTTGTAAATTATATAATTCGTTGCGCTTTTTTACAATGTGAAACAGTTTTATGTTGCATGGATAAGCATATTAAGCACTTTGAAGGATTAATTGGCCAAGATTTATTTTTATGAGTATACTGAAACATATAATACAAAAATCGTTAATTCCGTGTGTGGGAAAACTGTTTATTTATTACCAATGACCTTGACAGAGATTCCTTCAATATGATTCCTTCAATGGGAGCTAAAATGAATTGATCACATATTTGCTTTTTTGAGAATGGCAAAGGTTTTTTTTATAATCTTAAGGTACTCGTGTATATAGACCAAGTTCTCGGCGCGACCACTTTTGTTCAAAAATATTTTCTTGAACATGCTGCATTTTCCCCAATGAATAACTTAGTGGTTTTAATTGTGATGTTGTAAGACTGATTACGGTTTATAAATGTAAATAAGCAGAATATAAAAAAAAGAATTGGGCATCTGTGATCTCTCTGAAAGGAAATTGAAGCTGATCAAACAAGGGGAACACTTGCTGAAATAATGTATATTAATCATGTTAGCGAAATTAAATTTGAGAAAAGCAATAAACATGAAACAAATGGAAAATTTTCAATAGCTACATTAAGAACTTTATCAAGAAAATATGAAGCCATAAGTTTACCGCAAAATGTTTTTCACCCTGTCAAAAAGACACAAGCAAGAAAAAGTTCAACAGAATATTTGTCGATCATCAAAGGACATTATAAAACTTCAATAATGTGAACAAAATGTGACAGTTTTGCTCGCAAATAACTTTCCTGTAATGTTAGAGAAAAGTGTCAGTGATTTGTGTCCTTCATTAAGGTCACGCACATTTGGAACTATTTAGTTCAGTTTTATTGGATATTTTCTCAAATTATGAAAGACAAATTGAAAAATCCTTGAAATAGGTAAGTATATTTTCTCTTAGTTAAATTATTCACTGAATTGTGATTTTTATCTTGTATATTGTAAATAATTATAAAAAAAAAGAATTGGGGTGCATCACTCCCTGCGACCATTAACGTTAGTGTCGAGTGCACACCTGATCCCGGGCGAAAACATTTTGAAGTTTTCTCGCTTTAAATATTAAAAAAATAATACAATTGTTATTCATTGGAATTTTATATTCTTTTTTATTACATAACATTTATTCTAAATGCTAATTCTGCGAGGCTTAAAATTACAGTTCGTTCAAAACCGTTTATAATATGAGTATTCATTTCAATAAATCATTTTACATTTTTGTATACATTGTCATGCACTTGGTTTTACTCTCCTTACAATTAAGCTATTTATATCAAGAATAATGTATTTTTTTATCATTTTAAAAAAAACTCATGTTAAAGGGGTACTTCAGCCAGTATAAGAACAAGCTTAATATCGTATATTAGTGACTTCCATGGGCTTGGTCCTTGCAGAGCTAAGTTTTTCAAAGGAAGGCTAAAATTAGAAATTGATACTGGGTTATTTTTTTATATTTAGCCAGATCTATATTTTTGTCTTCAAGTAGCCATCGGAGAAATTCCCGGGTTCACAAAGGTATGATGTTAAAATGGTAATAGTATACGAAATGCTTTGTTTTCAGTGCAGAAAATTCAGCATCCACCTCTATCTAGAATTCAAGAGTGATTTATTCAAAACTTCCCTTAATTTCGTCACTGGATGTGAAATCATGAAGATCTCTTTTCGGCAATTGAGAGCACTTCTGATTGATTGATTGATTGAAAATTAACGTTGCACTGTTCAGCTACACGAGGGCTTTGAGAGTCCTTCTGAAGTATTTTGAAATGGATCCCTAAGCCATTCGTAACTTGCTATCAATTTGCCCTCGTCTGTGTACTTGTTGATTCTTTATTATCGTCGAATGCTCGCTGCGATTTAAAAATATATCAATGATTTTGTTTTAATCCACTCTGCCGCGTAAATACTTAATACCGTGAATTACAATTAACGCGTGAATTATGAAATGTACATTCAAGAGAGATTCGGTATCTAATCGATTCGGCCAAGACTGACTAGAATTGTACGAAGTACAGCATTTTCACATGTTTTGTGCAGACGTCCGTTAGGTTGCCTAGACTCACGTGAACGTTTGCAAGAATGCCAGATGTAATGGACATGATAAAGAGCAACATAGATTAGGCTTTTTTTTAATGACATATGTACTTTTAGAAATGGATCTTGAAGGAAAAATAAATCTTCAATTAAATATTATTTCTCAACCTGTTTCAATTTAAAAATTAGAGAAAGAAAAATAACATAATTATATATAACCTATTACTTAAAAGTAATTTATTTAAAATATATATTACTTAAGAGTAACATATATAAAAAATTTAATACTTATCTTATATTAATTTGTATGGTTTATAATTAAGATCATATTATAGCTTTAGCGTCAAAGTACATTTGTATTGCATTCAATATATTATTATTATTATTATTAATTGGGGTACTAGTATTGAAAGTTTGAGAAGCACTGAAATAATGTTTTATTTTCTTATAAATGAACCTGCAAAAGAGCGGGTACTTCAGCCGGTATACTTTTAATGTTTCAGTGTGTTGTGTGTGCTGCACAGAGTATTTTATAACTAAATAATTAATACTGAATTAAGAACAAGTTTAATAAGTATTAGCGACTTCCATGGGCTTGTCTTGCAGATCAAAGTTTTTTAGAAATTGACCTTCTGAGTTCTTTTTCTATATTTAGCTGATTATATTTTGTCTTCTAAGGAGCCACCGCATTTTGCAATATGTCCCAATTTAAAAATTAGAGAAAGGAAAAATAACATAATAATTATCCTATTACTTAATATTTTTTTTGCTTAAAAGTAACATATGCAAAATTTAATCCCCATGTTATTAATTTGCGTTTTTTTAAGATCACATTGTAGCTTTAGCATCAAAGTGATTTTTAAATTCATAATTTATTAATGTAAAAAGGGGGCCGATAAAATTGTGATTTAAAAAGGGGGAGGCGCCAGTATTAATTTTGAAGCACGGGGCTAGGAATTGGGTAAAATTATTTTATTTTCAAATCCCCCCCAATACTTTGAGTTTGGCAGGGGCCCGTTGTCCTATTGGAAGGTTCCGTTTCTATTTGAAAAAACGGACACTTTAAAAGTGTAATGAACCACAGCGTTACCATAGTCAGGTTTCATCGTCCATCAAACAAGGATCCCAAAGCCACCCATAAAAAGTTTCTTAAAAGCATAATAATAAGCATGTGTATGATTTATTGCACGTATGAGGAGCAACTGTCCTCCTGGAAGAGGGTTCCCTTTGCCCATTGTTTGATGAATGAAACGATATCCAGCCAGGCAACTCTCCACTTTCTATAGTTCACCCTATGTCCCCTCAATAGGAAAGATGTTGATTGACAGAGGTACACTATCGGGACGCTTGCTGAATAGATCCATATTAAAAATGCCCAAAAAGGTATGTTAGCCCCAAAAAATGTATAAAATCCAAAAAGTAACGGTGTGCGTGTTTATCAGCGTTCTTGTAACATTACATCCTACTACCACTCTGAAATGAAGCTTCATAGAGAGGGTGGCAACAAAAACTGCTTGTACGCATGCACCGTCGTCATCTGATATTTCAGTTTACATAGCGCCATCTTTTGCATAAACCAAAGAAAGACTTTCGCTTTTGGTTTTTCTAAAATAATAAAAATGTTTTCCCTACTATTTTGCTCCGTTTCGTTCGGGGCTTCATCCGGACAGGAAAACGTTTCCACCTTAAAATTTCCTTGTGGTTTCCATCGTCAGGGGTAATCGTCCTAAGTTTTTAACTGTTAAAGTTACCCTCTCTCTTCTATATATATATATCCGTAAAATCGGCATAACCGGCTTTTTAAATCAAAAAAAAAGATCGAAATTTCGGGTGGGGTTATGCGGAAAAAAAAAGGCTTAGAAAAAAACAAAAAATAAGCATAGAAAAAAATTTGACTCAACATAATCGAAATACTTTTTTTTAAAAAAATCCATACCCTTTTGAACTTAAGGGCCAGTTCAAAATATAAACATTTTTTTTTAAATTTAATGCACAAATTTCCAAAACATAAGAGCATTACGTAGTGCATTTCAAGTTTTTTCGTGGGGGTGGGGTTACTAAAAATAAAAATTAAAAAATTTTGTTTTTAAAATATAGGGGCGTTTGGATTTTTCGGGATATATATATATATACAAGGTGACTTTGCAATATATAACGAAATATATATATATATATATATATATATATATATATATATATATATATATGTATATATATACTTTTCGCGTAGAATGTAACAATTTAAATATTAATAACTACCTTCAGCGTCTTACACATTTAGCTTTTAGAAAAGAAATTAAACGAACAAGGAAAAAATAAAAACACATTAATGATGTTTAAAGTTTATTACAAAAATTTTAATTCTTTGTATTTCTTTTAGAAATATGTATTTATTTTCATAAAAAAAAGTATATAATACAATGACAATATATCAATGATATATCATGTTGGCGCCTTCAATCCTTTACAATTTACGAGAAGCTAAAGGAATAATAAAATTACATTTAAATATGTAAATCCATGTATATGTTTCAGTACTTAAATCTACAAAAAGAGAATATAGTCCCTTTTTTTAATTAAGGAATTATTCATTCCTTAGCTACTTAACATAAGTAGTATCTGAACTCTTTTCTGATTCCCATTTATCACTTACTCAAAAGCGGTCACAATTAAACTGAACTGTTTATTGTTACAAATATACTACATTGTATAACTTATTTCCACATTGCTTTTAAAGGGATCTCCAACATATAATATTCAAAATTGTTCCAGGAACATGATTTAACCAAAGTGACTATATGTGTGTACCTAAAATGCAAAGTAGAATTGTAAGAGTCTACTGACAAATGATGTGCATTGCCACAGCCAGAGAAGAATTTTATGGAAAGTAGCCGATATCATGCGTTCTGCTTGCACGGCGTTTCCATTTGCGAACTGCGTCAGTCAGCTTGATAAGTAAAACTACATCTGTTCGTATTGATTTTAACATTTAATAAAGTTATGAAATCGTCTGCGCATAATCGTCGCATGACGATAAATTTGATATATCTAGCAATATAGAAAGTTTTGCTTAGAATTCGGCAGAATATGAAATGAAATGATTTAATATTGATAATTGCATACATCTTGTTCCTTCGCAATGAAGTTTATATAATAATAATGTAACAAGCTCACAGAAGGTGATTATTATAGAATGATTTTTATGATGGGTATTGATCCCCATTTTTACAAAGGATTAAGGATCTAATACAGAGTCATACCAAAAGTAAGTAAATTAAATGATTTTTCGTTTATTAACATTAAATTATATAAATAGTTCCGTAAACAAAGGGTTGATTCTGATGAGGCATGGAATCAACAAAAGTAAGTATATTAATAAAGAAAAATTCACTTATGTATTTTTTTTAGTTTTAAGTATTTGATATACTTTAATCTAGATTTTAAAAAAATAATCCTTATGCAAATTTGAAAAATATTTCATTCAGTAATTAGTATTGTTATGAAAAACTGTATTTCAACTCGTAGAAAATTAAAAAATGCATTCACACAATCTATATTTCTTTTTCTCAAAATTCCCTCTCTATAAATATTTTGCTCCTTTTCATTTAATAACTATAATATTTCCCCCTAATCCAAAACTTTTGATGTACACAGAACTTGGAGAAAACGGTTCTCATTCTCATTATAAATATTTCGTAACAGTAAGACTTTAACTACTGCTTCGACACGAAGCAGAAATGATTTCAACAAGTGGCGATTGTTTCCCTAGTAGTCAAGTATTGGAAAGCGATGAAGAACATTAAATAGACTCGGCTACTGTGTGTATGGCATCATGCAACTTTTATGTGTTATAAAAAATGACATGTGCATCTAAATTACAAATGTTTCATCTTTTACAGAAATACTCATAAAATGACAAGTCATTAAAAGTATTGATACAATCAACAGAAACTTATATAGAGAGCCTAATGTTTTTAAGCTCCAAATACGGAATATTGCTATTTATCTTATTAGCTATAAAATAACTCCACCTCAATTTCAAACTGATTTAAAGTAAATTTCTCATTGGCTTGCATAGGTAAATAATTTTACTTTATATGTAATCAGTAGCAATAAACTTATAATGTCAGCTATGCTCTAGGTTTTATATAAGTCTATAAATCTTCGAAAATTCCACAATAAATCGAAATATGTTATTGGTTTTTAGTCAGCTATCGCAACGTCATATTTTGCTCGATTTGATGTCCCTGTGGTGAAACCACGTGGTTCTGAAGTATTTATATGATGCACATGATCAACAGCTGCTTTTGACAGGAAAATCCGCTTGAGATCACACTATAGACAGATTAATTGGACAGAATTCTTAATGTTGGTAAATAAAGTAAGTATGTTTTACAATTAACCTTATGTTATACTTTTTATAAAAAAGATTATCTAGAATTATCATTGATCTGATATTTTAAATTCGAAATATTTATTTTCATTATTTTATTAACTTCATTTCTTTTAGGAATTCACTCTCATTTGCTTAAATAAAACATTTTTTTTTTTAAAAATAGAGTTAGTGAAGAAATTTATTTTATATATTATTAATTTAAAACAAAATACAATACATATGGAAAATTAAATACATGAAATAAAGCGTTATTGGATTTATTAGTTTAAGCTGTGCACTGTGCATCAATTATTTGACCGTTCTTAAAATAGTTCCACTTTTTTTCGCTTTATATTCAAAAAAGTAAATGGTGACAAAATCTCAAATGTCACTAAAACTATCTACATAAAGACATTACTTTTTATTGTAATTATGGTGTTTATTTATAAGGAGTGGGATATTTGCTTTTTATTAAAATGCTCGGCGTTTTTAAATACAATAATACTATTTCTGAAACATATTGCTAAATGATCGATAATTTTTGTTATTATTTTAATAATTCATAAAAATACTTACCAGAATTAAGTTTCATTGATCTTTAAATTGTTTTGAACACATCATTTTTATTTGTGTTTCAGTACCGCATGTTCTTAAAATGATTTCACTGAAGGTAGCAGATAAATATATTAAACTCATAATAGACAGTGATATATTCAGCATCTTGTAGGTGTGCAACATATCGAAAACTATATTTATAGTTAGCTTCATTTCATAAAATTGTTAATGTTTAAAATGAAAGCACATATTTAACGGCTCTCTATTTAGCCATTAAAGAAGCAAATTAACTTTTTTTAAGACTTATATTTAATATTTAATTTCTTTTTGTGTAGGAAACTGAATATTTCTATTCCC
Source organism: Trichonephila inaurata madagascariensis (assembly GCA_019973955.1). Lineage (NCBI taxonomy): Eukaryota > Metazoa > Arthropoda > Arachnida > Araneae > Nephilidae > Trichonephila > Trichonephila inaurata. The sequence continues at coordinate 49,059 of BMAV01003745.1, read as the reverse complement.
ATAGTATGTTTAGTGTTCAATAAATTTTCACCTTTTTCCATGTGGTTTTCATTCTTACTTATATGCGTATTTAAAATTTCAAATAAATGCATTTAAAAAAAATATTCTTATGTTTCAGAACCAAGGACGAAAATGGAATTAAAAAATACTTTCAAATTAATAATTATTTCGTCACATATTATTTTGGCAAGTGCAACTCAACAAGAAAAAGATAAGTATGTATCATATGATGCTTGTGTATATTAGTTACTTTTCTTTTAAAAAGTATTACTTTTGAAATTCCTATATATGTTGTTTATATTTGAAAAATTGAGAACAAGCCAAATCATTTTTCTTTAGTTAATATGTATTACAATTAACAGAGCTACGATCACTTGTTGATGAAGAAGAGTACATACAAATATTGTATAAAATTTTTGATTGTGCATACATTTTTGTCCCTGTTGCAGCACAAGGATCGTGCTTGAGTACAGTAGTATTTCTTTGTCTTTGGATCTGTTATTGTTACTAATGCCACCTGATCGGCAAAGGCCTACGAAATTCATCATGGCTAAGGGCTAAACGACGCCTGTCGTTAGCCTTAACTTTGAGCATCATACATAACATTTTAGCTCGATTTCACCCCAATATTGAGGAAGAATAAACGGGAGTTGTCAAGTCCCTCCCACCTCTCTTACCCTTTCACCAGCTTCACGAGAGGACTTGCGGCTCGACAGCTACTTAAAGTATCCCCATGCCAGGAAAGCCCTATTTCATAATTTTTGGACCACACGACAAGATATAGTAAAATTTTAAGCAGCATCAAATATGACAATTCTATTTATATTTCTGATTGCCCATTAACGAATGTGAAAGATGGCACATTCAAGGCTGACAGTATCAGAGTACGAAATATTGAAGATCAACAAATATTAACTACTTCACAAGAATCCAAAAAGATCGTTATTCACAGTTTAAACATACATGTTTTGTTCTTTAAAAGATAAGGGCGGACATTATTGTTGCATGAGAATTTATTCAAATTACTCCATGAAAGGTATATTGTCTACCTTCATTTTCATTATATTGATCGTGTGTATCCAAAAGAATTAATTGTATCTTAAATTAGAAGTTTACCGTACTTTACAATCACGCGACGTTATAAAATGTCTAAAAGTGTTCGATTGATACATTTTACTACCTGATTGACTTTTGGTTTGATACTTTGCAGAAAAATTATTTAAAAAAGGAAAGATAATTCCTGTTTTTCTCTCAATGGTGACAATGATGTTCAATTTTCCTTAAAAATATCTGTGTTTCAAATATTTTATCAAACATTTTGATATATGAATAAGAGCTTAGAATAATTAAAATGTAATATACATCAGAATAATATCTATTTAATTAAAATAATTTTTTTGTATTTAACTATGTGTCGGCCCGGTGGCTTAGAGCCCATCTCATTAACTCAAGGTTTCGGGTTCGATTCCAGCTTAAGTCGATAGATTTTCTGGATGCAAAAATTGTAGTCACGCCTATTATATGATTATGTGGAATTTAAAAGGTACATTGAGTATCAATTTGGCTCTGATAATCTCGAGAAAATTAAATCACTGCAATATTTAGCATCTGAAAGAGCTTGAATTGAATAAATTTAAGCCCCAGAATTTGTAGCGGAAGCCGCCGCTAAATTGTGCCACCAACAAAATACCTTTCACACTTGGAGACTTGTAGTGCCTGAAAAGGCTTCGATAAAAAAATGCAGCTGATTTTGAACAAGTAAAATAAATAAGCTAGTATTATAAAAATATTTTTTGTATTAATACTAGCATTTTTGCTGTTTTTCAAAGGAATTGTATATCTCTTAACTAACTGAGTGTTAATTTATAAGCGAGTATTGAATCTAAATGAAAAAACCTGCACTATTATTTTTTATTTAAAATTTTCCAACCTAAAAAATATATTCATAATTCTTGCAAAGTTTATGAAACCTAAAAATAAAGTACCCACTAATTTAATTTCACTCCCTTTATAGATACATATTCATTCTAATTAGTCAATTGATATTTTTCTAATAATCTGTTTTCTTTTCATCATTCCAATATGCTTTTAAACTGAAGCAGTGAAAAAACTTAATTAAAAATACTTATTTATAATATTTAATTTTTTTGTATTATAATATTCTTGTGTGTGTGAGAATTAAATTAATTTTTATTAATATATATTGTCATGAAATTATTCAAATAAAATAATAAGCAACCGTTATTTTCAAAGCAATATTATTTTTTTAAATTTAAAATATGTTAAAACCTTCAAATTAAAATTTGTTTTTATATATATAGCCATTATATATTCATGTCCCCAAGAACTCTAAGAATTGGAACAACTAATGAATTACAGATACGTCGTTTTGGATGCCTTGAGGAGAGTGTTTTAAAAGTAAAATTGTTTCACACGGAAAATTATAATGGAAATGAAACACTTTTACAAGAAGCGGATTATCAGCTTGAAGAAGGTAAGAAATTCGTTATGTAGTGCAATTCAATCAAAAAGCTTCATTTTTATTATTTTCGTTGTAAAATTAATTTAAGTTTTTACTTACGTGTATAGTCCTATACATAATAGAGCCATCTTATAAAAAAAAGTACACCACTTATCTTAACGGAGTATAATACACAACACTCAATTGCTTCGTATTTCAGTTGTCAAGGCCAATTTATTTTATTTAAATCAAATTAAAAATTTAATATTTCCTTGAATTACATATTGGAATATTTCAAATACCGAACCATTTTCATTTTCCTTTAAAATAATGGAGAAAATTTGCCAATACACGAACTCCAAATTGTTGAATAACTATTAAATCTCTCTCACAGTCTTAAGTACAGAACTACGAAATTTGATAGCTTACCAATTTATAAGGAAACTTTTTGGTGTGTGCATCTTACATGATTATTGAGTTGAAAAATCGTCAGTTAAATTATGTTACCTGGAACTAAAATAGAAAAAGGACAAAGAAAAGTGACTCTTTTATAAAATATGATTTCTATTTTAAATCAGAGAAATAAATTCTTCGAAAATACTTTCCTCAAGATCTCACTCTCTCTCACTCTTCTCATTTTATTTTAAATAAGATTAGAAAAGTTTATGGGAAAGTATATTTCCTCATAAATGCATATAATTTAAATATAAGTAATACTTTTACGTTTACTTGTATAGTTATGTTGTTTTTAATATATATATATATATATATATTCCATATTTTGCAGAAAAATCTTTAAATGTGCAGAAAATAATGAATTTATACTGAACCATAAAAGCTGTTACAGCCATTAAAAAGAATTTTTACCAGACCAGCTGTTATATATTTTTCAGAACATTATTTGTACTATGAAGCTATTAATGCAAATAGGCCCATTTTGCCAAATTCTTTTATTTTTTTGTTTGAAAACATATTTGACAAATTTTCATTTTTTTACCGACCGAAAATGGAATATGACGTTTAAACCCCATAGTGAAGTAATATTAACGTCGCACTGCTCAGTAACGAGGGTTTTTGGCAACGGACCAGAAAATTTTTAACCATGGTCAAGTGACGTGGACGACACCCGAGCTGGACCCCTCTCCCCCACCACACCAACGGGGGGGCGTTTCAGCTCTTGACAGATTTTTTGCATCGCTGCCCTACACGCGGGGCTTTTAGTTTTACTGGGCCCGAACTTGACTCCCGCCATGGCCCCATACCTTAACCACTGGCTACCGCCCCTATTTAAACTCCTTTGTCGCCTAAAACATAATATCTAATCTTTAAAGCCTTCGACATATGAATCATTGCTTTTTGAAAAGTCAAACATCGTTAAACAGAATGTCAAGGGGTGTAAGTTTTATCTCGAGAGCTGAAAATATGAACTACCATCGATTAGATATAATTCTTTGAGGTTAAAATTAAATGATTCGATACTTTTAATTATTATTTATAAAGGAATAAGTTTTCAAAAAAGTGTAAAAAATGATTAAAACACATAATCAGAAATTTAAGAAATATGAGCATACGAAAATAAGAAACACTTTAGAAACAAATATTAAATTTTACGTTTGTGCATGATATTTTCTAAAATAGTAGCTCGAATTAGTAGAAATAAATTGATTTACAAAATTAAATAAACACTTATTACACAAGAATTTTTATATAAATAGAATAAAAAATAATATTTTTTAAAAAATAAAATTATTATTTTGAATTTTTTAAAAAATATTTTAATATTTTTCTAATTTTTTTTAAATAAAAAAGATATATAATACTAAAATAATGTACAGTTTAAAAAGTATAATTATAATTATAATTCTATAATTCTATAAATTTAAAATTCTATAAAATTTTATGCATCAAAAATAACTATTTTAGAAAATATCATGCGCAACGTAAAATTTACTTAATATTTATTATACAAATGTTTCTTATTTTTATATGCTTATAAATTTTTAAAGTTATGATTATGTGTTTAAACTTTTTACACGCTTTTGAAACCATATTCCTTTATACATAATGTGTAAAAGAATCGAATTATTTATATTCCAGCTTCAAAAAATTACATCTAGTCAAAAATTGTTTATATTTTCACCTATCAAGATAAAATTAACATCGATGTATCATAGTTAATATTGCGCACAGTAAAACCCCGAAATGTTTGCATTCATATTTAGAAACTAGTTTCATCTTTTATTTCCCTTTGTGAACTTATTTTATGAATGACTAAACATTTAGTATGTGACATTATAATTTGTAACATTATAGTATTAGTATTAGATATGACATTTCCTCTCCTTTCTCCATTTCTTTCTACCAAGAATTAAAAAAGTAGTATGCATTCAATTTTGTAAATGTAACTTTTTGTTTTTATAATATAACTTATGCTCATATTAAAGTGGTAGCAAGCAATTTCGAATTAGAAATTATATTGCTAGACTTTTATTTATAGAGAGAAAAAGGCTTTATGCTTTTTGTTTTATTATTGCACACACTGTTATGCAAAAATGTCTTGAAATGGCCGTTTTAATATAGTGGTATATACTCTAAGTTAACAAAAAGACTTAAGTTTGACCATTTAAAAATTTATAATCAAAATATAAGAACTCCATTTCTAACATTATTTTTATATTTTTAGGCAAGAAAGACTCGTTTTTGGCATTCTTTGTAAATTCTTTTGGGGATGATAACGCTTACGATGGAAGGTTACAAATTAACGGAACAATATGTGGAAAACCTATTAGTGGAAGCGACAGGGTTCTACCAATTAAAACGGAAATATAATCCTCTTTCAAACTGACAAACCTTTATATAAACCAGGGCAAGATGGTAAGACTTTTTTATTACTTTTTCATGATACAATATATTTGAAAATTCTTCAGATTAAATTGAAACGGTTATTCATGCATTAGGGATGTTTGGATAAATTTACTTTATATTGTTACTAACGTATGCATGTTAGACAAACGCTAATTGTATTTTTCGAAAAACTTAAAAAGCTTCACTTAAAGGTAGTTATAAAAGTAATGCGATTTACTTTTAAAAATTTTAAATTTTCTTTTTAATTTTATTAGATATTTTAGGATTATTAGGTTTGAAATATATATTTGACTATATTTCAAGAATAATATTATCGAAAGTGATAATTACTTATAAAAAGTTTGTATTGAAAGAAGTAACTGAAAGTAAAACGAAAGTTATTAAAATAAAAATCGTGTTTTTTTTAAATTTGTGAACAAGTTTTAAAATAATTTTCCAATAATAATTTTTTTTATTTCCCACAGTATATAAGAAAATCTTTTGCAGCATTTTTCAATCAAAATTATCTATTTGTTTGGACTTTCTGTTTGTATTATTCTGGAAATACTAATAACATAATAACGGAAAAAATATTTTAGAAAACATTGCAATATAACCCTTAATTATGTATTTATATCCAATGACTTGCGTACTTTTTCTGTAATGTTATTTTGTATTTTATTTGACATCTTGGTTTTGCATAGAAATGCATTATAAAAATGATCTACTGAGCTAAGTTGCACTATATCTGAGGTCACTTTTTATGTGAGCATTTTAATATTATTTAATTAGTTTTTGTTCCACAAAATCTTACTAAACTGCATAAGACTACCACCCTCTAATAAACTCTTCACGAATGCAAAACCACTGGAATTATTATATAACAATATTTCTTTCTTTCCACAAATTTATATATATATATATAAGCATTAGAAATTACAAAATACTACTAATACCACCCAAGCCGGATTTTTCAAGGTTAAGCCTGTATTTCTTGATACAACAAACCCTTAAATTTTCGTTAAATCATTAACTGTTCTTCATTTGATTTATGGTCAATTGGAAATAGTTTCAAGTAAATTTTCCTTGCTGAAATTTGTAACACAACACAACCAGTAGCCAAGATATTTCAACTAGCTAACACAAATTTTAAGCTCCTTAGTTATATGACCATAATGAGCTAAAATTATACATCAATGAAAAATAATAAGAAAAAAAAAAGCCTTAAAAAAATTTATTTATAAATATATATATATATATATATATATATATATATAACTTATAATAAAAATACTATAATAATTAATTTAATATTTTTAATTTGCCGAATTTAGTGAACAAACTTTTAATTTTTCTTTTAAAATTTTAATGTATCAGATTATCCAGGAAATAGTTTTTAAAAACTTTTTTTAATTTTGGTTAAATCACACTTCAACTTAAGTTTTAATCAATTTTCTAAATTAAAAACAATTTCCTTAGAGATTTATTCCAAAATGACACATAAAAAATTAGGGCATCCATAAAATTTTAACAGTATTTAGGGAAAAAATTATATAAAAAAACTTTAATTTTTCAATTCCCGAAAAATTTTTTTACAAAAAATCCATTTTACAATTAGAGTTTTCAATTTTATTTTGGGGAATCTTGTTTTTTCACCTTTTGTTTAGGGTTTTCTAATTGATGACATTTATTTTTTCCCCTAATAAAAGCCAGACAGTTCAATCTTCTTTTTTAGTTTTATATGTTTTCAACTTACTTATATATCAACTTCCATATGCTTTTATCATATTTATACACATAACAGTTAAACATTTTTAAGTGCTTTTGATGGGAAAAACGCGTTTAAATTGCTAACTCAGCGAAAATAAATAAATAAATACCTATAAATATTCCCACTCACTAGTTCTTAATATGATTCTAATATAATTCTTATTATTATCTTTGATCTATTATCCAATACATACTATTTTATAGGCAACAGTGAACATATTTTTGTTCTTATTAATTACGAGCCTTTGGTAAAAACATCGCTTAACTTCATAGAACACTCAAAGCTAAATAGATATAAAATATCCGAGTAACTCATTTTCATTTTTGCTGATCATTTAGATGTATGACGTATTTTTTTTTTTTCAGTGAATTTTAGAGTATTGAAGTTAGACCAAAATTTAAAACCATCTAGTAAAGCAAATGATGTAAGTATTGCTGTGCTTCCCAAACTTTCCGTATTAGTAACCCAATTTTTAGTCATAATTTCCATTGTTCTCCCCCCTCATTCAATAATAATGTATTAAATGAAATAATGTACAGTAACTTTAAAGTGTGTGACAATACAACCCTTTAATTTTAAACCGTACGAATTTCAATATAATTATTAAATTTTGTACATGTTACTTGTAATAAATAAATTCTTTTAAGTTGCTTTTAGGTATTAGGATAGGTATTCTGCACTTTTTATACTTTAGAATGTTTTTTTTTGCTTCCTTTCAGTAAATTAATAATTTTTAAATATTTTTTTATTATTTTTGACTATTGGATATGCTTGCACCCTCCATTAAGTTTATCAAGCACCCCTAGTGGGCGTGCCCCACAGATTGAGAAACGCTGAAGTATTGCCAATAGCTGCACATAAGTATTGTTTAACAGCAGTTTGAATGAAACAAAGAAAACAAAAGAAATGGAGCAATACATTCCGTTAAATTTTATCAGAAATTAAGTAGAAATCAGATAAAAATATAAATTGTTAGCTTTTAAATATATAAGTTATAATCTGCATTAAATACCGTAATGTTATTAATACTACTGTGGTGTAATTTTATTAACTAAAAGCTGAAAAACCTTGGAAGTGCTGTACAAAATGGGGCAATGTGATCACTAGCACTGAATATATGTCAGAAGATAGGAGTGAACAGTCACGATAAAACAAATTATTTAATGGCATGTAACAAAAATAATCATCTTCAAATAAATTAAAAAATGCAGTTAGAAAAGTCCAAATACCTCTACCATAGGTAACTGATTTACAGAAACTTAAAAGGTTTTATGTGAGTATAAATACTTTTGTGGCCTCTGGAATGAGTTAAAAGAAATATAACATCGCTAAACACACTAACAAAAAGTTCTTTTTAATATAATTTGTATATGATTTAGTGAATAAAAATTAATTTATATATGATTTACATGCATGTCCCAAGCTAAAACAAGCATGAACCCTTTTTTAATTTAACATTTTCTTTCCTTTTCTACGATCATTTATGAAACAATTGCTGGTAAGAGATTTTTGAAATGCTTTATTGGTGATACTTGTGTATCAATATTCAATGAAATAAACATGAATTCAGCATACGAGCCACATGACTATTCCGCTTTAGAATGATAAATTTTATTGCATTTGTTTTCTATGCATTGAGAAATAATTTAAACACGTTTCATATTAAGCATTAATAATATTTGAAAGACTTTATTTTATTATTGTTATTTCAGACAGCTGATGTTTACGTGAATGATCCAAGAGGAACAAGATTATTCCAGTTTAAAGGAGTACATCTTGGAAGAGGTATAAAAACCATGCTATTGATGCTTAATTTTTACTATAAGCAAAATAAGTAATAAGTTTTTTTTTCTGTATTCTTTTTTTAAAAAATGCCGATAAACTACTCAAGACATTTAAAAATATTTTTAAATAAGGATTTAAAGCAAAAATTACATCAGAGCTCTCAAGAGTAGTTTTAAGAAAAAACGGAAAAACTTTCGACTTTCATTTTTGATTGATGTCGTTTTATTAGACATTGTCATACATTGAAATGCCAAAAGTTGAGGCAGAAATATGAAAATATCCAGAAAGAAGTAGAACCTTGTAAGACAGATATAAGCGAATCGTGCATTGTAAGGGATTTAATTTTTGCTCAAATGATTTATTTGAATACATTTTCTGGTGTGAATAGGGTAGCATGGAAGGAATTAAAAGACTTTGAACTCGGAATGCTAAATGGAGCAATGCGCATGAGACATTTCATTCTGAAAATTTTAAGGAAATCCATGCATCCAACATTTCTCGAACCACAAAGTAAAGATTTTTGGATAACATATAGGGTGTCCGAAAAGTATGTGTGATTACACTTTAAAAAATAATTAAAAATAAACAATTAAAGATATTTACTTACGACCTTTTGCTTTCCACAACAAAAAATTAAAGCTTCTGTTTAATGAAATGCATATCAGATGGTGTAATGTCCACATTTCGTGACATTCTCGTTTCAAAATGTCTTCACCTCAAGAACAAACACAAGCTAGGTTTTATCGCATTTAAATTTGCAACACACGTACAGCATAAATAAGGCATGACCACGCTGAAAAGAGAGAGAAAGTTCTGTAGGTGTGATGGATGGAAAGAGAAAGTCCAATATCGTGAGCACTTAGATCTCTAAACATACCACCTTTGGATTACTTCTTGTAAAGAAAAGTTGTTGTGGTTAATGAGACATGTCTGACGTAGTCAGAACGAGGCCCATGAAATTCATCATGGCAAGGGGCTAGAAGTACGCCTGTCGTTGGCCTAGGCCTCGAGCACCATACAGGTGACACTACGAATTAGCTCAGCGAAATTCCCTGAAGGGACGATAGATGGTGACACCACCTACATCCACCTCCACAATTTAGACATGGGACTGGAGGGGAGGGAAATATTCTGCACCTGCACTCGTGACTCAGCCCACAAGACTTTCGGACCCACTGATTTAAAGAGCACGTACTCCGTGTGTACTCGAGAATATTTGGTGGCATCGGGCATCGAATCCAGGCGTTCCTATCTGGAGTCCGATGCTCTAACCACCAGGCTACCCACGGCCAGTTAGGAAAAGTGAAAGCATTGTTTATTGATATCCAGTTTGTAACACTGATAAACTGAAATATCCAATTGCATTGGCCGTTCAGGATGTTTATCCTACAATGCCTCATAGAACATGGTCAGGAACGTCGTATATACTCGGTGTTTTGTACGCCACTATTAATGCTCAAGCAGAAATCGTGCATTAAGACAATGTAAAAAAACTCTTTGGCAGTTTCTTTAGGGAATATAAAGACCGTAAGTGTTTTTTTGTGTATTTGTAACTAATATTTGTGAAAGTGTTGTGCTATTTTTTGGACATCCAGTATAGTTACAGACTTTGCTACCACCATGGTCAGCGCAATGACCGAACGCGTTCACTTAATAATCGAGATCAGCTACATCTAGATATAACGGTTAGTATGACTAGACAAGCAACAATGCTTCAAATAACAGCAATCAATAAGTGTGGGGCGAAAAACAGACATGTTCACAAGTGTATTGTAGCAAATATGGTGTTGACAGGATATGGGAACAAAGGATTGACTTTAGTATAAATAAGGCATGAGCTGCAATGCCATTATTGGGCTTTAGAACATATGAGTTGAATCTTAGATGACTGCACAAATACCAATTGGTCATTTGAGTCATGATTCCAGTTGGAAAGATCTGATGATAGGTGATGCTTCAATATTTCTATAAGCTTGGAAATTTTAAAATTCTAGGTGGTCTTAAAAATACAAAGAAAAATATTGATTTTTAAACAAACATTTATGCTTTCATAAATGTAGTTGATATTTTTTTTTATGAATTTGAACATAAGTATTGCAAAATAGAATTAAATTTATTGTCAAAATAATAAATCACTTACAAACTTTTTTAATATATTGGGAACGCGGAATGTATTTTTTTTTTAGTTTGTGGCGGTATCATAAGTTCTCGAATCAAAAGCCTTACCATTTTAAACGAAGAAACACTAGTAATTTTTGTTGAGATAAATCAGTTTAACGTTTTTATATTTGCTATCTATACGTGAATATCAGCGAACTTATTGTAACTTATTGTAATTGTACTTATTGTAATTTTGAGTTTTTAACTTCGAGCTCTCTTAACTTTTGTGAGATTTCAAAAAAATATATTAAGAGTGATTTAAGTTAAAACATTTTACCAATTTTGTTAAAAGTAATTCTGTATTTCTTTAAGTTATATAAAAACAAATTTCAATCATTACTTAATAAACCCGTGTCGTTATTATTCACGTAAGATGGAAAACTTTTAAATTAAAGTTTCTAACACTTCTAAATTAAAATACATGTACAGATTTACAGAAATAATTCAATGCTGCTAAAATTATATTAAAATCAATAAAATACAACTCAAAATACTTTTAAATGTTCGAACTTAAAAGAAATGGTGGTTTTCTTTATTTAAAAAAAGATTTTACATAAAAAATGTTTATTGCTATATATTTTCTAATGTGATGTCTATAATACTGCTTCTATTTCTGAACTAGATTTATTATTATTACCAAACTTATTACAATCCTCTGTTCAAATTATTTATGAAATTGAATTTACTAATAAAGTTAATTTTTGCTCGTTTCAGGAATCCAACAGAAGCAGTTTCCGCTTGCTGATGAACCTACGCTTGGAAGCTGGACGATCACAGTGGATAGTGGCAAAGATTCACAATCAACATCATTTCAAGTAAAAGAATATAGTAAGTTCCTTATGTACTTTTTTAAGTTGTATGTATACCAATAAAAAGATTGAATGTAGGGCACAATTTGCTTCATTTTTAAATTATTTATCAGACAAACAAAAATGCATTCTTTCCAAGAGAAGCGCCCATTGATCATTTTCTGCTAACATAGACTTTAGAAAAGATGGCTCTAAGGCGCATAGGTCGTCTCTCGCCTAAATAATGAAAAGTCATTTCAAGACTAAGAACTGATAACATCAAATGTGACAAGTTACTTAGCAGCCCACAGAAGTTTCTACCACCCTCAGTAAAAATTATACCTCAATCAGCAGGTTTCACATTACAGTGAAAGACCGAAAATCGGTTTAAGATAAAGGTCCTGCACCGAGCACAAATCAACAATGTTCTCTCCTCTTAAACAGGTACTTTTCTTAAGAACTACTTCTTGCGGTCAGTTCAATGAAGAAAGGTAAGTTTGCCTGACCTGACAGGGTTCTCACAGAATTCATCATTAACCTTAGTTAACTCGCTTTGAGAACATTCCTTAAACTTATCAATCTAACATAGAACGCACGAGTACCAATGGAGAAAGCAGAAGCTATTCCGTTTCTGAAGAAAGAAACATACAAACAGTCTTGATAGCTAATACCCATTTTACTCACACCGTTTACTGTAAAGTTGCTGAGAAAAAGGTTAAATGCAGACTTCAGGAGTTTTTAAGTCAAAAGGTGCCATTAAAGACTATCAAGCAGGATTTCACAGGCATAGATCTACTACGAACTAAATTGTTAAACACACCCAGGCAATATAAGACGACTTTCACCGAAAGCAATCCACCCTTGCTGGGTTGGTGGTTTTCAAAGCTGCATACGACAAGGTGTGACAGCATATGCTGCTCCACAAGCTGAACAAAACAGGGAGTAACCGGAAATATGTCTAACTGGGTACAGAGCTCCTCTTACAGCGCAACATCTGATGCAGGTTTGTCAATGCCATCTCTCCCTGGAAACATCTGCCACACACACAGGGCTTGCTTTAAGAAGCTCTTAGTCTTCAACTGCTCAACATAGTGATAGATGACATCGAGACAGCCATTCAAAAGGTACCCGGAGTGTCTTGCCTCTTCTTTGCAAACGATGTACGGGGGTAGCAACATGATCCAACACCAAGAAAATAGAATTCAGCATTGAAAGGACAGTTTCCCAAATCTTCACTCTGTCTACCAAACCGCACCTTTCCAACCTAGAATATTAAGAACTTCTTCTTAAAAAGGTATCTTTATCGAAATATCTTGAAATGAATCTCGATAGTGAGCTTCACTGGGGCACTCTCTTTGCAGACACATCAAAAAGGGGCCTAAAAATCTAAACCTCCTGAAAAGGCTAACTGCTACCTAGGATGTTCTTTTCACAGTATATAAAACCTATGTCCATAAAGTGTGGATTATGGTTGTGTGGTTGTGACCCTGAAAAACATGACCAACCTTGAAAAGTACGACGGCGTCCAGAATAGCGTCGTCAGAATTGTGACTGGTGGAGCTAAATCAACATGAATTACAGCAATGCAATTTCGGCATCAAGTCTCTTGATAGTCGTAGAGACAAATTCTTTCTCAAATTTTGGGAGAAATCCAGAACAGTGGATTGAAGGTACTAGAACGATAACAGATATGCAACACAAAGACTCAAGACTACTCCTTTTTCACATGCAGAACTTCTTATGAAGAAATACCAATTACCCCTACTGATAACTCTCGTGCTACTATACGGGTCTCGCCTGTCTGTGAAGCTACAACACAATTATTTGCTGCTGGTCTAGCTCATACAACAGTTGTCTTCCTCATCGACTCCTAAGATGCAACTTCAGCCTTAAGCAGTAACAAACCACCTAACAGCCTAAACACAATTCAGTGCCGAAATAAAATTACAGAGCTCATTTCATGGCCTCCACATGTAAGGCTGGAATATGGCCTTACAGTGGGTTCCAACACATGTTAAGATCCCCGGTAATGAGAGAGCCGCCCAAAAGTCAAGCAGAGAGCCAAATCGTCTGAAGCGGAAGTCCCCTTTGACTCTCAGAATAACAAAGAGCATTATACCATATACATTGACAAATGTATAACCTGAGAAACCTTGGCCACAGTGGGTCCTATTCCGAGGCACCTGGAGAGAACCAAGGCTGTTGCCCGCTTTCGCCTAACCACCGGACATGACTTTTTGGGGTATTCCACCAATGGCTTGGTCTGGCTGCGGACGATGTCTGCAGGCTCTGCGGATATGCCAGGATGGATTACCACCACCTGCTCCAATGCACCGGACTCGGTACTGAGAGGCTTGTCGGCAAATGGTCAAAAAGCCAAGCACGGGCGTTGCATAAATAAATAGATTAACAAGTTAACATATACAAATTTTCGTAATAAAATGATGTTATTTACAAAAAAAAATTAAAAAATGATGTAAAATGTCTATTTTTCATTATATCTTATTATAATCGACAGAAAAAGAGCATTCCTTCTGAATAACCTTTTGCTTTCATATAACTTCTTTGTAAATTATATTGTCTGTATTTCTCATCTAGATCCATATTAAATATTCATATTTTTGAATTCATATATAGAACTTGAATTGTTATAACTGTATGATAACATTGTATATAGCTCAATTATTTGGATGTCCTACTCGTTTTCAATGCCCAAGAATAATAAAAAGTCTTAATATAGATCGAATGGTAGATTATTACGTATTAAAGACTGCAATGACAATCTAATTATCGGTAAAATGCTCTATACGTGTAGGTTTAAATTTGTTAAAAAGTCTATAATATGCAATTAGAACGAACCTGTATCATTTTTGTTTATTAAAGTTTGTCATTGATTAATACAATTGAATTTCATGATTTTCTACATAAAAGCAAAATTTTTACTAAAGCAGGAATGGACGAATAGCAGCCGGCAAAGAGGTTTTTTGCGGCCCTCCTAGACGGTCAGAAAATTGTTTAAAACGAGATTTTTCCTCTGCAAGAATTACTTTATTCCTTTATATAGGAAAACAAAAAATACTTGAAAGTGCTTCTACGAATATATCACCTGCATAGTTTGCAGGAAGATGTCACAAAAAGATTTCAAGTTTTTAAAAAGATTGAGTCTAAATTCAATACGCTATGTTACCCCATTATTGCTGATATTGACACCGCACCTGAAGAGCTACAGCATTAATTTAATGACTTTCAGTCAGATCACAGTGTGAAGGAAATGTGTGTTCCATGTATGAAGAACTTTCTGGGAAACTGTTCTTTATATTTTAGTCAACAAAAATTTATGAGTAAGGTTTCTCTTGCGTGAAGATCAACAAGATAATATATTGAGGTAAATTGGCTAAAATAAACTTGCAGCTGTGATAGGAATTTCAACAAGTTATCACTCCAATGATTTTAAAAATGTAGAAAAGTGTACATTTATCTCATTAAACCGATTCTAAAATTAAGTGTGCTTGCAGTATAGACAATAAGAAATTAACACAATAAATAAAATGAATATAATTATCACTATTTTATTTAACTTATATTTATTACTTTTTATAATGAATGCAATCATTTTAAGAAAGTGTAGCGCTCCCGTATCGTCTACTTCCACAATGTGGCTCGCGAGTCACAGAACAAGCTTCCTACCCCTGACCTAAAGTATTTATTTGTATTAAAGTATAGCCTTATTCCATTAGGACTTAAAGATATTTTTTCCTCGTTCTTAAATATTTATGTCTCATCAATTATAAGAAAAATACAAAAAAGTTTTGTTTGTAAATTTGATAAAAAATGAATAAAATTAATCAAAAACAATGTGTATATTATTTGTGTCAATAAGGGTGTTATATACATTGTATAAAATTTTGAACCAAGTTCAGAAAGCTTTTTTTTAGGAATAATAATGTTATTGCAGAAAAGCTAATATCATATTCTGATTTGCCTAATTTACAAAAAGTAGCATATTTAGTCAAAATATTATTTTTATTATTTAAAGTTTTCATCTTTTTTTTCCATTTAGAGCTTCCCAAGTTCGATGTCTCTGTAACATTTCCCCCTTATGTGCTTATAAATGCCAAAACCATTCCAGTACAGGTTTGCGCTAAGTATGATTTTAATGTCTTAAATATTTATCTCTGTTAGCTTAATAAATTTCACGTTTTCACTTATTATGTGGTATATCGTTTCAGAATGTTTTTTTTTTTTAAATTACGCCCGCCAACGTCCCCTTGGACACAAGGCGTCTTGCAGTCCAATATAAAGCAGATGTCGCTCTATAGCAGGAAGGAGAACTCCACAGTTGTCTTGCGAGAGAACATGAAGTAGATTGGGGCAATCGGATAGATGCTCCCCAGTCATTGGCGCGGATTTACAGAGAGAGCAGAGCGGGGAATCAGCCAGGCCAATCTTAAACAAATGGGCTTGTAGGTAATCATGACCGGTGATGATTCTGAAACATGCCACGCCCTCCACCCTAGGCAGATCCCCCTCAGAAAGCTGAGCACGTCTTTATCCATCGAGCAGGCAAGACCAAGATTTGCCAACAGCCAGGTCTGTAAGTGGTTCTTTGCCAATTTTCCCTGAAAATCACTTGGCGTTTCGAAGAGGCATCGGAACCAAGGTGGATGCAGCATCGAAGCCTCTTTGGCCAGCTTGTCGGCTTGTTCATTTCCATGAATGCCGCAATGAGATGGAATCCATTGGAGGACGACTTTTCTTTTGGTGCAAAGAAATAAGTTGATAAGTTGTTTGCACTCGAACTCAAGTTTTGATGGGAATAGATTGTAGCCAGATACGTCTTAATGCGACTTTAGAATCTATGAATATTACAAAATATTCGGCCAGGAGTATCACTAATCGCCAAAGCCATAAATTTGCGTAAATCTACCATCAAAATTGTCTGATCAGGCACAAGAGGTTCTTTAAGATTAAAGAGTTGGAGAAAGGGACCAGCTCCAGCCTCGCAAAGAAACTGTGGCAGAGCGATCCCTAAATATATGTAACAATCTTGATCTGGATATCTTTCATGAATCGTGGAGAGCGCAACCCTTTTAAATAGCCAGGAGGGTTATGCTTGTAAGGCGGGGCCAAATCCATATTAGCAAAGTATCTCAAATACCGGAAGGTAGTTGGTTAAAGAGGGAAATTTTACTATCAAACAACCAAAACATTTGCAAGTCTCTGGAACTCAAACAAGAAAGTATGTTGAGTTTTAAGTCTTGTTTGAAAAGGTATGTATTTAGCGCGTTTCAGAATGTGAACGAATTACTTTAAAAAAAATGTTATACTCTCTTGTCAAAGGTATCATTACTTATTATTAAAATATTTGACACCTAAAGTTTCTGTAGAATAATATCTTATTCGAGATTTATATTTGGGGATTCGTGATCTATACATATTTTATACACTTTGTGCATTTCCTATTCTAATTAAAGTCAGCAAAGTGAATCAACATGATTTTTTTAAAAATAAGTCTAGGTGAAAATATATATTACGCATGATCTTCAGTTTGCATACAATCATAACTCAGTAAATTTTAAATGTTTCTAGATATAGACGAATATGATAATTTGTAACATGGGTTTCTTAAGAAAGAAAAAAAAAATTCTAAATAATCAGGATTTTGCTGCATTGCATTATTTGTAAATGAATATTTTCTCCTTTATTTTTTTTTTAAAATTTTTCCCTAATGTTAATATATTGGTTGTGAAAACACAAATTAGTGGGGCGCAAGAAATAATCTGACAGAATTAATAATTTTTTTGTTCTATATTCACAAAACTCATAAACATATTAGATACCATTTCATCATTAATATAAATCTCTCCTATACAAAAAAAAACAATTTTAGAATATTTTTGAGGCTTTTTTTTACTTATTTATTTAATTCTTTATAAATTGAAATATTTTTGGAGTTTGTATAAAAACGTATTTTTTTCTCTATATCTTTTATAAATGAAACAAATAGCTTTTTTTTTTAAAAAAAAAACTGCATTATATTCTCAATATTTAGTACAAAAGTGTTTCGATTTCTCTTAAATTAATTTCACAACTTTAAAAAAAGTAGTTTTAAAAATTTTGAAATATATAAATTTATTAAAGAATTTATAAGTTACATTTTTTTAAGTAATGAAGGATTCGAGGTGTAGCATATTGTTTTGCTTTTATTTGTAACTTTCAATCTATATCAAAATCTCAATGAATATATCACCGAAATATTTAATTTAGAATGCGACTATATCTGCATTTGATCAACAAAACAATTTTCATTTCATAAATTGTTTTTGAAAACTTTTTAATTTCTAAAATAAAAAATCATAATAAGTAATTAAAATAATTATAAGTAATGATCATAACAAGTAATTCCTATACTCGAAATTATTTCTAGGATAAACCAAACAGCTTTCTGTTATTTAAATTTTTCAATGAATAAAATTTTTTTACGACAATAGCTTTAACGTTTTAGTTTTATTACTAAATTAAAATCAAATAATCTTTTCATATAAAATGCATCATATCATAAAATAAAATTATACGAATATCTTTTTAATTGACTCATAAATAATAAATTTCAATTCAAAATATTTTAAAAAATTGATTATTTATATTATGCATAAGGTTTCGCATCATTTTTAATACCGAAGTTAACGTTAAGAAATAATATTGAGAAAAATTGAATAAATAAATTATCAAAAATATATAATTTCTTATCTTAATGATTTAAAAATTCACATTTTCCTATTTTTTTAAAAATTTTCTTCACAGAAAACAGTAAAATTGCTATTTACACACTGTTTATCAAATGATGAATGTATGAATTATTATATATATATAATATATTTATATGAAACCATTTGAATTTATGTACTTCAGCGAAAGAATTTGAAACATAAAGTTAATTTTTTAAGTCAATAAATAACTTTCAAAGTTTTATTAAGCATAAATTTGTGTGTGTGAATAATTAAGTCTGATTCATATTGAAGAAAAAGAACCCTTTATAATTTTATTGAGTGTTTAAACTGCTCAAAAACATTTGTAAGCTTTCAATACGCTTTCAAGGCTTGGAATTTATGCAACAATATAAAACTAATAAAGTCCATTTTTCTTTACTTATAGATATACGTATGGCGAACCAGTACAAGGAACATTGAACTTGAATACTTCTCTAGAAATATATTCCTATTCATATTCATATGACATGACACCAATCATACAGAGACACGAAAAGGTAATTTTCATAATACAGACATTAAAATAATTATTCTATTTTTAACGATTTGTCAATTAAATATTTCCTAAGAGAATACAAATCATGGAATTTTTTATCATATTCTTAAAGGTTGTTATCTTTAATTATGAATTCAGAAATCAATGAATCAATTTTTCTAACGTCCAAGACTAGAGTGTTTCCTTTTTAAAAAAGTTCTTCTGATTCTATTAAACTGGACTAGATTGGGTTTGATTTTTGACTAATGTCGTTCTCTACAACATTAGAGCTATTTTTAGTACACCTCATAATTCTGAATCTTTGTAAGGTAATGAGAATGAGACCTGAGCTGGCATCCCACTCTCTAAAATTCCAACCATTGGTCGAGAGAAAACCAGTCGTGGCATGGTAATGACGGATCATATTACAAACCATTTATGTCAGAATGTCCTATTCAACATCATTTGCAGTTGAACAAAGTTTCAACAAAAGCGTCCAGGGTTGCGATTACCTTTGACTGTATACTACTGGTATATGCAGGTGTAAAAAAGTATTAAATACTTAACATGGACAAATGAATGGGACGGTACTGTTTCGTACAGTTACAGGTAAATCTTGATTCTGAGTGTAACCCTACATAGGCCATATTTAAAGATGGTGGACCCTCGACAAAATGTTGCATTATTTTTCACTGTGTATTGTCTTATCTATCCTTCATTTGGTATAATGATTTGGAGTGCAATTGGATTTTACTCCTGTATCCCTTTAATATTCATTATCAGTACAGTAAGCCACTGCTACGTCTGTAAAGTTTTGGAGTGTATTACCATTCCTTTATCTTCAATGCTTGCAGCAGTCGAATTTCAACACGACAATATGAGACAACACGTATCACACACAATCATTAATTCTTCATTTTTCATTGCATTCAATATAACGTAGGTCTCCTTTTGTGACCCGATGTCACCATTGAACATATGTGATTGATTACTGGAAGCAAATTGTTTGAGCATATATCACTTGTTATTACATCAAATTAAATTTCACATCGTGTGTAAGCACCATCTATTGATATACTCTAGGAGGTATTGATATACCCAAAGCATCTTTCTCGACGTGTATTGCAATAGTTATTGCCTGCAAAAGCGACTACCGAAAGTACCGAATTCTTCGTGTTCCGGTAATCTATCGGAGATGATATTTCAATAACTCCCCATCACCACCCTTTTTATCCACTTTTTTCAATGAGATTGTCTAATATTTCTGGTCTCCTTTCCATTTTTATATATTTATGTTTTATAGTAGTACATTATAACATTATTGTATTTAAGCGTTTTAAGTTAAGTTTTTTTCCTCTGTTAAAAATAGTTTATAATAATTTTTGACTATTAATGAAAATTAAGCATTTTACTTTTGAATTTTTGCTGTTGTGATTAAATATTTGTCGCTTTGGAAAAAATGCTGCATTTTTCTAATTATAGTAGAACTTCGTTTATCCGAACGTTTATTAACCGGAGCGTCAAATATCCGGCAATGTAGCAAGGGTCCATCAAATGCTGACGCGTTTTCTGCGTTAGAGACAGCTATGGAGAACAACGAACCAGAGTTTTCCTAATCAACTAATGCTGCTCAAGAGAATCAGAGACCTTGTAGCGAAAAAACGAAGGTGTACAATGGTACCGCGAAATATAAGTGATTATTTTCCACAATAAAGGTAAAATTGCGACATTTTGCTTTTTCTTCAAGCATGTTTCCCGCATGTATGATTTTCAAAATTCGTATATAATGTCGTTTAATATACTGCATTAATCGCATTCGGTTTTCGGTTATTCGAACAATCGCGTATCCAAACGGTGTCCGGTCCCAATTGATTCAGATAAACGATGTTCTACTGTATTTGTAAAAGAATAATTGTTTTTAATTCAAGTATTGGTTAACTAATTACACTTTCATTTTTTATTTTAATATTTTAAAAACCCATGAATAAATAATAACCTAGACTGTGTGAGGGTTAAAAATGATTTTTTGTTCATTTCACAGATCGATGGTTGCTATAATTATACTATTAATGTTACCTCAATTGATCCTAATCACAATTACTACTATCGACGAATTATGGTTGTGGCAAATGTCATAGAAGATGGAACTGGTAAGTTTTCTTAAATTTCACAAGTAATATTATTATTAGCTTGTTCCAATTTCAATTTTGTTAATGAATTTCTATGTCTTTAAATAATTGTTTTTGCCTTTAAAAGTGTTTATATTAAGCAATCCCATACTTAAAATTTATACTTTGTATAGGAAACATTTTGGTGTAATTAATATACAGTAAATATTTTTATACGGAGTTTGGGGCACTATATATGAAATATTTCATTTATAATAATTCAAGTCAAGTTTATAATAAATTAGTAAACTTTTTATTAAACCCATATTCTTTAAAAAATCCATATAAATCCTTTAAATCATTAAAATCTATTTATTATTATGTTGTAAGGGGTCTCAGGGGTGTTAACTTTCTCTAGAGTGCTGAAAATATAAACAATATCCAAATATATATACACTGCTGGCCACCGTAAATACAACACCAAGAAAGACAAGAGATAGCGCAACAAAATTTATTTTGTAGATAACATGTTGACCAAGTATCAAATGATTTAATTTATAGACTTCTGTGAAGTGTGGTTCCTGCCAGAATCAGCAGCCAGAGTAGCCGCCATTGTTGGAGATCACCGTTGCCACACGCCTCGGCATCGATTCAAAGAGATTTTGGATGTGTTCTTGGGGTACAGCAGACCAAGCAGCTTCCACACGTTGCCAAAGTTAATCTGGTGTGGCAGCTGGGGGTGTAATCTGGGTCAATCGGTGAGCAACCGTGGATCACATGTTTTCTATCGGCAAAAGATCAGGAGAGCGAGCCGGCCAGAGAAGCAATTCAATTTGGTGATTGAGAAGACCTTTTGCACAATGCGTGCCGCGTGTGGTCTGCATTATTCTGTTGTAATATGGTTGTTGCCAAGCCCTCAAGGTACGGAAGGGCAACTGGCTCCAACACCTCACAGATGTAGCGCTGGCTGTTTAAAGTACCGGCAATGCGTACTAGAGGAGTGCGAGAGTGATATCCAATACCGCCCCATACCATAATACCTGGCGCAGGACCAGTGTGGCGGTGCTTAACGCAGCTGTTCAGCATTCTCTCTCCACGGTGTCTCCAGACTCGAATCCGACCATCGTGGGGTTGCAGACAGATACTAGACACGTCAGTAGACAACTTCATTGCATTCTGCCGCCCACATCCTTCTTTCATCTCACCATTGGCTGCGGAGACGTCTGTGGTTCTGCGTCAAAGGTAGACCAAGCAATGGACGTCTTGCGGACTGACCACTCTGCTGTAAACGGCGTCGAATGGTACGCGCAGAATCTGAATGATGCATTACAGACTCAATGTGCTGTGCTATGGTTCGTGATGTGACTGGGGAATCCGTCCCCGCCATGGCACAATTTCCCTTCACCGGAAGTGGTGCCCCGAGGTAGATGCACCCACGTTTCCGTCCATCCTGCATCCAACGGTAAACATATCCGCATTTAGTTGTTTGGTTTCGTCCAACACGCCCTACCGATTTCTCTAAAGATAATCCACAATCTCTGAGGCCACTATCCTTCCTCTGTCGAACTCGGATGCTTGATCAAAAGCTGTTTGCTGTTTCCTACGAGAATAACTGATCGTTTTTGAAAACCAAAAAGAAAAAACAATTCCGAACTTGAAATCTCAAAATCTCCAGCCTTAAATAACGTTTGAGGTGGCACCCCAAAAACGCTCTGATGTGTGTCTGGCTTGAAATTCTAATTTTTGCTTTTCTTACCTTTGCTAATGTATGTTATAATTTTCATGTTATTTAATACTTCCTTCAGGGTGTTGCATTTTACAGTGGCCAGCAGTGTAGAAATTTCTCTAACCTATTTTTTTAAAAATATTAATGTTTATTTTCATGTTTTCGGGGTTGAAAGAGTCCCTATTTCTTTTTTTACCACTTGCAGTGGACAGGAGTGGGGGAGAGGGGAGTCCTCTAGTAGGCCCGATTCTTTGGGTGGCGTTAGGGCGGGGGGAAAATTTCAGAGTTTCGTTTTTTGGAGTGGTGAAACATCTGCAACTCCATGTTTTTTTTGGTACTAAAGTCACTATTTTTTTTCTTTGCGATTTTTCCGAAACTTGTTTCCCAATAATTTTATATATGGTTGAAAGTAGCAAAAAGTAGCGGGATCTTCAAGTGAAGTAGCATAAAATTCGCGAAGTAGCAACAGCATAAAAAAAGTAGCTGAAAGTTTTAAAAAGTACCAAAATTCAAGAAAAATTGCACGATCTGGCAACACTGGTTATGGGTCCAATTTTGAATTTTCCTTAGTCAAGAGAAGAGACAGTATCAAGAAATATATTTTGAGAGTGTGTTTACGTATGTTTTGGGAAATCTATTTTATACAACGGTAAGTTACCGCTTCGAAAATGTACACTAACGGATAAGTTATCCTCCATGGATGAAAAACTGCAAAGACTTGGTTCAACATTGTATCCATCCGACAGAACAAATGTACCCGAAAGTCGCTTTTTCTAAAGAATTTAGAAAGGAATGTTTTTTCCTATCAAACCGTGGAAAGTATCCACACAATGGAGAACATCTCAGTCTCTCATCTCTATCTAATACGGAACTAGAATAAAATTAAAATTTTCGGTGGTTCTCAGATAAATAAGTTTAAAAATCGTAGATGAAACATAAACATCAATAATGCTTATTTAAAATTAAAAGTATAATTATATATATATATATATATATACATAACTTTTTTAATTCTACAAATACTAAAATATGACCAAATTGAAAAATTTTTGGAAGCATTTTATTTTTGAAACAAGTTATAATTTCTGTCGTTTCTTAAAAAAATTTCAGGTGTAGAGAGAGATCAAACTCAATATCTGTCAAGGACCAGCTCTCCTTTAAACCTTAATTTTGACTGCTGATCGAAGTCAGAAGCACTACTTTAAACCAGGTTTGCCATTTACTGGACGGGTGAGTAGCTTTTTTTTATAGAAAAACTGACGTAAAAAATTTATAAAACATTTTTGTAAATTTCGTAAAGCCTTTTTTTAATGTATATACATATGCAGAGTGTGCAGTGTCTCCGAAAAGTTCCTCATTGGGAGTACATAAAAGTGCCCAAAGGACTGTACTTGTACGAACCATAGTCCACGAGAAGAATACGAAAAACAAAGTATGACGTCACAGTTGGTTTAAGAAAAAAAAATGGTGCGTGGAACGCCATGCGATGAAGTGGAAACTTCTTATGAGTGGAAAATTGATTATTTACCCTAATATCCAAACTGACCGAGTACATGTCTCAATCGCCTAATTTGCATGAATACACCGTAATGTAGTATTCGTGGCGAAATGAGTCTTTCTGATATCAAATCCAAAGCAGAAAGATGTCGTGGAATTTCTGGATATACATAACCATTATATTTTGATAAATTTGGTGTACTTTTCCTATTTAAACTTTGTCGGCAATTGTAGCATGCTTTAATGTGTCTTCTAAATTAATTTCCGGTAAAATAGTTTGTAAAATATTTTTGTGCATCATTTTTAAACCAGAATCTATCAAAAAATGAATGATTATCAACGAATCGCTTTTGAAAATCTTTGTGAGCGTTATATGGGAATCAAAGTCTTTGTAACGTAAGGCAGAATTTATTATTGATTTGCATGCATTAATTTCAAAACGCACTAGACCTGTTAAGGGCTCTGTAGTTAATGGCACAGGGTGGTTCACTAATTCCGTATTAAACCGTGCTGTCATTGGAAGAGTCTCATTAGCATTTCCATCGATTAAACTGAGCATGAAGGGAGAATTTTGCTGTAATTTTTTTCCGTGCTCGATATTCTCTCTTGTACTCTGATGGAGATTTGGCAGTAGCACTTCATGAATTTGCAATATTTTTCTGGTTTTTTTTGTCACTTT
The DNA here is from genome assembly GCA_019973955.1 of Trichonephila inaurata madagascariensis. Lineage (NCBI taxonomy): Eukaryota > Metazoa > Arthropoda > Arachnida > Araneae > Nephilidae > Trichonephila > Trichonephila inaurata. The sequence continues at coordinate 23,995 of BMAV01003745.1, read as the reverse complement.
TTTTACTGAACTTGCTGCTAGTTTCTTTTTTTTCTTTCATGAAACTCATTTCCTCTTTGCGCATTTGATTTAGGCATTCTGACTAGAAATAATCTAATAATTCAACACAAATAAAAGTCAAAAAAGCAAATTAACTGCCGAAAACATCGCAATGTAGCAAACAATCTAAGAAATTAGTTAAAAAAAGAACGCTTTTGCTGCGAGAGCTATTTTGTCAACACCGTAATGTCACTGCATCTTATACAACCGTTGATAGATGTTCCCGGGTCTGGGGGAAAAGGACCCCCAATAGGAAGAAGGGCAAGTTGACCAATCGAAGAAGTGAGCAATCATCCAACTTTTTCACGGATATGAAGCAAGTCACCTGGTGTCCCGGCTTCCCCTTTTCCTCCCAACTCGATATCCTGCCATCATGGTGATGATTCGGGGATGGAGGAGCAGGCTACTTCCGTTCGCTTTTTCACTGTTATGCAAAATGGGCAAATTTCTCATTCACTCTCGAGCGAAAAAAGTTTCACTTAAAAAACACCGTATTCGGGATATCAATAGCAGTATTTGTAAATATTTATGAATGCAGATGTTCAAAATGTCCAGCGTGCATACCGAGGAAGGCTTGAGTACGCCATGGACAAGTCGCAGCAGCCCGCTGTCCACCTAAATACAGCAACATGCGGGTAAGCAACTAAGTCCGTTTATGTCGTCACTACGATGAGACACCAGTCCTTTCAGATTGCCCATAAGAAAAATTCCAATGGTGTAAGATCTGGTGTTCATGGTGGAAGTAGAACCGCACCCCCAAGTCCGATCTAGATGTTGCATTATGTCATATGTACAATCACGTGCAGGAACACAGATGTGCTGGTACCCCATCAAGAACCATTATGCATCAACATTCATTCATCCTCATTTACCGCATTTTTCTCGTAAATTATGGATAGCACAGGTAAATTCTCTGGACATGTTTTTATGTACTGTGAATTAAGAATCTGGCTGTTTACAGCTTGAGGGCTTTTATGGGGATATCCTTTTGTAAAGAAATATATAAATAGGTATGGATATGAGGTTCGAAATATACAAGCTTAAAGCGACTTTTGGAACTTGACTTTTTTTAAGAAGCTTATACGATAAAATATCAAAAATATATATTTTCTTTTTTTTCCCATTTTACAGCTTAAAGTTACTAATCCTGATGATACTCCGGCGAACGGGGAACCCATCGGAATCTGTGCCACTGTATCTAGAAAGAGGGTAATTGGACGTTGGTTAGCTCAGAACACAGAGAAATACTGCAAAAATTACACTTCCGATGCTAATGGATACATCAAGTACGCTTTAGAACCTCAAAATGTCGATTCCATATCCATCAGCTTAGAGGTAAGAATTAAAATGAATTACTTTACTTAAAAACTAAAGTAACAGAAATTCATAATTCAATTTTAAAAAAATACAAATGCGTTTTAAACTGCGCATTTAAATGTGTAATTTGAATAGGATTATAATGGGATTGAAATAGGTTATAATTTTATTGAGATAGATTATTATAACTTTTGAAATATATTAAGAGGCATAAATTTATTTTTGGGAACTGAGATACATTGATTTATTCCGTAGTTTCCATAACACCTTTTCTTTGTGATTATCTTAAAAGAAATTTATTTCAAGCATTAAAAAATAATAATAATTAATTTGTATTATTATCTAAAATATGAAATTATAGTGGTAAACAATCAGGAGCATAATTGCGTTTCTGGAATACATTGCAGAAATATAAGTCGCCATATAATTAATATTTAAAAATCAATACAATGCATCATTTACTGCCAATTATAAGAATACTACAATGAATTACAGAATTTAACTTATCATAAATACATTTATTATTTGCTGACCTAATTATTAAATGTTAATTTTGAGAGTTCAAAGCTTTGAAAATATTTGTTCTTTATATCACGATTCAAACTAATTTCACCTTTGTAAAAGTAAAAATATTTTTTTCATTTGTGTTTTTGAATTAAACAACCTTATTTTTCTAAGTACCTTGAACACTGGTGACACGATTACTATACAGAAAATATGTATTACTCTAAACCAGAATCGGTAATACATTGGCAAACAGCCAAGATATATTGAAACAAAAGCAGGGAGATCACAAAGTCGGTGTTCCCAATTTACGCATTCAATTATTACTTATGTATGTAAAAATGCAGTATATTTATACCTATGTTCTAAGAGTAACGCATTTTAATTTATATATTTAGAGGAATAGTATTTTTGCTTACATATTCTAACAATAGGGATATATAATGTGAATGAAGTCCTCTCTATTTACCTGGAATTGAGAACGACGATAACTGTTGCCTTAAAATTGATGTCTACGTAAACTAAGATGGTTATATACTACAAGATGAAAATAGTAACAATGCAACTTGACAGCAAACAGCTAATTTAAAGTTCATTTCTCGAGAATGGTAAGATATACCAGTAAGAAGGCACAGAGTGCATTCGCTTTAAAATGAAAAGTACCCTTACACTGGATAATGTAATGAGCAGATCATATTAAATGTCTGCTTGGTTTGATCGTGCTTGCCAAACATTTGACGTAAAAGACGCCAAGGAAAAGGTGAATATATAATATATTTAATTAAAAAACAGCTGGAGTCGTTGCCCAATGGTATAGTGTGCACTTTATTGACTGTGTTTAAAAAATTATTTGTATAATGAATGCTGATCATGCAAATTTGTTTTGTAAGACGCATCCAACCAACATTTTTTCAAAATAAAAAATTTATGAAATTCCTGTATTATGCAAATACATACTGATCATCATATCACAGTTTGTAGAAACCACAATAAAAGACATAATTCTACAGATGTTTATGACAAAATTCATTGTTACGAAACCATATCCCTCAAATAAGACCATTTAATATATTGTGAAGCTTTTATTGGATACGAGTCATGCAACCAGCCGACTTTGAACCCATTGATCAGTTAAATTAGGATAGCATAATTCAATCTGAAGATGTCTGTCACATCCGCAAATAAACCCAAGAGATATCAGAGAAATCTGTAATCTCTAAAAAGCCACATTTAAAAATGAAGTAGAGGCTCATCAGTAAGAAACAATATATGAAATAACTTTGCTGGCAGAGCATATTGAAATAAGCTATGATATTTGAAATGTTATCGTGGACCAGTTAGACTGGTTAATTTCCCACATCGTAATATACAGTCAACAGAAGATGTGGCATTGGGTGTTGAGAAATCCTACAACACACACACACACAGATGAAGTTGAAACTGGACATCAAGTTTGCTGGTCAGTTAATATTGGGTTAAAAAATTTTAATAGTAGGTTAATGGAATATGCATTTAAACAGAGAAATTTAATTGGAGCACATTACTTGGACTTTCTATTGGACGTAATATTCTAATTTGTTGAACATCTGACGCAGATTCAATTCCGAAACAATGATTCCAACATGATAGTGATCCTCCTCATAAGACATGAAAAAAATAACACAGTATAAAATTAATTTATTAACTCAAATTAATTTATTGGATATAGAATGAATTTATGCTCATCTGATCTGAACCCATTAAAATATTTTCTATGGGTTTATTTTATACAGCAGGTGCATAGACCCCGTCAGCTAAAACTGCGAAACTAAACAACGTGCTCTACTTCTTTGTGCTGAGGTTGATAGCTCACCTGATGTTTTACAAAACGAGAGAGATCAAATCAAGACAAAAAAAAAAAAATTGTGATGTGCCTTATAGCTGATTGAAAGGATATTGTTCGCCGAAAAGAATGAAAAAAAAAATTGTGATGTGCATTATAGCTGAATGAGAGAATATTGTACCCCGAAAAGAATGTATCTGCTGATAATCGAGGCCGCGGTAGCTTAGTGGTCAAGATCACTAACTCGTGGACTGTTTTCTCGAATCGCAGACTCTAGTCCTGATATATCTGAAGAGTTACCTTGCAAAGGGATTAATGCACGTTAAAAATGTCTTGGCTCAAAGTCCTCACGTAGGCATGGTGTAAAAATTAGGAGGAAGATATCTTCCTCATCACTTGACTGTTGCTCAAAAGGACGAGGTTCATCGCCATTAGTCCTCGATTTACGTAGAATGCCCCTTTAAAAATCATCACTCATACATTCTACAAATAAACACTTATTTGTCGCCAGTTAGCAATAAAACTTACTTAATAAATAATAAACATCTAATCCACATAACCACTTTAATATACTTTGACATCCCAGGTAAGATAAAGCTGTCACAGTTCTCGAGTCCAAATGAGAGCACAGACACACACATATGTATATATATATGTTTATATATTTTTATAATTTCCAATTGGCTGCGGATTAGTGTTTTATCATTGCAGACCTAGTACAATCGACGGAAGTTGGTATCTTTTTAGTGCGGCACCGTATAGGCGCATACCAATCACCGCAGGTAATTTTAACGCCCAGTTTCCTCCCCAGACGGAGGCACCTGAGCTCTGACGATGCGAAACTATTCTAGGGTTTAATTTTACCGAGAGCACCCAAGCCAAACAGATACTCTAGAGATCTGACACATGCCGTATAATCATACGACATGTCCATTGTCGACTGTCTGAATCATGAAAATCCCGCAATCTTGGTTGCAAAAAGCCTGCGACAAATCAAACCACGCAACCCAGCCGGCGTATATAAATATGTCTGGGAAAATGAGATTTTCTAAAAAAATAAGTTGCAGATGTAAAGTAAGTGTGGATATTTGTATTCTAATCCAGCGAATAGTATAGTTCAAAAGTTACTTTATTTATGCAAAAAATACCTCAATTATTAATTTTTTTAAATAAAATTGTTACAAAAATTCCTTCATATTTTATCAAATAAATTTGATAGAATTATGTATATATATATATATATATATATATATATATATATATATATATTAATGTGTGTGTGTATTACATTTTGAAATAATATTATGAAATTAATATAAAATATTTTATCAGAAAAAGTATAAAAAATTAAATAAATGCTCACTAAGTTATAAAAATTAAATTCATTAAAAAAAGTTTAATGAATTCTTTGTGCAATCAATTAAGGCATTCGATTACTATCTATATATAGATTTGCATAAATATTTTGAACTTTATTACAGGCCAAGTCATTAAAGTATGCAAGAGATTATAGTACTTACAGTCCTGGTAGTCTGAATCAGCCTACTACAAGTTTATATCTGAATCCATTCTATTCTCCATCCGGAAGCTTCATACAGTTAAAAACCATAAATAAGCCTATTCCATGTGGAACGCAAAAAAATATTCGTCTTTTGTATACAGCGAAAGGAAACACTAATTTCAAACTAAATTATCAGGTATAAATTTTTTTCTTATATTCATAAACAAAAATTTCAAATATTGAATATTTTTTTAAATGAAATATTAATTTCTAAATGTTTTATAGTAGAAATATTGATGTAATTAACATTTACGCTTGTTAAATCTTTTACTTTCTAATATTGTCTTGTTTAAATCTTGTCATTAACTTTCTTGATTAAAATACATTTTTAATTTTTTAATATAAGTAAAAGTAGTTTCAAATTCCAGATAATGTTCCATAATTATAATACGTCAAAATGCGTGAGGTCCACGCTTGCTGCAATCTACATAATTAATTCTCTATATTGGTGAAATATCGTCCACTTTTTCAAAAAAAAAGAAATTAAGTATCTCACTAAAATGAAATAAAACTTATATACCATTAAAAAATACAGCACTATAATAAAACTTGAACATTTTGCATTAACATGCCAGTAACATTTTCAGTGAAAATAAATATTACAAATATTAACGTAGCACTAATGAACAATATAATTATTCACTATTGCGTTAACTTATACTTTAGTTTTCATTCCACAAATTATATAAGTAAATGAGATTTATCTGGCCTAAAAAATGAAGGATTTTATAAATAGACTGTATAATAACAACTGGTTTTATTAGAGTTTACTGCTGCTCCCAGACCTTACTTCCATATACTTAACAATAAAAATATATACAAATTTATATTGTGTTACGTATGTTAAAAAATGTATATAATTAATTTTTTACAATTATTTCAAACACTCTCACAAACGCACACATATATTAAAAGATAAAAAATGACGCACCAAGAGATATATTCGAAAAGGGATAACGTTCTGATTTCGCGTAAATATATGCATTACAAATATATATAAATGACTAACTGTTTTCGGTATTAATCGTCGGTATAAAAATTATATATATATATATATATATATATATATATATATATTAATTCCTATAATTTTCATCCTGAATAGTTTTTTCATTTCTGATGGTGCTTTTCTTCAGGACTCGCCTTTAAAAAAATAACTAGCTACCCACCTAACGGAATCTATCGAACGATATTTTTATAACAATAAAAAGGTTTCATCCACGGAGGTAATGTGAGTTGTACTCCCATTTGAAGCTTTGTATAAATACCGAGATTCTGTAAAATCTCCCCGTTTTGCCTCTTTTCTTTGTCTTCGCCGAAATGTAAAGTGTATGGCATTTTGTAGTAGTTTTCTGCACTGAGTGTTATGTTTAAGATGTGTATGTTAGTGTGTGCATCCATGCGCAATAAACAGGATTAATTACATACAAAGAACTGCCATGTCAGTAAACTCTCAAAATTACATTAACTATCTAAAATATGAAAGAATTCCTTACATTCGTCAAATTATTATTCATACAGGGTGGTCCCAAATTTATGGTATAAACTTTAAAGGTAAGGACATAACATTGAACAATCATTTATTGTATAGGAATATATGGGCGCAAATAACACGGTGAGGCGCAAACACAAAAAGTAACAGACAAAAGGAAAGATAAAGTGTTTATTGAAAGCGTCGTTGACAAATGTAATGTTTACGATAACTCTTCACAGCTGTTCAGCGCAGGAACTATGAAGTCCGGCTGCAGCTCACAATGATGTGCCACCCACTGATAGTCTGAGAAGATAGTCTGCCGGGTTCAAAGTTAGTATACGTTGAAATGGAAGAGATGTAGGCGGTTTTCGTTTAACACTCTACAAACGGTCTGATGACTTACACTTACGTGATGAGCAGCAGCTCTTGTACTTGACTCTGGTCTATCATCAACAACGTTCAAGGTACGTTCAACATTCCAGGCTTCCACTGCGTATAGCTCTTCGTCGACCAACATCATAACTGGGGACGTGGAACGAACGTGTTATACGAAGTTGACGATGTAACCGCTGAAACTTTCTGCGATCCGACATACGTAGATCAGGAAACTGCGTATGATACATTCGTAGGGCAGCTCTGCGTTATTATTTGCACGACCGTACATGTGTTACCTGTCTGCTTTTTTGGCATACGTAAAGTCTCCCATTGTAGATGTCAGCACAATTGTGAATAAGGCTTTTCCCTACTGAGATGCATCATGCTTAATGGTGACTAGACATTTACTGCACCTACCGGCAACACAACCAACCGATAATTCCATTTATCTTTTCTTTATTTCACCACGTCACTTGCCAAATACATCTCCTGTACAATACATGATTGTTACAATGTCCTGTATCTACCCCTAAGCTTTGCACCATGAATTCGTGACCACCCTGAATATATACACAGTGGTGGTAAAAAATTGTCAACACTTTTTAAAATTAATATATTTTTAAGTTTGTATGCTTATAGAAAATTTTACATTGCAGATAATTGAAAGTATTTTATATCGTTTTAAAGAGAATTTAATACTAAATTCAATATGAAAAGCAAAATTTATAAATATTTGCAACGCAAAAAGACACCAGAAAAAAATTTCTATATACAATAGATACGGATGATAGCAGTTAATTATCAGTTACTTAGTGGGGTAGACTTTATTTTTTATTACACCTTTTTTCACATTGATGTTTCATTGAGCTTAAAATAGTTTTAAGCTTTTCCTTCGTTATTACATGATGCTAGCAAACAATTATAGTCTCAACTAGTTCCATTTATTTCATAGGTATCTTCATTCGGTCAAGAGTTTTAAATGGTGCCACAAGTTTTCAACAGGATTAGGTCAGAACTGCTTCCTGGCCAGGACAACAATGATATTTAGTCAAGAAGCAATGATATCAAATAAAAAGTAGATTGGATACCTAGAAAGAGATGTGTGACTAGAAAGTGATCTTTTCTATATTAAAATTCCAAGATAGGTGGGTGGTTTAGTGACTACATCTGGAAACTGAAAAATTTATTTAAGATGTCAAAAGAATAAATTTAATAAGAAACAAAGCTGGAAAAGGTCGAAAAAGTTTCATTACATCTGTTGATGACAGAAGGAAAAAAATACTATGACTCCAAGATAAAAGAATGTCATCAACGGTTCTCAGGAGTTATTTGAATGATGCTGGTGTTTCTGTCAGTTGAAAAACAATCAGGAGAAGATTAGCAGATGTTAGACTAAGAGATAGAATTATACGAAAAAAGCCTTACCTCAATTTACATCAGTGCTAAAAAAAGTCTAAAGTGGTCAAAGGAACACAAGGAACACATTAATTGAACAAATGATTAGTGGTCATAGGTTATATGGAGAGAGAAAACTAGGATATCGTTATTCGGTAGTAATGGCTGAAAATATGTAAGACTTAGAATAAGAGAAATGCTACATCCTGACTGCTTCCAGGCAACTGTGAAGTACTCACATAATTTTATGGTTTGATCATGCATATAAGCAGATGATATTGGTGGTCTTCATATCATCGGTGGGACACTGAATGTCAGGAAGAACGTTGACACCATTCTAGAACTAAAACTTCTGCCTTCCATAAGAGACCTCTTTACCAACAATGCTTCATTTATATTTTTCAAGAAGACTCCGCCCCTTGCCACACAGTAAAGTAATCGAAAGACTAGTACCATTCTAAGATCATTGAGTTTTTTTCCCTGGTCAGGAAACAATTCTGACCTCAATCCATTCGAAAGTGTGTGACGCCATTTGAAAACTCTCGTACAAATGATGTACACATGAAAAAAAAAGGAATTAATTGAGGATATAATTGTTTTTCTGGCATCATGTAATAACGAAGAAAGAGTTTAAAACTACGTCCAACTGAATGAAACATTGTTTTGATGATGTAATATAAAATAAAGGCTACCCAATTAAGCACTGATAACTCACTGCTATCATCCGTATCTAATGTCTATCGAAAGTTATCGCAGCATAATTTTTTTTTGCGTTGCAAATATTTGAAATTTGATTTTCTGTTGAATTTAGTATTAAGGTCTGTTTAAAAAGATAGAAAAGACTTTGAATGTTGTGCAACGTAACATTTTTTACAAGCATACAACCTTAAAAAAACATAATTTTAAAAAGTGTCCACAATTTTGGCCACCACTGTACATTATATATATATGTGTGTGTGTGTGTTAATTTGTTAATCAGCAAAAACTAAGAACTAATCATCAAAACTCTTTATTCTAACAGTAACTACAAAAACGGGACGAACTACATATTTACTCGAATACTATTCTAAGTCAAACATTTAAACAAAGCTCGTTGCCAAGTAGCAAAAAATCTTCATTTTGGTATTCAAGATATCTCTCGTCGTTTCCCTTCCCTTTCTCGGCTAGATCTAGGGATCCCCACTCCCCTCCCTGTGAGCTGAGTCATGTGTCAGGGCGCTTGTAGTGCTGACCTTCCATGAGCCCTTCACACGCACACAAACACACACACACACACACAATATTATATATATATATATAATATATATATATATATATATATATATATACTTTCAAGACTTATGTATAATACAATATCATATAATTTATGTAACATTACACAAAAGGCAATACTTTGTTTTTATTGTCCCTTTTTAAAAGATAGTGAACTTAATAGAATATAGCGATTTTTAAAATATAAATACTGTTTTGTGTGTGTGGATTGGATATGCATTCCGGTTTACTTAACTGAACTGAAATTTGTTAACAGATTATGTCTAAGGGTAGAGTAGTGAGCACCAATACCAAGCAAGTGACTTTTAACCCTGATGATGATGTGGCCTCTAAATTTGAAAATGATAATGAGCTTATTGATGCTACAGTAACTCAAATTGTTCCAACACCAGATTCAAGTTCAGTTTCATCGTCTAGTGAATCAGATTCAATCGAAGACAGCTGTCCTGAAGCCAGGGATATTAGGTAATTCACCTAAGTTATTTGTATACATAACTTTTTATCCAATATACAGATGCAAAATTACATTAAATGTCTCTTCATAAAAAATGAACTACTTTTTGTTTAAAAAGTAAATATAAATAATTTTTAATGATTTTTTGTGTTTATAATCAGAAGTACATTAAAGAATACAATTACTTAAAGTTATGCTTGTAAATGTGTTTTTGAAACTGAAACTTTTCTAATAGTCGTAAACTATTTGTGTAATATGCATTTTAATTGTATTTAAAATACATTTCATATTTAATTTAAAGTTTAAAGAAATATACTTAAGGCTGTCTTCGGCACAAGTACGAGGATTTAAACTGAACGCGAAGCACCTTTTCAGACAGCAAAATGTCTCAAATTTTATGGAAAATTTGGAACATGTAACTCATACATCTGTTAATAATATAGTGTTTTGAAAAATTTCAAAATATTCAATGAATACACTTTTTTTTATTTTGAATACGTGCAAGGATATCCTATATAACATTACGGTATAGGAGAAAAAACGCGAAACACATTTCATACCAGAAAAAATGGATCAACTCGGTTAAAAGTGGGATCTATCATAAAAAATTCTGCTCTCTAAAGGATATTAAAGCCAGAATATCATATTAATTTTTCATTTCTCTTATATCTGAAAGAATTTTCCAAATTTGGGTCCTATTCTTTAACATTAACCGAAGACAGCCATAAATACATAATTGTTAATAATTATTCAAAAAATAAGCAATGCTATTTATGACATACATTTACAGTAATCTTTAAAAATCAGTCTAAGCTGAAGAAGTTGAACACGTTACAGGTGTGTCGCCTAAATGTATTCGTTTTTATTTTCTATTCAATTAACCCGCAATCACTCGCGCGGGGTGTTCTGTACACCCCAGCAACAAGAAAAGCCTCCTACAATTCTAAAAATAATGCGCAGAGTCACGATTTTTTCTGTAGCTGCCCATTTTAGGTCATTGAACCTTCAGACGATGTAATCAATCTCGCTAGGACGATTGGAATGTAACGACCTTCAAAAGTTTATTTGGGATGCTGAGAACACCCCGCGAGTGATTGAGTTATATTTTCGTACTCGAAGCATCTACGGAAAAGTACGTTTTACTCTTTCTGTTTACATTTTTTTTCAAATATATTAATATGCACGAATATTTTATTTAAAATTTCAATAAATGCGGTATAAAAATAATATAATTCTATAAAATAATTGTAAAATACAATTTTTTAAAAAAAAATTCAAAACGTTTTCTAGAAATTATGACAAAAACTCCATGGGAAAGGGAGAAATAGCGACTTTGTCGTTTATTAGATACTGTATCAACAGATTGACAAAATGAAGTAAGTGAATTCGAAAACTGCGTGATTTCGTAACCAAAGTTGGAGAGATGAAACTTGAAATCGTAAATTTTTATAATACAGGTGGTGTTGATACCACTGATGAAATGTGCAGTATATATTATGTATCGCGAATATGTAACCTTTGGCCATTTCGAATATTTTATCATCTACTTAATACTGCAGGAATTAATTCTTCCTTTGTCTATCATTCGGTTCTTCCTGAAAATAAATTGAGACATTTAATATTATTATAGAGGAGATTAGAATGGATCTTGTGCAGCACAGTGGGATATGAGATCGGATTTCCCAAACCTTAACAAAACACTCAAAAGAAGCTTTATTGACCCAGAATATATTAAAAAGAGCATTAATCCTCCTAAAAAGGGGTGTTGCACTGCTTATCCACGGGTAAAAGATGTAAAATTATTTGTTTTTGTCTTCAATGTAAGAAAAATATGTGCTTAAAGCATATGAATACAGTCCGCTCTGAATGTTTGAAAAATGATTAAAATATTATTTTTCTAATTTTTACTATCCTTATCATTAATTATAAAGTATATTTATTACTGGTACATACGTTTTACTTGTGGTTTATGAAAAAAATATAAAATTGTGTACTTCAAAATGAAAATTTTGTAGGTTTAGTTTAAATTAATGCTAGTCTCATTTGAATGCAATACATTTAACAATTTTGTTTGTATAATACAAAAAACCTCTTATACTTCATAAATATACAGTGGTACCTCGACATACGAGTGCCCCAACATACGAGTTTTTCGAGATACGAGCCGACGAGCAAGTGATTTTTGCTTTTAGTTACGAGCGAAATTCGAGATACGAGTCCGGTTCGGTTCGGTTCGGTAGGATCTTAGGAATGTGGGAGAGAGTTTCACAGTTCGTGGAAAAACACCCAGAAAATTTGCAACAGGTCTGCATCTGACCTTTTAATGACACTTGCCTAACTCATTTCCGGAACATTCTGAGAGGGAGGAAGAAACAAACCTCCTTGGACATGTTTTTTCTAAACGGCCTACAGGTGAAAGCGAGAAAATGTAGCGAAAAGGAAAAAGACCAGTGAGGATATCTAATTTATTTCTTTACATTCTCTTTTTGTTTTGTGCAATAAATATTTGATATTTATAAATACGTTTTATTATTCAAAACCACGTAACAAAAATAACTGGGGTGACATTTTGGAGGTTGGAACGGTTTAATGGTAGTTCAATTGTTTTGTATGGGGAAATTAGCTTCGAGATACGAGTAATTCAAGATACGAGCAAGGTTGCGGAACGAATTAAACTCGTATGTCGAGGTACCACTGTATATCATAATTGACTTAAAAAACTTTTCTTATTTAAATACACGTATTAAGAGAGAGTTTGGTGTGTTCTCTCTACACCCCGCGAGTGACGACGGTAGAAAAACAGGCGCGAGTGACCACGGGTTAAATATTCTGTTGGTGTTGTTGTTGCTCATGACCTGTCTGACATAGTCAGATCGAGGCCCACGAAATTCATCGCGGCAATGGGTTAGAAGTATGCCTGTCGTTAGGTTTTAGCCTTGAGCACCATACAGGGGGCAGTACGATTTAGCTCGGAGAAATTCCCGAAGGAACGATAGATGGCGACACCACCGATCTCCACCTCCTCCTATTTTGTTCTTCCTCTTAATGTATGCATAATGTCATATGAAAAAAAAATTATTACATTGTAGCTTGTTAGACAATTGATTATACTTCTACGTCGTTAAAATGTAATTAAATACCAGAACTTTTTCAATCATTTGGTACTATCGGTCATTTTATCGTTGGGCTATTACCAATAGGAAAATGGGTTTAGACGGTATTTGTATAAAAATATATCTTTACATTTACAATATAAGCTTAAATGCAAAGTTAGCAGCTACAGCAATCATCATAAAATAGAAAAGAAACAATGATGTGGGTATTTTTTTAAATAAGCGTTTAATGGACTACAATATATATAAATCATAATGAAATTAAAATAAGATTAAACAAAATAAATAAATAAATATTTTCATAATAATGGTATCACAAGAAATTAAATTACTGATCTATAAAAATTTCCATACCAGATATACACCACCTGTTGGAGAAGTACATATTCCCATCAATGTACAAGCTTCCTATTCACCGTCACTTACACTTTTGGTGTTCTATGTTCGAGAAGACGGAGAAACAGTTGCAGACTCTCAGAAAATTGATGTTGAAAAGTGTTTCCAGAACAAAGTAATCAGTTTGTTTCTTCCAACTCAATTTCTGTGTTTATTATATACCTAATAAAAATTCGTTATTTATTCGCAGCTAATATTTCTGTTGATTTAGCATAATATGACCTATTATATAACATACGATATTTTATAATGCAGAAAACAATAATATAACTGTAGCTATGGTCGAGGAACCGACGGATGTTGTTACTTCTCTTGAATCAGGGTTCGAGCTCTAGTGCTTCTGAAAACCTTTCATGTGGAGAAGGTGTTGCACTAAAATCTTTCGTAACTCAAAGTTCTCACGTTGCTAGTGTCATATGGAACTTAGTAGAATAAAGAGACAGCTCTGTGTGTCGTTCTTGTCATTTGACAGGGTTCAAAATTACAGGATTCGACGTCAATGGCTCTCGTCTGGCTTCGAAGTAGGACGTTAATAAGCGGAAAATCCTAATTTAACCCCTTGCCAGTGTCTCCCGAATACAGTTCGGGCAACTAGTACGTGCAGTATTTGTGATGCCCGAATTGACTTCGGCAGGAGAAAAATTAACGTTTCTATTTTGTGAAGCCCGAGATGAGTGCATTTCTACTTTAGGATAATTAGTTCGCTATTTCCTAATTGATGGCATTAGTGGTAAGACGTGATAAGGCGATGCAAAGAGTGCGATTATGGGCTTGTGTGTAGTACCGTGTTTTGAGCCATAATACTCAGTGGCGTAACGTACACCCTTGCAACTCTAGCATTACTTGGGGCCCAGGGTTATAGGGGTCCCAAAGCCTGACTGCCAGCTTTGTAAAACCCAACGTGATAGCCCAAAACCTGGCTTTGCAGTGGGGCTCAAATATTCTCCGTTACGCCATTGACTATATTGTAAAAGATTTGTAAAATTTATGTATTGAAAATCATATTGTTCTGTTTTTATATTATATTATGCTAGTTATATTATATTTAGCTTGAAAATTTTGTTTAATTTGCTCTAATTGAAAAAGATGTGTGTGTAACCCATTACTTTTTGATGCATATGTAAAAATTATAAATATAGTATCTATTGCATTTAAAATTTTATTTTTGTAATAAAAAACTATTTTCTAACATTTTTAATAATATAAAGAACAGAATTAAACAGTTAAAATTTTTTCCCTTTTTTAATCCTTTTTTCTGAAATATTTGTCACAGTTAAGGGGTTAACTACTAAGCATTCAGGATTCAGATACCAATCTCTAAGAAGTGGGCTATCAGTCAGCTTATTTATTCATTGCTTTTGCAAAATACATTGCTACTTTTCAGCTTCTCAGAGATATGGCAAAACTAAACTTCTAACTTGAGGAAACAAATAATAAAATAATCAGAATTGTGGTAGTAAATGCAAATTCCAACGAAACAGGTTTATAAACTAAATTAAAATATGCGTCTCAGATTAAAGGCATAAAATAAGAGGACGTGAATACAATAATATATCCGGTTCAAGGCATAAATATTATTCAAACGACCCAATTCTCATAAATTCTTATAAACCACAATTGCAATAATTTTATTTTTTAAACTATTTGCATGCACAAATTTTGGAGAAAAATTTGTACATGATAAGGGATGTAGAACCGATGGAACAGAATATAAAATCACTGAATATGAAGAAGAAAAAAAATAGATAAAGGGAGGATGTAAACTTAACACCATAAGCAGAATGAAGAAATACCTTCAAGTAATTTATATATTACCAAACATTTCAGGTTAATCTTTTCATGTCTAAATCATATTTATTTAAATTCAGGTTGACTTTGAATTTGGTGATGAAGAGCAACAACCCGGTGCTCAAACAACTGTACGTGTTACGGCTGCACCACACTCAATGTGTGGTTTGAAGATAGTGGATAAAAGTGTTTCCCTTTTGGATTCAAGTGATCAACTGAACAAAGTTAATGTAACTATCTACAAATAATTAATGTTTTATTTTCATTCAAACTTCATAATAATATTATTTACTTTTATTTTTGCATTTTCTCTTGAAGATTTTCCAACTTGTAGAGGATATGAATAGAAATAATTACTACAATTCAAATCCTTGTTACGAAAATATTCCTCAACCAGGTAAGAATTAAATATATATCATTACAGTAGGTAAATTAAATTTTACATCAATATTACATACTTTCTAAAGCGAAATAATTTCAAAAGTGAATTTTTCCAGGTTTGTTTCAAATGAAAAGAATCAAATTTTTGAAATAAAATTTAAATACTTTTTAATTTCTTTCAGGGTGTTAGAGGCTTGATTTGATTCAGATTGTTAGTTATAAACTATAAGTCTAAATTATATAATTGCTTGATTCTTCAATAACTTGTCATTGAAATATGTGAATGCAAATCGTAGTCTTGCTGTTCAACTAGCATCAAAATAAGAATATCAGCAAATAATTTTTGTTATTATGCAACTATTTTTCTTTCAATAATTTAGGCGTATTTATTTGAGGTAACAATATATTTTTGAAATCAGAAGATAAAAGTAATTCATTACACTTTAATGATAAAAAAGTGATTTATATGTTTTATAAATGATATATAAAGGTTTAATAATTTTCCTACTAAAAATCCAGGATTTACGAGGTAGTACAGTTATGGGAGGAATGGTAGTTTTAATGGCTTGGTGATTTCCGTCAAACCTTCCCAGTAATCTAGAGGGGTATACCGGCGGAGGAAATCAGGGCCTGTATTAAACATCAAGCTTATGGGCGAAAGTTGAAAAATTCAGTCTGAAAACGAATATGAGAGTGCATTTTCATAATGACGTAGATTCCGGACATTATGCAGAGACACTATTGAAAATCGGTGATGGATGCAGATGCTGAAGGTTATATTTTACTTTCCAGAGAATTTTGTAATTTAGTAGTAAATGTTGTGGATCTTATTAATCAAAATTACCTGGGCTTGCAACAAGATTTAAATTGTGATTAGTGGTTATGCGTAAGATCAATACCGGGGCTTAACAATGACATTGTCAATAAAATCTACACTAAAATTTTAAAAGACTTGAGGGGGGAAATGAAGGAATATTTATCAATGGATACAATCATAGATATAGAACAAAGTACTTCATATACTACGGGGTTTTTAAATTAGCTTAAACTTTCGGGTGTATTCTCACAGAAACTTCAACTAAAACTAAATGTATAAGTTATGCTTATGCACAAAATCTCGATGCTCCTCGACTATGTAATGGAACGAGGCTTCGGATCACAAAATTGCCTGTAAATATACTTGGTGCCACTATTTTAGCAGGTGTCGGGTAGGGAAAGAGTTATATACCTCTAATTCAATTATCCCCACTGACCTACCGTTTCAATTCAAACGAGTTCAATTTCTAATCAACCTCAGTTTTACTGTTACTATTAACAAAGTGCAAGGGAAAACATTGCAGGTAGCAGGAGTATATTTGGAAAATTCATACTTTTCTTATGGCCAATTATATGTAGCCTGTTCGCGTGTGTCCAATGCCCGAAATTTTCGCATATTTGCACCTGACGAAAGAACATATAATATAGTATACAACAGCATGCTAGAATAATATTTTGTTTTGAGCTCTTTTAAAGAGGAATTATTTATTAAACGTAGATACTTTCAACTTTTCAAAATATTAATAGCTTAAGTTACTGAACTTTTGATGTTAGTTATTATAGTAAAGTTTGTTTTCAATTTTTTTAACTAAGCTCAATTTTAGAATATTTAAATTTTAATGGTCCCAATCAAGCAATAAAAAAATTATTATGTTATTTTATTTACTTTCTAATGATAATAATTATGACTTTGGCAGTTATTTAAAGACATCAACTTGAGCGAAACCGCGGTTAAAAACTTGAATGAAATAAAATTTAAAACACACTTGATAATAAAGCATAAAGAGGGGAGGGGGAAATAGTACTTTTTCACACTATCAATATTTTTGACAGAAAAATTGTATGAATTGTAGTTTAAATGTGATATTTTTAAATAATATTTTTTTTTATTATTTAAAATATTTTTATTTCAAATTTTTAGAGAATATTTTTTTAAAGAATTGCTTTTCTGAAAAAGTTTTTTCAAGTGCTCTTTTTTTCTGATAAATTATTCTTAACTTTATTTTAAGTTACAGTATAAGCAAGTTTAGAGTTCTGCTCTGATTAAGTTTATAATTTCATATAAAATCGAATTTGATCCTTATATGTGTACTATTTATCCACAATCGCAAATGATATAATTAGGTATATTTTATATAGTATACGTAAAATAAAAATATAAGTTACAATCTGTAGAATAATTTAAAATTTAAACTGAAAAATAATAAACAGCGTATATAATGTGCGTGTAAAATTTTTTTGTGTAAGAATGATTTTAAAAGCTTTTATATTACTTATAATTCCATTGTTGCTTAACTAGAGTTGTGAGTAAAATTAATAAAAATTAAATTACTGGAATTAAAATTTACTGGAATAAAAAACAATTTTTCATATATTTTCCGTTATAATTTATTTACACTTACTTAAGTTATTTAAGTGAAACTCATTTCTCAGGATTACAATCATCCAGTCCACGTTCCAGTAGTATTCAACCTTCTTATTCTGCCTCCTCTTATGAAGATTCTTTGGCATCTTTCCAGGTAACTTTTTGTTTTAATAATCCATTACATTTTTATATAATTAAGAGTTATAGATTATTATTTTATATTTTATTTCACAAATATTCTGAGAAAAATTCATTCTTTTAAAATTGTAATAAAAATGCAGCCAGTATGTTTTAATGGCAATCGTAGTTTTTTCTTTAAAACTCAGATAATACGCTGAGATAAAACTGTTAAGAGAGATAAGAAAATTTTTTTAAAAAAAATTGTTGCTATCAATCAAGTCATTAAAATACATATTTCAAAAATCATCTTAAAATAATGATTCAAAATTTCAGAAATACCTTTCCAATTTAAAGATGGGAATTACGGAGTAAAAATTTCAGATTTGAATCATTTGTGAAAATAATATATTAGGTTAATTCGTGTTACGTACAATTAACAAGATTATAGCTTTAAACTGTATGCTTGAATAAATAGGAACATTTAAAATATTTTGGCATTCGAAAGAGAGAAACTAGGTATATAGGAAAAATAATCAATATTAAATACATATTTCAAAAATCATCCTAAAATAATGATTCAAAGTATCAAAAATACTTTTCCAATTTAAAGATAGGAATTGCGGAGTAAAAATTTCAGATTTGAATCATTTTTGAAAATAATATATTAGATTTATTAATTCGTGTTACGTACAATAACAAGAGATTATAGCTTTAAATTGTATGGTTGAATAAATAGGAGCATTTAAAATATTTTGGCATTCGAAAGAAACTAGGTGTATAGGAAAAATAATCAATATATTTATTTCCTCTGTTCTACTTAATCGTAGAAACAGCACTATTTAAAACTTTTGATGTACACAAAATTGCTAAGCTGCAAATTTAGCTTCTTTCATAAATTCTCTATTCATTTCTTTATTTGATTAACCTATGTTTTTAAGTTAATGTAGCATTTTTATTCTATTATTTTCAGGAAGCGGGATACTTGGTGATAAGCAACTTAATATTGTTCACAAGACCATGCTCGAATAATGGACCACGACCACAAGCTATTAGTGGTCCAGTACGCCCTCAAATAGGTTCTCTATGCAATTTTTATGCAAAAATATTTTTTCTTATATTCCTCTTATATTGTGTATCTAATCTTTTAACCTGTGTATGCGGGCGTGTGATCTTGTATTTAACGCACCAAATTACATAATCTTCTTTTCTATTGTGAATAACAAAGTCTTAGCAGTAAAAGGAGTTATGCTGGTGTGAACACTACTGCAAACTAATTTTTCTACTTTCATTTTAATTTTTTTATAATTTAAATTATATACTTTAATATACACTCGTCCCTTTCTTTATATTGATAATGGTATTATCTTTTGATTTTTTTAAATTAATTTTTTCTCTCTTTACATATTTTTTCTCACTTGTTTTTCTTTGTTTCAAGTTATATATATTTCATTTTTTGTTATAATTAAATCAGCCATATGAGTCAAGTTTTCTAAACGTGTCGAATGTACCCTTAAAGATAGACCCACAATGTGGGTTAATCACTATGTAAGTCGCTACATTCCTTTATGTTCATACAATGTGGAGTAATCGTCATTCATTGCATATAAAACAAAGTAAGTTACTGACTTAAGGGCTCATAGCATGTAATGTCATATTTATGGTTATGGTGTAGCAATTATTATATAAATTGCAATTGCAGACAATTGCATGTCTACATTCCCATTGGCAAAAATTGCAAGTCTACATTAGTTTCTTTTTGATTTCGATTAAGTATTAATTTTATAGGCTGATTACTTAACCTTTTTTAAAGTTTTATAGAACAATATCTGAAAATAAAACCTGATAAGAATATTAGTTTTTGCAGATGTAGGATAATATTTACGAATACATAAAAGGTTTCTGCATATTAAAAACACACAAATTTTAACGAAAGAGGAGCGAAATATATACTTTCAGTGACTTATTTAAAAATTCAAGTGAAATAGTGACATATACGGAAAATAATGGTATTCCCAGACAACGTGTTTTAAAACGAAATGATGGAAGGAAAACTTTAAGAAGTTTGAATACTCAAGCAAGAATTCGATAGTTGTGTAAATTAAATAATATTGGGAAATGTCATGAGGATAATAAAATATCTTACCCTAAAGTGAACACGGTGCCACCTGAAACATACCACAAAATAAAAATAATAATAATTAAAATGTTTTTAACCCGCCGAAGTTGAAATTTAATCAAAAAGGATGATGGAAAAAAGTTTTTGTACTTTAATGTCAACAAAACATGAAACTGTTAATACTTAAGGATTATCTTATTTTCTAATTAAAGGCATGTTATTAAGACATTCTTGTTTTTTTGAAATTACAAATGTTTCTAGCTAAAAAACATCCCAAATACGTTCTTATTTTTTTTTTTTATTTTATTATTTACTTGTTCACATTTATAGGAAAAATATAAACGACTTAAAACAAAGTCTCACTATGTTTAGTCAAAAATTTATTTGGAAGTTTACAAACTTGTGTTTACCCAATTTTATTGTTCCAAAAAAGTTCTGATTGTGTGACAGATATGATTTTTCGAAATGATGGATTCAATTACTCTCCTGCTATTATATAACTGTAATTATATTTTTTTAAATTTTTATTCCTCTGTCTGGTTTTTCATTTAAAAAGAAATGTAAAATGAACCGATAAAAAAAAACGATATATTGTAAATGAAACTATAACAACCCCATTAAAAATTATTAGGTGTATGGCAATTTGAAAAAATTGGTATTAATGTTAATTAAGTCAAAATGATATGAAATTAGGATATTATTTACTTCATAAATTAATTTTTTTGGGAGAAAAGTTTTAATTATTAAAAGTTATAAGTTTCATAGTTTTTTTTACATGGTTTCTAGTTTTTTAAAAAAAATCCCTTTTTAATCTGAATTTGATGATTATTTTCAATAACCCTTAGCATTCTTAAACCGTATATTACGTTTCATCCAAATATTTAACTGAAAAAAAAATATTCTTTCCCTTTAATTATGATTTTTTTAAAAAGAAATATTTAATTATTTCACGAAAATTTTCAGTTTAAAATACTTCAGTTTGGCTTAACACTCTTTCCAAAAAGAAATTTTCCCATACTTAGAGCTTTCCCCCCAAAATTAAAAAAAAAGGCCCCCAACGTTAATGGTTTTTTTAACTGTATTATTTTTTTGATAAAATTTTTTTTCAAAAAAAAAAAAAAAAAAAACAAAAAAATACAAAACGTTCAAAAATTAATTTATATAAAAAGTAAATATATTTTTAAAAACTTGTAATGGGATAAATTTATGAAAAATGTCCATTTCATGGAAACATTATGTTTTTTAATATGCTCATTAAAACGTGACTTTTTTAAAGAAAAACAATTTTTATTTTAAAAACAATTTATTTTTAATATTATGTTGTGGCTAATGCCCCCTTTTTCTGACGTAGTCAATCAAGGGGGCCCCGAAATTCATGGGGGAAAAGGGGGTTTTAGGTACCCCTTTTTTGGGTTGGTTGGCCACCAAAACGGGGGACAGTACTATATAGTTTCCGCAAAATTTCCCCCAAAGGGGAAACAATAGATGGCTTTACCACCTATCTCCACCCCCACAATTTAGGCATGGAATTAAAGGGGGAAAATATTTCCAGCCCCCCAAAAAAACCGTTTTCCAGCCCCACAAAATTTCGGACCCATTGATTTAACGAGCACGTACCCCGTATGTACCGGGGGGATTTTTAGCATCGGGCCTCGACCCCAGGCCTTCCGGTCGGAGGTCCGGGTGCTCTAACCACTGGGCCCATGACCCCTATTATGATGTAAAAAGGGGTTTTACTAATACCATAAGATTAGATTTAGGAATGGTTCCAATACTAAAATGTTAATTTAATAAAGTTCATTAGTAAAATAAAAAATAGTTCACTTATAAAATATAATATAATTGAATAGAATAGTGTGAAAGAGAGAGAGAGAAGAGGAAACACTAGTAAAATAAAACCATATTGAAAATTGAAGTTGTTTCTATGTCTAAAAAATGCTTCCCGATTTCAAATTATTATTCGATGGATGATAATATCTCTGATAAAGTTAACACGTAAGTTTCCCCATTATTATAAAAAAAAATGTTAATAAATTTTTGACGGCATTATTAAAGTATCTTTGAAATTGAGAGGGCTAAGCCATATAATCGAGCTTGTGTTTTAAATGAAACTAACAATAGATGAATAACAGCGATTAACAATATGTTTGAGTAGATTCTCTTCAATATTTATTAAATTTAAAAATGAAAGCTTACAAAAATGAAACAAATGGTTCCATTGAATCTGGTATGTCCTTTAGTAATGGATGAGATTTTTATTATTGCTTCTTTCAGAAACTCTTTTCTACTCTTCTAAATTTCTTTTAAATGCTAAAAACACTAAACATTTTTTTATTGTCATCTACAGCTATAATTCCGAAATAATAAAGAAAGAAATACCAATGCAATAGCAAATTACATTGAAGGATTTTTTTTAAAAACCCGGGCGTTTTTAAAAAATATATAATTCAAATATTATTTATTTATTTTTTTAGCATATGCGGCACCTGCTTTTTTGGTCCAGGAAACGGAACCAGGGGGACTGAAAAACCGACGTAAAAAAAAAATTGGTGTACCTCTACATTTAAAAGATGTGAGAGACTTTTTCCCGAAACTTGGTTGTTCCCAAATGCAAATGACAGGGGTAAAAACTACATTAAAAGTGAAGTTATTCTTTTTCCCTGAAAGAGATTTTAATTCCTACTATTAGCTCTCACTCACAATATATTTATTTATCTTGTTCAAATTTTCAGTCGCAAATAAAATAATTTCTATTCATCCAACCAAGTTCAAATAATTTTTTTAAACCTGTGGTGTACGACACTTGATGTTAATACAGTTTTTTTCAAATATTAATTAATTAATAATAATTAAATTATACTGGTTTTGACCCAACTTAGATTCGTTTCTATTTTGTCAATGTAACGTTTAAAAAAAGAAAAGCTGGCATCGAAAAATTTTTTCAGCCAAAACCCGGGGGTGCATTGTTACAACAATGCAGACAAATCATGCTATTTTTTAAATTTCCCACTGTTGTTCACTTCTATATACTTTTTATTAAAAATCTTCTGTGCGTGTGTATATGGCTGAACTCCTCCTACAGGGGTGGACGATTTCGTAAATTTTTTGTGTGGTTCAAGTGGATTCGAAATGGTTTAGATTCACCCGGTTTGATATAGCAATTAGTTAAAAAATATGAATTAAAAACCAGTTTTAATTTGCAGTTTTGCTACTTTTATTTTTCTCATTTTGTCCCTTTTTCTTCTTAAAAAAGGGCGAAAAAATAAGTTTGCCAAAAATTTAAAATTTTATGACATTGTTCTATTGACTGTATTAATTAACTTCGTTTAAAAAATAAATGCTTTTAACATGTGATTAACTTGAAATATGTTTTTAAAATCTCAATTTCTACAATGTTTTAAATTTTTCTAAAGTTTTTGGAATTTTTTTAATTTAAAAAAAATCTATTTTCTTTATACAAAATTTTT
>BMAV01003744.1:0-27945 GCA_019973955.1 Trichonephila inaurata madagascariensis | reverse complement strand
GTTACGTGTTTAATTCCTAAGTTTAAAATTTGGGTTTTCCCCATTTGTTCTTGTTTTGATATATGGGAAAAGCAATAACTTCCGATAGTAGTATTGATTTTTAAAATCTTTTTAAATATTTTTTTCATTATAAATTTTTATTATGATTTGATGTGTCTCCTAACTTATGAAATTTGACATTTGCTTACTTGCAAAAAAGTTTTTTATTTTGAAACTAATTCGTGTTTTTTATTTTATATTTCAATATTTTATAAAAAAAAAAATGTTTATTATTTAGGCCATTTTAGGTCTTAGCTTGTAAACTGTGAGGATTTTTAAAAATTATCTTCTTTCTTTGGAAAAAACTATAAGACTTAATACTAGAAATATTTTAGATAGAAACTTTAATAAAAAATTATATTGTTGCATACTTAACAAAAATATACCGTAATAATTTTTTTTGAAATTAAGAGCATTCAATAAAGTGAATCAACTTCTAAAATTATTTTAATCGGCTCTTGAGTATTCTGGAGCAATTTCTTCTGTAGAAAAAGACATTTATTCTTCTATACCTTTAAAAGAAAGTGATTATCTCTATAGCAAATTATTTAGATAATGCATTTAAAACACGATGTACAGTCTGATAAATCTTACTATTACAAAAAAACGTGTTTCTTCAAGTAAAAATAAAATAAAAAAAAAATAAAAAAAAAATCGTAATTTGTATTTTAAAAAAAATATCATCCTTCTCTTCTCAAAAAGTTTAGTTTTATCCGCCTCAAAGTCTATCCCAAAATTTGAAAATGCAGTTAAAATTAGCTTTTCTTATTGGGATTATATTTGAAGAAGAATGATATATAAAATTTTATACCCAAAAAAAAAATATAATATATATAATTATTAATAATTTTTTGGTATTATTTTTTAAACACCTTTTTTCTGGAAAGATGAAATTAGGGAAAAAAAATTTGAAGTCTTAATTTTTTTTGAGGGCTTACTTTTTGAAATAAAACTTCCAAATTTCACATATTGATAACAAACAATGGTAGCTTAAAAAAATGTAAAGAAAAAGATTGTTTAAGTAGAGCATCGTAAAGAAAAACTATTAGATAAAAGACATTTTTTAAATCTATTATAATGTAAACTTTTCAAATTTTGATCAAAAGATGGAGTCAAAGACGATATTATGCGGTAGTATCTCTCAATAAACCTTTCATCTATTAAAATGTTAGTTACTCATTTATCAACATCACTTTTTAATTTAGCTGCGAAAAGTACCAAATTGTATATATATATATATATACCATAAGTACGATGTATAACGTGCATCTATTATTTCAAGTTACTTTATGAAATTTTTAGGTATATTTTCCGTATAACACGAACCCTCCTTTTTAAGAAGCCTGAAATATTCGTATATAATGCTACTACGTTTTTAATTAATTTATTTGAGGTATCATTCTAGGCTTTTGAACAAATAGTATACTCTTAGAACTATAACTTTTTCATTCATAAGGTATATCATTTCTTTTAAATGAACAGTATTTCGGTGTATGTAGAAGTCAAGTACTTTTTATGATCGTCCCTTTTTTTATTTTTATTTTTTTAAAGCTCTTGTTTTTATACCAGGAGTATAACGCACACCCATAAATTTAAACCTTAATTTTCATGTTACAAATGTGAGTTGTAGGCCAGATTTTATATATACGTATCATTTACAAGATATCAAAAGGACCCAGCTAGTAAGCGTAATAGAAATATGATGGTGAATAGAATATAATAACTGGCAAATTCACCCCATCTCTTAAATGGTATCTGCAGAACTTAGCACAATCTCAATACACCATTCCTTTAAAGGAACAAGGTTGTCGATTATTCATGGCATGATTCCAAATCTAACCCCATGCATGTCATGGTATTATAATGTGCTGCCTTAAGTAAATGCTTAAAATCGCTGGATTTATCCCCAGTGGCTATCATAGAACGCAGCTGTCGTGGGAGTCATTAGGAATAACTACTGTAATTACTTGTGATGGAATTAGAAAACGTATTCTCGTTCTGTAATCCTGGTTACCACATGTATTTTCCATGTTATTGGGTTGTTTTAGTATTGTCATTACAGAGCACAGGTGTGCTCGCAAATAACGTTTCATAGTGTTTGATTAAGTTGCAGAATTTGCATAGAGTACTATTTGGGAAGTATTAATACACCGAGATATCTCGATTGCGTCTGCGTTTAGTGATACAGTGTTAATGGAAATATCATTCAGAAGTTATACAATATAAGAGAGAGAGGTTTTGGATTTTTTTAAGAATGGTAAGAATCGAGTGTTAATTTTATGTCTCAGAATAGTTTTATTTAACGTTATTCATAAACAAATCCTTCCTTCTTTTGTACCAAAACAAAATTATAATGATACTTCCCAAATTTGTCTATTAAATGTTGTTTTTGTAAACAATTTTTAACATATTTTTATGTGACTTTTTTAGAACTGCCTTTTTTTCTAGTTTATATGCATCATAATAATGCAACATTCATTGATGGTTCTCCTTTTTACTGTAAAATATTTTTAAATAAAATTAAAATACATTCGATACTATTTTTATAGTAAAAATTAAAATACAATAATACAATACAATACTAAATACAATAATATATAGTAATTAATTTACTCTTTATAGACATTTAAAATTAAATAAATACAGAAAAAAAGGAAAATTATTAATTTGATGAGAAGGAAAACCCAGCTTGAACAGAATTTTTCCCTCACAATTTCTCCACCTATTGATGATTTATTGGGTTATCAAATTTTTCAAATGAATAAATATAAGATAACTTGAAGAAATATGAAAATTTCAAACATTAACACAGTTATTATTTAAATTAGAATTCATTACTGAATTAATCTGTTTTATAACAAACAACTTTATTTACTAATTTTTAAATAAATTTTTAACTGACCGTCTAACACTTTGAACATCTTAAGGTATCCGACTACGTTCGGAACCGTGATTTTGGAAAAGCGTATAAATGGATAATATTTATGATATTTAGTGTCACTTAGATTAAAAAATGTATACAAAATTGTTTTAAAAATGGTATTACAATAAAAAATTATTTAAATACAATATTTTGACAAAAATGAACATAGATGACCTATTTTCAAAATATTCTCCTTTTGTGAAAAGAGATACAGAGATTCAACTAGAATTTTTGAAATATATAAATTAGAAGTGGGTTTATCCATGTTTTACGACAACAGAGAGGAGAAATTTTAAGAAAAAAAAACGCCGATAATTATTTCGATTGGTTGTAACTCAGAAAATAATGTTAATTTTGAGCCTCTGTACAGAGGTCTGCGACAGGCAAAATATTATTATAATAGAAGCATTTTTCACAAAAAGAGAACATTTTGATGAAAGGTTATTCTAAGTTAATTTTTTGCCGAAATATTGTATTTAAACAAATTTTTTTTTTTGTCAAAATGTCCTTAAAACAATTTTATATATGTTTTCTAATCTAAGTGACACTAAATATCATGAAAACTATCCATTTACGAGCTTTCTTAAAATCACGGTTCCGAACGTAGTCGGATAAAGAATAACGAACCATAAAATGAATATGTATATGTAGTTCACTCATACAGTATTTTTAATATTTAGTTTAATGTACGAGGTAAGTAAAACAAAGGGACTTTCGCAATTTATTTTTCGAAGGTTTGACAACAGCGGTAGAATCCAACTTTTATGCAACATGTCATTCACCTTCTCCCGTAGTCTTTGCCATGTAGCAGACGGTTCAACATGGTAGCTTCATTGTCGATCTGCACCAAGAAGGAAAGAAAGGCACTATATCACTTTTTTTTCTGGAAAGTGTGAAACCTGCACTGGACACTAGCCATCCTTTCCAGTACTCTAACCTCAGCGACTTGCACATTGTCCTCAGTGGTTGACATCGATGGAAAGCCAAATCTTTCGCCGTCACATAAAGGTCTTCCCTGTTTGAAGAGCTCTATTCCTTTGTAGATCTTGCTTCATTATAAACAACTCATCATATAACCAGTAGTCAACATACGCTTGCATGCGACGAATATTCTCGACAGGTTTCACACCTTCGGCAAAAAAAGCTAATCATTGCCCTCCTTTCATCCTAGATGCAGATCGACAATAGAGCTGCCATACTGAAAGGTCTGCTACATTCCAACTATTACGTGACAATACGAGTGGCATGTTGAATAGAAGTACTTTTTTTGTGCCCACCACTCCTGATTCAGCTTTAGATACTAGAGCCGTGTCGAAATCTTGGAAAGAGAAATTGGAAAAGTTAATTTACTTTTTGACTTTCCCTCGTTTAATATGTGTATAAGTATATAAATATTATATTTAGGTAAATAAGTTTTTTATTTGAATTTTTGTAGGGTAAGTGTTCTGCTTATGAAGCCAGTGGCCGTAAGGTAGAGTATCGTGCTTCTAAACCACGTCCTGGGTTTAAATTAGGGCTGGTCAAGGTCGACTCAGACATTCATCCCTTCAGTGGGTCAATAAATGAATGCCAAGTTTGTTTGGGAACCGAATGCTGGGGGATTTCGCGTCTGACTGAAGACTTGACAAGAGCATCTGCACATACATCCCAGCGTCTAAGGTCACGTAAACAGAGATGGGCACATAAGACCTTAGCGCTCATGGGATGTTGCGCTACTGAGCTCAGTTAAGGTATTCGACTATTTGCGACAACTTTTTAAAAAGAAATGGAGATATGGAGATTTTTGTGATTTTCAGATTTATTTAGTATATTTTAAGGAAAAATCGTAAAATTAAAAACGGAAAAAACAATTATTATTATTAAAAGGGGAAAAAACTGGTGAAAATGTACAAAACATTACATAATGGGGCC
Source organism: Trichonephila inaurata madagascariensis (assembly GCA_019973955.1). Lineage (NCBI taxonomy): Eukaryota > Metazoa > Arthropoda > Arachnida > Araneae > Nephilidae > Trichonephila > Trichonephila inaurata. Next base: position 23,072 of record BMAV01003744.1, on the reverse strand, counting down.
CGCTTTGTACAAAAATGTTTTGAACAAATTCTCCATTTTTCAATTTCAATGTGTTACTTTGTTGTTCATGTTTGAAATTACCTTCAGGGTAACAGATGTATTAATTTTTACAAAAACTAGAGCACTCTATCTTAGTGACTATATGAAATTGCTTAAAAACAGTGATTATATTCACATAAAGGACTGTACATTTTGAAATAAAACTGATTGATAAATCTGAGGGTCAAAACACTTCTACTGTTATACGAAACATTCACAAAAAATTCAACAAATTATTACCAAAATTTTTGAGCAATCGCTGTCCCCGTTTGAGTTTTTCGAAAAAAATACATTTCGCGTAAAACGCATTTTAAAGTTTGACATCTTGTGTACAGTTATGGCATCTTTTTTTATTAAAACACTTGTAGTTTTGGTTCTAGAGAATGAAAAATAAAAAGCTTGGTATTTTTATTAAGCTGATAAGATGGCCTATAGCAAGTTTTAAATTTTTTTTTTTTTGTGTGTGTGTGTGTCAATTTTTGAGAAAAATCATGAATTTTGGGTAGTCGGATACATTTGAGTTCAGTTCTGCTTATGGAGCCGATAAAGATTCATTGTACACCAGGGGTACTCGACCTTTTTTTCTGCTGAGCCACATACATATGTCTGCGATATCATGCGGGCCGCATACATATGTTAGCTATTTCACTCAGGCCGCAACATGAGGTTAAACGGGGAAGGAGGGTTAGAAAAATGCTTTAAGATCAAGATAATATTAGGAATGTAAAATATATGGTAAATTGTTAAAAATGTTATAACTCCTATTTCGTTTCTTTCAGTTTCATATATATATTTATTTATTTATTTTTGTTATTAACACTGGATTGAAAGAATTTCAGAAACACTTCTTCACAATTTTTGCATCAGTCAACGGCTTCACATATGATTATTGATTATATATAGTAAACTTGATAGGATGTGTGTCTGTTCCTGCTTGCGACATTACCACTGACAAAGCACTTTGTTGCTGTTGTAAAGAATATTCAGTAAAGCCTATTTACTCTTGAAAGAGATCTTGGAGGGAAAGAGTGATTGAATGATTCCTGTTTACTGGCATTTTTGAATACTGCACTTTCGTAACAAATCAAACAAATACCGATCCATGTTCGATTTTCACTACAAAGCGGTCAACCTCCAAAACATTCGAATATTTTTCGCTTGCAAGGTATGAAGGATTGTTAAAAATTAGTTTCATCCATAGTTACTCTACTGCTGTCTGTTATCACTAACCGTAACCGTTACAAATAAGAAAAAAAAATATCAATTCGCAGCCCTACGACTTCGACAGCAAAAAAGCAAAATTGATAGATTTTATTTCTTGTCAAAGAATTTTCCTTCAAATTTTAGATACACTGTTCTTAAATAACTGAACTTATCAGATCAATGGGTGATGACCGGGCCACTTAAAAAGGCTTGGTGGGCCGCAGGTTGAGTATCGCTGGTGTAGATGAATGGACACGCTAAATATATTGGAACCCAATTCTTCTCGTAGGCGTGGAGTGAAAGTTTTTTGAGTTCAATATTACTTTAACTATTGTTATCGTCACTTGATCCTGGTTCAAAATTATAAGGCTCATCACTCATCGTGATGTTTTCCAGAAAGAGAGAGAGAGAGAGAGAGAAGTTAATTAACACAATCACTTCTATTGGAATAAATGCTTCTTATAAATCAGGACTATCTTTTATTTTTACTTCTTGCAGGGTTATAGTGTTTTCTTCAGTATTTGAAAAAGTATAAACAAATTATTATTTATTAACCCCTGTATACCTAGCGGAAGGAGAAAGAAGCGTTTCCCCAGGCCCATGCGTTCGGAGAGTGTACACACGTACGGGAACGGGTGAATATTCCTGATAAGCCTAAATTTATTTAAAAATTAATATAAAGTTCTAAATTTAATGAAATACGCCCATACTTGAAATTTACAATCATTGATAATATCTGAATATATAGTACAAAAATTTTCGCAATATTTGAAAAAAACAATTGCGAATTTTAAAGAAAATGTTTTCTTTTAATTTTAAAAAAATGTACTCTTTTCGCCATGATGATTAAAATCAAATTAGCGCAACACATACAAATTACTATCTGGCAAATACCAAACGATAAATTTACTTTCACGAAACCTTTTTGCAGCTTGAACTCATACAAAATTTTTAAACAACTAATATCGTTTTTTTATTTTTAATTAATTTTTATATTGCTTATAGTCTGCTTAATATTATGTTTTCTTTTCTTAGAGTTATGTAACTCCGGTTGTGTGTGATAGCAACTAAAAAAAATCGTTTGTTCTTACTTAATTAAAAATGAGTTACTAAGAACAAAGGATTATTTTTCGTTAAAGATGAGTCATTGCATTTGTCCTAGGAAGATCTACTTTTTAAATGACTTTGAGTATAAAAATTAGTTTTTTAAATACAAACTACATATAAAATAAATACTGAAACTTTTATTATGAATGTCTGTTGTGACCAATAATCTAATAAACGTTCTATCTTTTTACCAACTTAGTCGAAATATAAACAGGAATCCAGAGTGCAATAAATAGCGGACCTTTAAATGCGCGATTCTCGGGAATGATCTAATTACTTGCAATTGTTTAAATTCATAAATATCTCAGATCTAATTAGAAAATACTGGGAGCCGAATGCATTTATTGAAATTCAAAGTTTTGTGAAAAATAATTTTTGAAAAAAAAACGGACTTCGACCGCTATATATATATATATCTAGTGCTTGTAAAAATTAATACAAAAGCGTTCCTAACTCAGATCACACCGGTGTGATCATGAGCCTCAGAACAGGGAAAGCTCAATCACATATATGATACCGTGGGCCCTGGAGGGAGAAACGCGTGATCACATATATGTGATCATGGTCCTGAACGGTTTAAACAGTGACGACTGCTTAGTTATTCTCCCCAAATTTCTATTTACCCTAACGGTAGAGATAGAAACTCTTTGAAAGGTGTTTTGCCCCTTTTTTGTAGCAGGGTATTTTACGCATGATTTTCATGATTTTTTTTATAACAGAGATTTTTCGTAAACTTTTAAAATATTTATTGCATGTTTATTTATTTCTATTAAAAATTTGATAATAAAGAAAAATTGTGTGTTCTTCATTCATTTTAGGTGAAATTTCTGAAAAATGCTCACTAAGAAAAAAATCCTTTTACGAAAGTTATTAATGAAATTAAAGACTTTTTCCAGTATTGTTCTTCTTAATGATGGGATTATATAACAGTAGAAAAATACAATTTAATGAAAATATAAAAAATTCTGCTGTTGAGAGAAAATACTGTAATATGGATTTTAAAACAGAAAAATAACTGTCATGAATTTTTTCGGGGCATTCATAACTAATACTTTATCAAGATTTTTTTTCTGATGTTGTTTGTAAAAGTTTTGGCTTCATTCACCTGAGTTCATTATTTGTTTCATTTACACATGTTTTTTTTTTGTTTTTTTTTAAGTTGATGAATATGTATAATGCAATGCATAACAATCGGAAATAATAGAATAATGAATAGAAATAAGGAATAATAAAATTAATAAATAATGAATTATTTATAAAACGTAATAGAAATAACAAATTATTTTTAGAAAAACTGTATGACATTTTTCTCCAAATTAAAATAAAAAAAGAATTATTTTTGAAAAGTAAATATTCTTTCCCTTTGAGCTTTGAATACAAATTAGCTCAAAATAGTAGTAGTAGTAGTACCGGTAATAATAATAATAACTGGTAAAAAAAATTGCTTAATATTAATTTAAAGAGCTTTTATAACATAATGCTTTTTTTCTTAAACATGTATATTGATTATTTATTGAAGGAAAAATATATTTTACTATTAATTCCTTTTCAGTGTTATTTGATTTTTTACTAATCTTTACGTAAGATGTTTTTAGAATATCTCATACATGGAGGATAAGTATTATATTTTGAGATTTTTTTTAAATACGAGTGTTGGGGCATAAGTCATGGCAATTATTTTTTTTCTTGTAGATATGTGAACGAATCACAAGTGTATATGTCTCGTGTGGAAGTTCTGCAGGTATAATGCGTATGCAGAACAACATATGGCTCTGTATTAGCTAGTAGTAGCTCAGCGAGGGCTGTGAAATCAGTCAGTTGGTGAGTGTCGTGCGAGATGGAAGCAACCCGTGTTGAGCAGCGCACTTACATCAAAACGGCCGTTTTCCGAGGGAGAAATGCGATGGAATGTCACAGTGAATTAGACGATGACCTTGGGAATAATGCCCTATCATACCGCACAGTAGCGCATTGGGTAGGAAAGTTTCAGCAAGGACGTGTGTCAACCTTTGATGAGCAACGTTCGGGACGATTCACACGTGGTGCGGCAAATGCTGAGACTGATGATATTTAGCGCCACCCACATCGCTTGAAGTGTGTGGTGACAGTAGCAGTACATTGAAGGTCTTTAGGTCAGGTGTGTCATGTCAACTTTATGTGTACTGTGTTGTCGTTCTTTTGCACCATGAAGGCCATATTGCCCAGTACACAATGTCGTAATAAATTAGTGTGCTACGATATTTCAGTGCTATTCTTTATCCACAATGTAGTTAACACCTTGTCCTTCCGTCTGTATATATCACATTTTCCAACCCGACGGGTATCTTTAAGGATAAAAAAAATAGTTGCCATGACTATTGCCCCAACCCTTGTATATTCCACAATATTGTTTTTCATGTATCGATGTTTGAATAAGCAACTTAGCTAGAATATTGCTACGTATACCAGGGTTCATGGATTTTATGTTATAAGTCTCAAAGAGCAAAACAGTTCTTTAAGAGCGATGAAAATTTAATGTGAAAAAACAGTTCTTAAAATACAGGATACAGCACAAAAATCCGCAAACTAAATCCGAAAAGATTTTTACACTTTCTACAGCGCTCATACTATCAATGATGAAAAACGCATGTACGTAATGTTAAAGATTACCCCAAGCAACTTTTATCCTTTTCAACTGCCGAAGAAAAATTGCATCAGTTACCTCAAGCGACTACTATTTATAGCCTACGTGGATACCTTCAAGTACTTTCTCAAAAATTCTGCTTACGTCATAGACCGTGATGCTGTAAATTTCTAAAGTAATTTCCAAGAGAATCCATATGGTCACTAACTCTACAAAAATGGTCACCATTCACCAAAATAGTCACCAAAACCGATGGCAAATTTGTTGTTTCGCCAATATCTCACAAAAATTCCCATTGATAATGTAAGAGACGGCGTTGCTTGTGAATATTACATTTTTTATCATGAACTAAATATAACAGAAATTAATATAAATGTATTATACATCAAGATATAAATTATTTCCATTATAATAAGATGAAATTAAACAACTAAGCAAAATCCGTAACAATATTTAAACACTAGCTTATAGATATTCCAGATAGTATATTTTTCACAGACTCAAACATATTCCTTCTAGCATTACTTGAACTGATTGTATACTAAAGTGTGACTTAGAAGTTAAATCAGATTTTTTTGGTGCAGGACCATAGAAATTTGAACTTTGATCAAGTGACGAGGACATTAGTACCATACTCTCCATCTTCCCTACCACGCCAACCTGAGGACTTTAAAACACCAATTATAATGGTTTAAACCCACTGTTGTAATAAACGTTTAGCCCTCCATACAGCAAGGGAGCTGCGGTAGCCCAGTGGTGAACGTATCGGATCGTGGCGGGAATGTCAAGAGTTCAAGCCCAGTACCATTAAAACCCACCTTTAGGGGTGATGCCATTAAACCGTCGGGGCTCAAATGTCCCCCGTTGGGTTATATGGTAGTTAGGAACGGGGTACCATTTCCCGGGGTATCGTCCTCGTCCGACCAATGGTTCAAAAATTACGATCGTCGCCAAGCCCTTGTTAACAAAACAGTGCGACGTTAATATTCACCCTCCCCCCACAGAAAAATTTTCATTGTACCCCAAAATCTTAATCACGACTCGACAGAAACGCTGACAAACGAGAATTTTTTGTTTTTTCCTAGTTTGTATAGTTACTACAATTTGAAACTTTTTAAAAATATTTAAAACGCTATTTTGTTTTATGGCATATTAGGAAGTAATTTCTCTAAACAATTTTATGTTATACGATTTCTTCTACTAAGTATGTTGCAATGATCTATCGCCATCATTAGCAATAAAATCTGAAGAAATTTTGCGATTTTTTACTTTTATTTTCTATATAAATGAAACTATATTAAAGAAGCGTATTATAATGTATATAAGTACAACCATATTTAAAATCCTGCTTTCATTTTAGGACATCTGTCTTTAAAGTCAAATCGGAACTTAAATAGCAATGATAAATACTTTTGATAAAATACATCTTAATATTTCATGCCAAATGAAACAGATGTAAATGCACTAAAATCATTTAAAGTGCGTGAAAATTTTTAAAAAAACGTATTAAATTTTTTTTTACATACAAAAAAACCCCTCAAAATTGTACATGTATTATTTAAAGATATCAGTATGATTTCTGTATTTTTTTAAAACAAAGTATATTATTTAAATGAAAATCCAGTTATTTTCACTATGAAATGTAATGATAATCGAATTTATATATATATATATATATATATATATATATATATATTAGGAAAATTTAAAAAAAGTGTTATGCCAACAATTTAACTAATTTAGAAGGCTTCAATTACAAAGAGTTACAAATAATTCAAATACATTAAATAAATAAAAAAAAATGTATATTATTTAGGAAATATTTTGGTATAGAAATTAGAACAAAAAATTTATAGAAGAAATATTTTTACATAAAAATTATTTATTTTATAACTTAGAGACATAACATAGGATTATTTTATAAAAGTCTTTATTTAATTATTTAAGAAAATATTCTTCTTAATATTATTATACCTATAAGCGACAAAAAAAGATTAGATTTAAAAAAAAATTAAACAATTTTCGATAATTAAAATTGCTCAAACAGTACTTGATAACACACTTGAATACTGCTTTGATGATACGTAAGCAAAAGACGTGCTTTTTATGTTATAGAAATATAGTAACAAAGAAGTTAAATTAACTCTTAAATCTAAGAATGATAACACAAAGTCATAAGTTAATTATCTGTGTAAACATTGGCTAAGAAAAAAAGAAAAGAGAGAGAGAGGAGGGGTTTGTATACGATACTTATAAAATAATACAAATGTTATTACAAGTTTTAGCTACTAATGAATCATTGCATCACGTGGGAAAAATAACTTAATCATAGTTCATATGTTATAAACAATTAATTTACCCTCATGTCAGAGATCTTCCAACATGATGCGACAGTATTTCAAAAAGTAAAATTAGTGCAATCTCTATTTTTATTTTCACCAATGTATCAAAAAAAATGTATAGTCATTCCATTCGAAACCTAATCAAAACATTATTGAAGTTTTGTTTTAATCTTTATTTAAGTCAGTGCTTCTCAAACTTTCAATGCTTGCGACCCAATATTCAATCAGAATTTTCATCGCGCATTCTTACAATAACAGTGCATTAAATTCAATTATACTATACCTTGAAGCAAAAGCTACAATACGACTTTAATCTTTTAAGTGTCACTGGGGTATATAAACTTCTCACTCAGTCAAAGCGTTAATTGTCCCGAACGTATATATACGTCTTTCCTAAGTACAATGATTTCGGTGCACTGCTATCCATAAGAAAATTACGAAGGCTTCGGAATGCGATAAAAGGTCATTGGATGTGTTTTCGAAGGATTTACATATTTCAGAGAATTTGCTTATTGCAAATTATACCCTCCTCCCCTTCCCAATATATCACATACGCGTGCCCACATGGAAAACGGTGACATTGGGGAGCGAATCGCGTAACTTTAAATCGGCAGTAAAGCAACTAAATTTAATCCCAACAAATTATCAAGATAAGTCTTAATATGGCAAGCCTATGGGGTCACTGATAATTATAAAACTTGTTCTTAACTTAGTATTGATAAATAAATTGTAAAATACATTGCGCAGTACTAATACATTCATAAGTGTATTATGTCAGTATAAATGTGTATTTTATTTTTTATTATGTAAGAATGTATTTTGTTTGTTTACTTTCAGTAAATGAATAATTTTTAAAAGTAATCTTTTGTTTTCGACTTTTCAATTGGCTCACGCCCATCTCGTAAAGTTATCACCCCCCCCCCAAGGGTGTGCGCCCCACAGTTTGAGAAACGCTGATTTAAGTGAATATGATAAACTTAGAATTCCATTCATAATAACTGAAGAAGCATGAATCTCTTTATTGAATAAAAAAAAAATGTTTTATGATGAAACAGTTTGAGAAAAAAAAATGCATATTGTTTGTTTTGTGTTTTTATTACGTCTTAGGTGAAAAAAATTACTTAGAATAATATAAAATCATATTGAATATTTAATTAATTCTTCTCAAAATATGCTCAGAAATAAATCGAATAGATTGTTCCAAAGTTTCCGAAAAAGATTGTTCAAAATGTGCGTATTCATATGGTGTACGAAAAATATATATTATATTTAAACCTCTCTGAGAATAATTCATTTAGATATTTACTTTTAAAAATCAGTTATTTTCCTTTTTATTTATTTAATCCATTTTTACATGTTTTTATCAAAATGTCTTGACTATCGAATGCTTTTCTAACAGACTTCTAAGAAGTATACACTGAAAGAAATATATTCATTTAACTGAATATAACATTTAGAACAAATTAGTCGAATACGATATATATATATATATATATATATATATATATATATAGATATATAAAGGTGAATGAGAGAGAGCAAGTTTAGTATTTATGTCTTGGTCCTATTCCATTGGTCACCTTTGGAAAATGTCAACAACTTTTAGCAATTATTCTTAATAGGGTATCAAATAGGTTACGAGAATTAATAAAAGTTTTTGCCATTAATATATGAAATACAGCTAATCTTTGGTGATTAATTGAGGGTTTTGGTGTTAATATATACATACCGCAATTTCTCAGTGCACTTTAATTTAATTCTTTATAACATATTATCAATCAGTAATACAATGTTCGGAGAATGATTTTATAGAAAAAGACTTAAAATACAAAAATTATTTAACTTTTTTATAGTACTGTTAATAGGAGGAAAAAAAATATACACTGTCAATATATGTATATTTGGATAAAAACTCACACTTTTGGCAAAAAAGCAGGTACTTATGTATTATCGCAACCTATTGGTGATATTACATGGAACGAAGCATATGGTTTCCAATTCAGCGCGTACGATACATAGGAAATCGGGATTACCATCTTGGTGAGTTATTTATAGAGTTGGCGATTGTAGCGATAATACGTAAGTACCGAAAAGAAAAACAGTTTATGTCAAATTGCTCTAGCAGCTTCTTTTTCTGTATTGAACTTATATCGAATATGAGGATAATAATTCATTAAATAGGCAATGAATTAAGGTTTGGAGTAAATTAGAATCCGAATGCATATCTGTATTTCTTTAAATTTTTGATCTATATGAATTGCAATAACATGATATCTATCAAAAAATGTGGTTTTAGTCATCCTGTGACGGACTCACGCGTCTTTTCTTCAACATGACCTCTGGGTTCTTTGGGGGCCAAGATTAATGGCAACTCTTTTCCAACCAAAACCCAAGAAGCGAAACGTGAAGAGGAAATGCAAATAAGAGAGCTTTTAAGTAACAGAAGTTTCAGTAAGTCGAATGACAATTTTGGGAATGTTATGTACGAGAGGGATACAAGCAAAAATTGACAGCCAGTTGAAGTTACCTAGAAGATTAAGCCATTAGGTCAAGGTGCATACCATTGCACGCGCGCCCAGACATCTATTCATAGTATTGAAGCTACGATCATATTAAGGTAGGATTGACTATTTGATATTAGGACTTGTAATAATATTAGAAGTGAGATTAGGCGGTTTAGATATTGATAGTGGTCTAAGTTACGCGATTCGGTATAACTATTATTGTGTGTTTGTTCATAGTAGATTCTCTCTTAACTATAAATATCTAAATATAGTTAGAAGCTTAAGTCTCATTCTTAATAAAGTCATATTAAGAATACAAAAATGTATCTTCCTTTTGTAAACTTTACACCTCTAGCTCACACTGATAATCAAAGAAAGGGTCACCTTAGGGGGGTGGTTTCACGATTCCTACTGTGTTTATTTAAGGAAAAGTTACTTATTCTAATTTATATGTATCTCACAACCATTTTTGAGCTAGTAAAATCCATAGAAATCACTTACAGATTTAAAATAATAATAATACTACGATTATATAAGTAATCAATTTCTAATTTTAAAAATTATATCATTCTTCTTAAAGGGTTTAATTGGTAATAAAATATTTTAGAATTACTGAATAAAAGTAATTTCGCGCTCTTTTACTTTTTTATTTATTTTTTATTCAATCATATTATTTTCAAAAAGTTGTTTAAAATCGACAGAATTTCAAAACAAACATACCCCAAAATAAGGGGGAAAAATAATTTTTTTTACGTTAGATACTTGAAATTGTTTCCGCAGTATTTTGTTTTACTTCAGTTTATATATATTTCGAAATAGCCATTTAACCGTTGAACCCCCAATAATGGATGTGTTTATAGTAAAAGTTCAAAAAGAAGTCATAAAAATTCCAATTTAATATAAAAGGAAATTGACCTATTGTGATTTCTTGCTAAATGTTTCATCCCTTTTGATGAAGTGTATTATTCCCAAAAAAACAAAATTTTGTTCCTGTTTCATTGGGGAAGAAAGTGGCTATTCAGCTCCAAAAAAGGTCCGACTATAATAACACAAAACAAATTAAACGTTTTTTTATTAAAAAAAAATCTTTAAACAATTGTAAATTTCCTACATTTTAATTTGTAATTTATTAACATGAATTACTTACATGCATGAAATTACATCGGGGGAAACAGTTAGATTTTCCCCAAAAATGATTATTTTATTTTAATTTCCTTCAAATGTAATTTATCATTTTGTTCGTTGAATTGTTTTAGATACATTATTAAATATACAATAACTCAGATATCAATAATCATACAATAAACCAGATATAAATAATCATAAATAAATCAGATATCTATAATCATAAAAAATCGGAATGTATAACCACAATAAAATAATTTTTTTTAATGAAATAAATTTTAAACTCAGTGTATTTAAAAAATAAATTTCAAATTATAATATTTACAGTATGCCACCTTAAGCCTCCTCCTTCAAAGCCAAAAAATGACTGCTGTATTCATAAAAAGGGGTTTCTAGTATAGAAAAAGGCAATGGGTCTAAATAAAACAACCTAGTACACCTGTTGGAAAACAACGAGTTTGATTCCTGTCTCAAAAACTGGGGATATGTAAAAAATAAAAAAAAAAAATAATAATAAAATAAAACTACGTATGATAAATAAGAATGAAAGGGCGAAAAAACCCTGGGCACGTTAAACAATGTATAAGTAAATTGTTTGCCAATCAAATTGCGTTTGCGGCAGAAGTTCGCTGAAATTGGTCCCCGTGACATAAGAACTGTTAGAAATCGGCTTTAAGAAAAGCCGAGCCAGGTCCTTAGCATGCATTCCACTTACCGCCACCGCCGTTTGAGAGCCAATGGTTCGCCAGGTCATTAGAGGACGGAATGATCGTTTTGTTTTCTGATGAAAAAGGTTCTGCCTTGGTGAAAGTAGATGGCCGTGTGTTGGCGGGGAGGGGGGCCTGCAACTAAACTGTATGCGCCTAAAACAGGTATGGTCCGGGGGGCAATTTCCTATACAGCAGGAACACCCCGTGGTATCTCAAACACCGACGCAAATATTAAGTCAAAGGTAACAACCCATAGTCTGCCACATGAACAACATTAGGGTAGTTATCAAAGAAAACCCCACCCTCACCCTTTTATATTGTAACGCAAAGCCCGAGGTTGCTGCTACTTGGCCGCGAGATCAGAGATCGCTTCATTGAGCAAATATAGGGCTAGAACCAAAACCCCGCAAATCCCAACCACACTGTCGTCCCAATATACAACCAATACAAAAATGAAACTCCATACCACAAAGTGACATTCATCACCTGTTGACACAATGCATGCACCTTTTAATTCAAAAACTAGGGGTACATCGGTATAATGTAACAGTTTTTCCCTTTGAAATGCATTTTCCTTAAAATAATTTATCTTGAAAATTTAATCATTTAATTTAAATTTTATTTTGTCAAAGGTAATGATCTGTTTTCTCTAGTATGTACATTTTTCTTTTTAAGATCGAAATTGGGGAAATTTTTGAAGTATAAATAAAAAACACTATTATTTATATATATTTTTGCATTGGTAATTTTGAATTTTTTTACGAGGATAAGAAAATAAATTTAAAAAAAAAATCGCCCTCCTAGGTATTCATCAAAGTTTGATTCTCTATGTTTTTATATGGGAATAGATTAAATTTATTTTATATATATATATATATATTATATATATATATATATATTCTTTTTTGTATCAGGGGTATTAATTTTATCTCGAGAACTGAAAATATAAACACTTTTCAAATACATGCAATTCTTTCAGGTTTAAATTAAATAATTTTAAATAATTCGATTATTTCACACTTTATAAAGGAATGATGCTTCAAAAATGTGTAATACGTTCGAAATATGATCATAATTTTAAAAAAAAATTATAGGCATATGAAAATAAGAAACATTTCTCTAAAAAATATTTATTAAGATCTCGTTGTGCTTATTTAAAGAAATAGTAGCTTTAATTACGAGCAATAATTTGATTAATAAATTTAAATACAGCTTTATTACACTGTAGCTATTTTTGTATAAATAGAGTAATAAATTATATATTTTTTTAAATTATATTTTTAATTTTTTTTTTAAATTTCAATATTCTTCGTATATTTTGAAGTAAAACAGGTATATTATTCTAAAATTAGGTAGGGTTTTATAAAAAGTATTATACCTTTTATAACTCTATAAAAAGTTTTAGGCATCAAAAACTACTATTTTTGAAAAAAGCACTCCCAAAGTAAAATGTACGTAATATTTATTACATAAATATTTATTATTTTCAGATGCTTATGATGCTTAAATTACGATTATATTTTAAACATTTTGTACTTTTTTTGAAACCTCATTCCCTTATAGGTATAATAAGAGAGAGAGAATTATTGAATTGAATTATTCAATTTTAATACCAAATAATTGTATTTATTTTAAAATTGTTTATATTTTCAGCTCTCGAGACAAAAATAACACCCTTGAGACTTGAAGTTCTGAGTGCGATTTCAGAACCCCATTGCTGTAGTATACTTACGTATCTGTTGTTCCTCAATAGATGTTTATTTAGCATATTGTTACAAATGTGAGTGGAAGAAACAGCAGTTGAAGACTCCAACTGTTAGATTACCAGATTACCTCCAATACCAGATTTTTTAATGGACAAGAACTACGAGATTATTACAGGGATAAAAACAGACGTATATATACACAAAAAATATTATAACAGATTATTTAAATTAGTGAAAAACTCGTTACAAAAAATCTCTGTAACGTTCCCTAAACGCTTCTCTTGAACAGTTCCACAAACTAGAACTCAGACAGATAAAGAGTGTCTCTCTAAGAGTGTCACTCAATACTTACAACTGAGCTCTCAATTCCAAATTGAACTCGACCTCTGCGTGTGGGGTGTTTCAAAGATCCTTTATACACGAGATGGGCTTTAAGTCGATCAAGATCGACCGGTGGACCACCAAGACATTTCCGGGTGACCGTCTTTACTAAGACCTTCGAGACTAGAAGAAACCTATTAATGGAACACTCATGTCAGCTAGATTTTAGAATCGTATTTTCACAATCAATGCGACTGTGTTTACTTAAGCAAATGATTCGATAAATGCTTAGACGACACATGTATTTTCATTGGAAGCGAATGGTGACCCTTAACACGTCCATTGCTACTGTTGGGGAAAAACTCCCAACTCACCGACTGAAGGGGAGAATAAATGTTGTTGATTAGCCCTTCCCGCGCTTTCACGAGATTGGGTTCATGTCTCACTGACTCTGCAGCGAACAGATGTAAATACATACGTTGATTTCAGATTAATCGATTCACGTATCTTTTTTGCTCGCTGCAGTGAATATCTCCTCTCTCTATCTCTCTGTTTCTCTCTCATAGTTGTTCAAGCATTCAACTCGAAAATCTTATGTAATTTGAATTTTTGTAGTAAAAATAGTATTCTGTCATATTTTAATAGAGGGGTACAATGTCGAAAACAAGCGTTAGAAAAAAATAACATACAATTTTAATACAGAATGACTACACCTACGTCACTGGGTTGACCGCAATATCTTAAAAACATTAAAAGTAGTCCACCCCTGGAAAAGTTCACCCACCTCTGATTTATAAAATATATTAAAATATGAATATAAAATTAAAAAATAATATAAATTTAAAGAGTTAATTTTAATAAATCTGATCATAATTTTTTTCTTAAGTGCTGTAATTAATTCTTTAATTGTATTTTTGAAATTTAATTGATTAATTATATTTTTTAATATTTTATAAAAAAAAGTTAGGTTTTATATATTTTTTAAATAACTATCATAATAACTATTTATTAAATCAGGATATTTTTTCTAATTTTGTAGCAACATCTCAAAATAAAAATAAATTTTTAAAAGAAATAGAAAATTAACATTTTCCAAAAAAAGTCACATGCTTAATTTATTTATTTAGCTATCTTGTATATCCTAACCAAACAGCATTGGTATTTTTTTTTTGATAATTTATCCATTAAAACCTACACTGAAACACGGAAAAACGCTTTACACGAAATTTTGGTTAATACAAAATATTATAAAGGTTTCGAAACACTACTATGTATTTTCGTACATTTTTTCATTATAACACGAAAAGAAAATCGCTTAAGACGAAAAGATTTTCATTCTGGGAATGAACAAAAAATAAGGAAAACACCAAACGCGTATGCGGGATTTAAGAGAGGTATTTTCACATGTTTCGTAAAAATTAGGCTAAATTGGCTTTGAGGTACTCTCGAATACTTTTCTCTGTGGCACTTAATTTTTTGTGTATCTAAGCTACTTTCACCCTTTACTCCTAAATGAAATTAATCAAGGAGCTCCATTTTCCACATCTTCGGAAATGAAAAAAATGAGTATGAAAAGTATGCGCAGTTATTCAGACGCACATTTCAATGGTGAAATGAGTAACAAAATTGACGACATTGAACAATTTGTTGACAATGTATTGCTAAAAATGGTATTTCCAAAACAAACAAAAAAAAATCATTTATTTTCCAAAAACCCAATAAATGTTTTGTTTTTCAAAAAATTCGAAAATTTCCTTACGCTCTTATGAATGTTTTCGTTTCATTGAGTTTTATTAAATACATGCATATATATGTATTTCTAAGTAATTAAAATGTACTCCAATAAGCTTAAATTTTTTAAACATAAATATTTTCCTTTTAACACGAAAACCCATTTCAGTCTCCTCAGTCTCTTGTTAAATTATTTTCACTGTATATTATACTTGATTCGAAGTTGGTTGAAAAGGTTAAAGTATTTTTAAATTACATTTACATTGGAATAAGAATTAACACAATGTACTGAATATTTTGACATTATGTGTTATGCCATACATTCACCGCTGAAGACAAGGTATTTACAGGTACAGTAATCCTGAACATTTCTAGAAAAAAGGCAATTAAAAAATTATGCTGTTCCAAAATGTAAACTTATTCCTACCGATACTTCTTTTTGAAAGAATTTCAAGAACTACATACCTCAGAGACATCAAGGAAACATTCTTACTTCGAAATATAAACTCATCCGGGAAGTAGAGAAAAATACTTGTTGAAGCAATGACATAATAATACTTCATCATGGCAGGTAGCAATCTATTTTGTGTCATGTATCAACAGCTATGTTTTAACCTCTAGGGGTTCATAAGATGCTGTAAGGGGAGAAATTGCTTCCTACCTTTTTTTTGAAAAACTGAAACTTTTATAAGACAAGGGCTTGGTGCTTTTCAAACCCGACTGGTATAAAAAGTAGTATGGCAAGAAATCAGTTTTGGATAAAAGTGAGTATAACGGGAAATTGAAAAAAGGAATTTTCCATTCAAAAATTCATTATACTGAACAAAGACAGGAAAAATCTGCGAGATATATGTAGGAATCACACAATTTTTAAATACAGAAAATAATGGAAGAAGAAATTTAGAATATCTTTCTTTTGTTGAGAAAGTTCTCCAAGTAGTATATTTAATTAAATATAAGAATCCAGTTAAGTGTATGTTCTGTGCAGTTTTTGATCAGATAAAGAAAAATAAATCTCTGGAAGAATTGTAACCAAACGAAAAACCGTATATCTTAAGTTTAAAGTTTTAAAAATAAATAAATATAGAATTAAAAAAATCTCAAAAATGTAAGTATTTAAATTTTATAGCATTTTATTTAAATTATATACATTATGCGACATGATTTCCGCCATTATAAAAAAGCAATTTCCCCATTTAAAAATGCGCTTGAAATGTAATTCATAAAATAATCATCAGAAATCAATGGGAATTAATTTAGCCTTAAATTAATCGCCTTAATTAATTCTGGAAAAGAAAAAATAACATAAATATAAGGTTAAATTTTCAATGAATTATATATTTTTATAAGAGTTTCTTCTCTTTAATGCTATTAGATGTACATCGAAGGATCCAAAATAATTTTTTTAAAATTCAAACATCAAGTAATTTGTCGCTTTGAATTAATTCAATTTTAATTAATTTGTATATTTAATTTATTCCTCCTGAGAAAGATGATACATCGAGAAAAGGACAACTTCAAAGTTAAAAATTTGCAATTGAACTCTTTTTTTTAAAACTCAAACCAATACTTGGAATTTTTGGAAATAATTTTTTTTCCATTTTGACTAGAAATTTATACAAATATTAAAATAAAAAAAAAAATAAAAAAAATTTTTTTAAAAAAGGAAAAAAACATACAGACATTTAACAAATGGCGGAAGAAACAAAAATCGAAGAAAAAACTTATAAATACCCAAATATCATGTTTAATTTTTAAACTCAGTGCTTCTCAAACTTTCAATACTGGCCCCTTTTTCAATCACAATTTTATCGCGCCCCTTATACATTAATAATCTGAATGCAATAATAATGCACTTTTGACGCTAAAGCTTCAATACACAATCTTAATTATAAACCTACAAATTAATAACATAAGTATTAAATTTTGTATTTTTATTTGCACAAAAAAAATAAGTAATAGGAAAATTATTATGTTTTTTTTCCTTTCTCTATAAAATTTTTTTAAATTGGAACATATTGAAAAAATGTGGTCCAGAAGACAAAATAGATATCAGCAAATATAAAAAAAGAACTCAGAGGGTCAGTTTCAAAACTTTGAAAAACTTTGCTCTGGGGAAAAGAAGTGCTAATACTTATTAAACTTTTCTTAATTCAGTATTAATAAATAAGTTTTAAATTTTTATATTTTGTTTTAAGTAATATATTTTTTTAAGAAAATTATATATATATAAAACTTCTAAGTAAAAAGGTTTAAATTTTTTTTTCTTTCTCTAATTTTAAATTGAAACAGATTGAAAAAAATTTTAATTTAAAAAGATTTATTTCCTTCAAGATCCATTTCTAAAATTACAAATGTCATTAAAAATACCCTAATCTATGTTGATCTTTATCATACCCATTACATTTGGCATTCTCGCGAACTTTCCCGTGAGTCTAGGAACTAACGGACGTCTGAAAAAACATGAAAAATGTTGTACCTCTCAATTCTGTCGTTTTGGGCCCAATCGTTGCTACTGAATCTCTATTGGTGTACATTTAATAATTCACGCGAATTGTAATTCACGGTATTAAAATTTACGGCGTGGTTAAAAAAAATCATAGATAAAATATTAAATCGCAGCGAGCATTCGACGTAAAAAAACATCAACAAGAAACCGACGGGGGCGGGAAGAAGTTACGAATAGTTGGGAACCCATTTCAAAATACTTCAGGGGCCAACTGCCGAAAAGTGATCTTCATGTTTCACATCCAGTGATAAAATTTAAAAGGGCAATTTTGTAATAAATCTCTCTTTGTTTGGATAAGGCTGGATGCAATTTTCTGCACTGAAAAAAAAAAGCATTTCGTATACTATTACCATTTTAACATCATACCTTTGTGAACCCGGATTTTCTGCGATGGCTCTTTGAAGACAAAAAAATCAATAAATATAAAAAATAACTCGAATGTCAATTTCTAATTTTTAGCCTTCCTTTGAAAACCTTTGCTCTGCAAGAAACCCAGGGAAGTCACTGATAATTATTAAACTTGTTATTATACTGGCGGTACCCACTCTTAAACAGTTTTTTTTTTTAAAAATGATAATACATTATTCTTGATATAATAGCTTAATTGTAAGGAGAGTAAAACCAAGTGCATGACAATGTATACAAATATGAAAATGATTTATTGAAATGAATACTCATATTAAAAAAGGGTTTGAATGAACTGAATATTTAGCCTCACAGAATTGGCATTTAGAAAAAATGTTAAGTAATAAAAAAGAATATAAAATTCTAATGAATAACAATTGTGTTTTTTTTTTAATATTTAAAGCGAAAACTTCAAAATGTTTTGCCGGGGTCGGTGTGAAATCGATACTAAAATTAATGGTCGGGGGTGATGCACCCCCCTTCTTTTTTTTTTTAATTATTTTCAATATACAAGATAAAAAAACACAATTTCAGTGAATAATTTAACTAAGAAAATATCTTACCCATTTCTAGGATTTTTTTTTTTGTCTTTATAATTTGAAAATATCCAATAAAACTGAACTAAACTTTTCCAAATTGGGGACCTTTAAAAGGGCACAAATCACGACACTTTTTTCTAACTTTCGGAAAGTTATTTGCAAGAAAAACTATCACATTTTGTTCACGTTATTGTAATTTTAAAGTCCTTTGATGATCGAGAAATATCCTGTTGAACTTTTCTTGCTTTTGTCTATTTGACGGGCAATCATTTTTCGGGACACTTATGGCTTCATATTTTCGTAAAGTTCTTTAAAGTATATTGAAAATTTTCCTTTCGTTTCATCTTTTGCTTTTCTCAAATTTACTTTCGCTAACATGATCAATATGCATTATTTCAGCATTGTTTGATCGCCCAAATTTCCTTTCAGAGATCACAGATGACCAATTCTTTTTTATATTCTGCTCATTTACATTTATAAACCATAATCAGTCGTACAACATCACAATTAAAAACCCCTAAGTTATTCATGAGGAAAATCAGCATGTTCAAAAAAATTTCTGAAAAATAGTGGTCGTGCCAAAGGAAACCCCCGGTTTTAAAAAGGGCCCCCCCAAAAATTTGTTTTTTCCCTTTGAGCTCCCATTAAGACTTCATAAGGATTCTCTGTCAAAGGGCATTGGTAACAAATAAACGTTTTCCCCAAAATTTAAAGATTTTTGTATTATATGTTTCAGTATATTCATAAAATAAATCTTGGCCCAAATTTAAACCCAAAGTGCTCAATATGTTTTCCATGTATCATAAAAATCTTTCACATTGTGAAAAAAAAACGCAACAAATTATATAATTTACAACTTCCTAAAAAAAGGGGTGCGTAACCATACAAGTAAGTTCAAAACCACAAAAGTAGTATTTTAGGTTAAAAAAAAGTAATAAAAAAAACTCTCATCGTAGGATTACAAAAACAAACAAAATATTTTTATTTAGTTATTGGATCAAAAAATAGCTAATGAGCGTTCAAAGTGAATCTTTTTTTTTATGACCTTTTTTTCCCCGATGAAAATATAAATCTATCAATGTAAATCTGTATTTTTTTTTATATCAAAAATATTTTTTTTTTCATTCAGTAAATTAATTTTTTTAACCTTTTATTTTCGATATGTTCGCGCCCCCCTTGAAAAGTTATCGCGCCCCAGGAATTATAATTGAAAACCTGACTTCTCTCGTTTCGTTACATTTTTTGAAATACTTATCACATCCCCCGTAAATACTTAAATAAAAAACTAAACAGGTGAAAATAAAATAGTATGCAATGCCACGTTGCTTTTTAAAGACAGTAGAGACTAATCTACAAAAAATTAGTTTTCATTGAGAAATTGTGCTGTTTTAATGGTCATTATACAGTTAATTGCCTACTGACTAATTTAACAATACATATTTAGTAAACATAGTTCTTGTAATAAATTATGGAAATGTTTCTTAAAAATGTAATTTAATGTGTCTGTCCATAAAATGGTTTATTCACAAATTGATTGCACGAAGCTTTAATTGAATAATGTATGCAAGCATTAAGTCGAAAGTACTGATGCTGCATTCATCAGTATCCTGTGTATGATAACCATAAAGAGGATTAATAACATTAAAGACAGAGGGTAAGAGTCATTTACTACTTTGAAAGAAATAAAGCTTAGTCGGAACATATTTGTGCAATCCGTTTAATTTGCGGTAAAAACAAAATAATAACAACGTATTTAAGTAAAAAAAAACAAAAAACTATTTACCTTTATTTATTTTCTATGGATGCAAGACAAAGTAATCTAGATTTTTGACATAAAAGTAAGTACTTCGAGCGAGATAAAAATGTATTTAAAATATTAAAATACAATAAACTAATAGTTCCAGATATACAAAATAACAACTCAATGTTTTTTTAACGTAGAAACTTTAGGTTTATTGCATAGGTAGGTTTTCATCAAAAACAGGTAAATAAGTAAAAAAATATATATATATTATTATTATTTTCCATGCGTGGTTAAGTTCTAAGGAATAAAACTCGAACTCATCATTAAGATAGAAAAATGTGAATTGAAAAATTTAGTGGAAAGATATTCCAAGAAATTATATATGGGAATCATGGATTTTAAAAATTGAGAAATACAAATTGTATGATATATCTAATGAATTTTCATTTAGTATGATATGGGTACCTTATTGTTCAAAAAAATTCTCACCCTTTTTTTTCATTTAATGCAGCATGAAAATGAGCAATATTTTCATTAACCGTACGTGTTGTTGTGTTTGTCATTTTTTTTCTTCGAAATCCCCGTTGAAAATTAAAAGAGTTTTAAGATATCATCCAAATTTTCTCGCACTGTAAAATTTTAAAATAGATGGTTAAATATAATAAGTTAAAAATGCATTAATATGAATTTATTTTAATTTTAAATTAATATTTAATAATACATTATTTAAACTATAATAGAGTATCACAATTTTCTAAAATACATGTTCAAAATATTTTACTGTGCATTGAGAGAAATTCAATCTCTCTTTTTCCTATTTATTTTTGCGCATACTTTATTGAAAAAAAAACACGTTTTTCCCCCTTAAATTTTTTGATAACTAAATTTTTTAAGTATTATTTATGAAACATTGTAATATTTTTTTAGTTAATATTTTTAACATTCAACGTTTATGATACTATTTTTAATTATGTTTTAGTAATTAAAAATCTATTTCTCTCTCTCCTTCTTACATCAAAATATTATATTTACTTTTTAATATGCTTGAGCTTTGTACAGCTTAATAATATCTTGAGTATGAAACAAAAAAAAAAAAAGATAGTGTTAGTTTCCATATGTAAAAATATAAGTTGTTTTTGTTTCCATGCTTTGTAATTCTACGAGGGTGAGTCAGAAAATAAGTTTCCTCTTCGCTGTGTAAAATTGTGTATGGAGAAAAACGTAGAATGAAAATTTAAATATAACTTTAAGTTTATTTTTCTACATAAGCACCAATTGCAATGAGATATCTGTCATTCCGTTTGGTAAGCTTCAAAAAGCTCTCCATGAAAAACTTAGGACTTTGCACAAGCAAGAAGAGTTTAGCAACTTGTTTGACTTCAGCATTGCTACCAAAGCGTCTTCCGGCGGTATTCTTCTTCACAGATGAAAGTCACTTGGAGCGAGATCGGGACTGTATGGCGGATGGTGTTTGGGTATAGCAAAGTTCCATATTGTTTTTCGTTGCTATACCGGTATCCAAAAAAAGAATGCTGGTCTAAAAGCGGGTTGTTTTTACCTAGTCGCCTCTTTCAATTTCGACAGGATGTCACAGTATCGCATAGTATGTAAATGTACTGACGAATTACTTATCAGTGTGTTGAGGGTTCACCTGCTGTGTTGTCTTTAACCCGTAGCCATTAAATACTTCTTCGGTATGCAAAGCCCTGAGTTTTTCCTGGAAGGCTCTTTGAAGTATCCAAGTATATGACAAAAGTCTCCATATACTTGGTACTTAAGTGGAAAAATAAAGTTTTGTTTTATGTTTAATGTCTCATCCTAAATTTTGACTTTCATACACAACTCTGACCACAGTCGACAAGGGAACTTATTTTCCAACTCCCCCTCGTAATACAGATGATATTCAACTGTTTTTTTTTTCACATAAATTGTCTAATATTTTTTTATTAAAAATTATAAAAAAACATGTGTTTTTTTGCTGCCTGAGAAAGAAAAAAAAATAAATATTTTATTTAAATACTTATATATCACACTTTCATTTTATTTTTAGTACAAAATTTCCCTCGTATATTGTTCCGTAGTGGATCATTCTTCAAGTATAGGAAGTTCCATGTAATAAACAGGTAGATACTTTCTGAGTAAACAGTAAATCATTTTGGAATTTTCTAGTAATTTCAACAGATTCAATTAACAAGAATCATTTAACACAATATTAACAATTATAAAATCCATAATATTCATACGATAAGATTGATATACGTTAATTCATACAGCAATGCAAATCCCTATAACAATATCGTTTCAATGAAACACACGGCCGCTCTCGAGTTCTGAATCACTCTAACCTTCTCTGGATTTTTCCTGAAGCATCCGTTTTTGTTGCCTAATTAGGCGACTAAATATGATTCCAAGTTGAGTGCCTAAACTACTGCTATCAATTTACAATTTTGAAAGATTAACCTTC
>BMAV01003742.1:0-15905 GCA_019973955.1 Trichonephila inaurata madagascariensis | reverse complement strand
ATTTTTCATATATTCATTTCCCCAAAACCCCCCGGTACCCAATTCTACTTTTTTTAAAGATCACAATTTGAATCACTCACGTTTCACTTCCGGTTGGGTTTGGGAAAGAATTGCCATTCTGGCCCCAAAAAAACCAAAAGGAGATTTAGTAAATCACGATGAGCCCGTCACAACCCGACCCCCAGTCCACGCCGATGATTCCCCCCGCACCATTTGTTTTCAAAAACGACGTAAAGTCTCCTTAGTTTCATTTATAAACGATTCAGCACACTCAAACAACTTTGTTACCTGTTTTATCCCCCACAGAGAACGACGTTAAACGCCCTTCCCCGGGCTATACTTAATCCCAATCACGCTGCTTTTTAATCGTTTGTATGTCCCCCCGACATGTACCTTCATGCCAAGTTTCGTTACGACCGAATTATTTCTTCATGCCCCAATTTTTTGTCCATAAGTGTATATAAAATTATTAAATTCTACGATTTAACTAGGTATTTTATAGAATAACGTTTACTTGATCGTTAAAGTAGGAAATACGACACTCGAAAGTTCTTTGAACCGGTTATAGATGCTTTGGGAAGAATTTTTCCGATTAGACGAAATAAAACAATTGTACTCTAGATATCAGTTCAGTATATGTCAGTGAGAATTAATTTCCATTGAAGAAATTCCAAATACTGACACAACACTTCAATCTGTTGTTACAACTCGAAGTTGCTGTACTGGAGAAGGATTTTAAGGCGATATGGTACCATCTTTAAAATTTTTTTTATTTTTGATATTTGGTTTTAATTGTATTTTATAAAGGTTAATATTTAATAATAAAATTCCATCAAAAATTTAATTTTGTTAAAATGTTTGTAAAATTTAAAGTTTTAAAATTTTTTAAAAATTTTTAAAACCCCCAACTTTTTTTAAATATGTTTTTTTCTTTCAAAATTTTTTTCCAAGTCCCTTATAATATACACAAAAAAACTGTGCAGGGGTTTTTTTCTGCTACTGCTTTTTAATTTTTATTAATTTTTTTTAGTTAAACTTACAAAAATTTCGAAAAAACATTAATTTTTTTTTTAAATTTTTTTAAAAAAAAGACAAACATGTTGGGAAAATTTGAACCATTTTCAAAACATATTTTCAGCATTAAAAAAAGCAAACCCATTAAAATTTAAAAAGCCTTGGGGTTTTGAAAATGTAAATTTAAAAAAATTCAACATGGAAAAAAAATGAGTTTAAAGTTTTCATTTTAAATAATAAAAAAAATTCCCTCCAATAATCTGAAACTTTTGTAATGTTAATTTATTTGTTTCAAACGTTTTAACAAATTTTTTTTTAAAATTTAAAAGAAAAAAAGAATATACTTGTATAATGAATATATAAAAAAAAAAGGTCAATATTTCATAAAACATTATCTTAAAATTTTAAAAAAATTAAAAATTTTAGAGTTTATTTTACTATAATAAACAACATGTACACAAATATTCTTCTTTTTTTTTTCCAAAATTTTTAAAAAGCCTTAATATATTCACAAAACCATAGGTTTTTAAAATTTACTGCAAAAACTTTTTTGAAAGTATTACATAAGTATTTTAAAAAAGATTTGTTAATGCATTTTTATCAATAATAGTATGTTGGAGATCGGGATATACCAGTATATTTTTCACCCAAAAAAAAAAATATTGCATTCTTTTTAAGTTTTGCACACCTCAAGTTAGTTTTTTAAAAATTTCTGAACTTGCTTAGCATCAAAAAACACCCTTCAAAGTTTCGTTGTGGCAGATTTATATTTTTTAGGCCTAGGCATGTTAATTTTTAAAATTTTTTTGGAGAAATCCCCAAAATTTCCTTGTCGTAAAGCAACTTTTCTTACTCTTCAGAACACAATACAAAAATATTAAATTTGTAGAACAAAACTTCAAAAAAAACGCAGTAGAATAACTCTCATATAATAAAAAACAAAAAAATTATTTTTTTCTTTAAACACTCATCAGTGTGGGAGAAAAAAAAAAATTAGTTCCTTATTTATCAGGCTCTTTTCTAGCAGACGATCTGAAAAGTTTTGAGCTTTGTTTAGTCTACTGACATGCGCAAAAAGGGATAAATAACTGAATAAAAATATAGATACAACTTTGAAATTTTGCGACACATTAAGAAGGATTAAAAGCATCATAAAACCAAAAAAAAAAATCGATAGTTTTATTTTTGGGGTACCATATCCCCTTTGTGCTTTGTAAAAAAAAAAACGTGTAATACTGAACAGTGTGCTTGTTTAAAAAAATAATAAGCAATAGCAGCTCAATCCAAAATGTCATCACAGAACCTTGCTTTAATAAATAATTAAAAGTAAAATAAAGGATGTCTAAAAAAATTTTAATATTCTCTTACTTTTTTGTTTAAAAAAGTTTACACAGAATGTTTTTATGAAGCAACAGTTTTTCTTCCCCTGCATATATTTTTGTTGATAATATTTAAAAAAAAAATTTTTTTTTTTTTGCAAAATTCTTTTATCCCCCTTCTGTTTACTAATATCAAATATATAAAAAAATTTATCATCTGTTTTTTCCCCCTTTTTTTTATCAATTTTTACCCCAAAAAGGGACAAAATTTTTTTCAAAAAATTTTGCGTGACCCAAAATTAAAAAAATATCTTTGAAATTGTTTATTTTTCATTTTAAACCATCCTTAGTTATTTCTAATATTTAAATTTTTCATAAAAAACAATTTTTCAAAAAAACCGGGAAAAGTATGAAATTGTTCATCTATTATATACTTTGATTTGTCTAGTTATTTTATGAAATACCTACATTCTAAAAAAGAAAACTGAATTATACACTTTAAAGGTAAAATACCTTTTATTTTCTGATTTTTGTAGGTCATAGAAAAAAAGGGAAAAACAAGTAAATCCTTTTAAAAACTAAAAAGGTTTATTTATTTTTTCAAAAATTTTAAGAATCAAAAACATCCAAAAACTTTAAAGCATTTGGGGTTTGAATCATAAAATGAAGAAGACCCCCCAACGCTGGGGGGTACGTTCCATCAAAGTAGAGCGTAATGCGAAACAGGGTAAACGAGGCTATCTTAACATGCAAATAAAAATTAGGGGGAAAATGGATAGAAAATTTGGGTTTGGTATTAAATTTAATTTATGTTTTTTTTTAAAAAAATAAAACCAAACATTTATTTCTTTCAAAAATAAAAAACAATATAAACGCGAATATATACATATAAAAAAAAATAAAATTTAAATCAGTCAGATCATTCAGTCTATTTTGCGCTTCCAATTTTCTGCCTTTTTTCAAGAAGACATTCTTTGAAGTTGCCAAATTCAATGCAGCACTAATTTAATGTACGTTCACCAGAATCAATCTTCTAATCCTTGCATTTTAGTTTCCGTGAAATGCTTTTTTTGGTTTTTTTTTCTTGTTTTTTCATTATCCCCATGATAAAAAAATTTAAAAATCATAATATTTCCCCGTAAACGTTATAGTATTATATAAATTTATACTAACAATAGTCAACAAATGTTTCTAATGATAAAAAAAGCGTCCATACAGCACCGCACCAAAAAAGAACACAACTACACTGTTTCGAATATTTTTGTACATATTTGAAACCTACTTTTGGGGGAATCCCCCAAAATAAAAGAGCGCTAAGCCGAAACAGCTTTAAGCAGGGTCTTACTGTATTAAAATGTGCTTTTTGCGTGAAAGTTACATAACACACACAAGCTTGTTTCAGTTTTTTACCTTTTTAGTTGAAAAGTTGAAGTGGCACGCTTAATTATTTTTTATCTGGGAAAGGGGGACTCTTCCAAAAAATCGGTACCCCCGCTGTATTGGGACTTTTTAAAAAAATTAATGTCACCCAATTCATTGTTTTTCGTAATTTCCCCCCGACCACAGAACTATCACAGAACAGCAACACATAAAAGTAAAATTTTAATGAACAAAATCAAATAAAATTTTTTAAAATCGGACGCTTGAAAACAAAAAAAATTTAAAAAGAAAAAATTTTTATGTATAGATATAAAAAAAATTTTTGGGGTTTTCGGGGTTCATAGATTAATCGTTTTTTTTTTTTGTGAAATGTAATTTTTTTTTATTCAAACTAAAATGAAATTTTTCCCTGGGGTTTCCCCCTTAAAAGAAGAAACCGCCCCAGAAATTACTGAATCATTTAATTATCGTTCCAATTAATTTGAAAAGAATTTTTTTATAGTAAAAAGTGCTAGCCGATGACGAAAATCCCATTTCGAAGAAGCGGCCTCGGATTAATTAATTCAGAGTTAATGATAGCAATTAATTTTGAAACATGGATGTTAAATGGTTTTTCCCAATTTGCCAGATATTAAAAATATTTCACACTGTAACGTTTTTTGAAAGTTAATGCATATAGGTGGAAAGTATTGATTTTAAAAGATTTGCTTAGTTCCAAGGTATTGCCCACATGTTGAAAGATTTTTTTTTAATTACGGTAAAAAAGTATTTTGGTAAGTTATATTGAATTTATGTTTTATTATTGAGTGTATCTTTTTGAAACGTTGACCATTTATGCAATAATTCATCATTTTTAGTTTAGTTGTTTATTAAATAAATGTATGATTACAGGTGCAACAGTTAGGCTTAAGTCTTTTTTCAATCTTGGTGTATATCAGTGTTTCTCAAACTGTGGGGCGCGCCCCCCTGGGGGGCGCGATAACCCTTCAAGGGGGGCGCGAGCATATCGAAAATAAAAGGTTAAAAAAAAATTTAAATTTTCTGGAATGAAAAAAAAAAAAATTTCGAAAAATAAAAAAACGATTTACATTGATATGATTTATATGTATCATCTGGTGAAAAATATCAAAAATAAAAAATTCTACTTTGAATGTAGGGGTATTTTTTGGGTCCTATAACAAATAAAAAAAAATTTTGTTTGTTTTTCTGTAACCTACATGAGAATTTTTTTTTTACGTTTCTTTTTAAACTAAAATATTTTTTTTTTGCTGTCTTTTTAAACTTACTGGTATGGTTACCTTCACCCTTTTTTTTTGGGAAGTTGTAAATTATATAATTTGTTTGGTTTTTTTAAAAGTGAAAGAGTTTTATGACACATGGATGCTATTGAGCACTTTGAAGGATTAATTTACCAAGATTTTTATGAGTATACTGGGAAAAATATAATAAAAAATCGTTAATTTGGGAAAAAATGTTTTTTTTACCAAGACCTTTACAAGAATCCTCTAATATGACGTCTTAATGGGAGCTAAAGTGAATTGATAACATATTTCTCCTTTTTGGGAGTGGCAAACGTTTTTTTAACGTAATTTGTTTAGGACCGAGTTCCCGGCACGACCACTATTTTTCAAAAATATTTTCTTGAACATGCTGCATTTTCCCTAAGTAATAACTTATGGTTTTAATGATGTTAGTGTAATGACTGATTATGGTTTATAAATGTAAAATGAGCAGAATATAAAAAGAATTTGGCATCTGTGATCTCTGAAAGGAAATTGAAGCTGATCAAACAAGGTAAAACATTTTGCTGAAATACTCATATTAATCATGTTAGCGAAAGTAAATTGAGAAAAGCAATAAACATGAAACGAGTGAAAATTTACTAGTACATGATGTTAGAACTTTATCAAGAAAATATGAAGCCATAAGTGTACCGCAAAATGTACTTACCCTGTCAAAAGACATAAGCAACAAAAGTTCAACAGGATATTTGTCGATCATCACCGGACATTAAAATTACAATAACGTGAACAAAATGTGACAGTTTTGTTTGCAAAATAACTTTCCTGTAATGTTAGCAAAAGTGTCTGTGATTTGTGTCCTTATTAAGGCCGCTTAACATTTGGAACAATTTAGTTCAGTTTATTGTATATTTTCAAATTATGAAAGACAAATAGAAAATCCTTGAAATAGGTAAGTATATTTTCCTTAGTTAAATTATTCACTGAAATTGTGATTTTATCTTGTATATTGAAAATAATTATAAAAAAAAAAAGTTGGGTGCTTCACTCCCCTCATGACCATTAAATGCTAGTATCGAGTGCAACACCTGGATCCCGGGCTTTCTTGTTTTTAATATTAAAAAAAAAATAACACAATTGTTATTCATTGAATTTTATATTCTTTTATTATCACATTTATTCTAAATGCTAATTTGCTAGGCTTAAAATTACAGTTTATTCAAAACCGTTTATAATATGAGTATTCATTTCAATAAACTACTTACATTTTGTATACATTGTCATGCACTTGGTTTTACTCTCCTTACAATTAAGCTATTATATCAAGAATAATATATTATCATTTTTTATAAAAATAAACTCGTGTTATAAGAGTGGGTACTTCAGCCAGTATAAGAACAAGTTTAACCCGCGATCACTCGCGGGGTGCTCTGCACACCCCAGCAACAAGAAAATCCTCCCAGGATTCTAAAATGAATGCGCAGAACCCCGATTTTTTCTGTAGCTGCACATTTTAGGTCATTGAACCTTCAGGCTTGATACAACCCCTCTTTCTCGGACGATTGGAATGTAATGACCTTCAAAAGTTTATCTGGGGGGCTAAGAACTCTCGCGAGAAGTAGAGCATTTGTATACAGTCTGTTCTGAATGTTTGAAAAATGATTAAAATATTATTTTTCTATATACTTTCTACTATCATTATCTCATTAATTTAAAGTATATATTATCATATATATTGCTTTATACTAGTTTATGAAAAAAATATAAAATTGTGCTTAAAAATGAAAAATTTTGTATGTTTAGTTTAAATTAATGTTAGTCCTTATTTGTATGCAATAAATTTAACAATTTTATTTTGTAAAGCACAAAAAAAAACATCTTGTAATTTTATAAATATGTATCTTACCGACTTAATTTGGTTTTTCGGCGAATTTCAATATTATCTTGCTAAAAAGTTTGGGTGTTCTTACACCCCGCGAGTGACAACAACGGTAGTAAAAACAGGCGCGAGTGACCGCAGGTTAATAATTATCAAGTGACTTTATGGGCTTAATTTGCAGAGCAAAGTTTTTCAATGGAAGGCTAAAAATTAGAAATTGACATCAGACTTATTTTTTGATATTTAGCTCAGATCTAGTATTTTGTCTTCAAAGTAGCCGTCGCAGAAAATCCGATTCACAAAGGTATGATGTTGTGTCGGTAATAGGTATACGAAATGCTTTTGTTTTCAGTGCAGAAAATTCAGCATTCACCTCTATCCAGAATTCAAAGAGTGATTTATTACAAAATTGCCCTTTAATTTCGTCATTGGATGTTGAAATCTATAAAGATCTCTTTTTCGGCGGGCGAGAGCCCTTCGAAGTATTTTGAAATGGATCCCTAACCCATTCGAAACTTACTATCAATTTGCCCCCCGTCTGTGTACTTGTTGATGCTTTATTATCGTCGAATGCTCGCTGTGATTTAAAATATATCTATGATTTTGTTTTAATCCACTGCCGCGTAATACTTAATACCATGAATTACAATTAACGCATGAATTATGAAATGTACATTTAAAGAGATTCGGTAGCCCAATCGATTCAGGCAAGACTGACTAGAATTGTATGAGGTACAACATTTTTACATGTTTTGTGCAGACGTCTGTTAGGTTGCCTAGACTCACATGAACGTTCGCGAGAATGCCAGATGTAATGGATATAATAAGAGCAACATAGTTAGGCTATTTTTTAAATGACATTAGTATTTTTAGAAATGGATCTTGAAGGAAATAAATTTTTAATTAAATATTATTTCTTAATCTTTTTCCCAATTTAAAATTAGAAAAGTAAAATAACATAATTAACCTATTATTTAAAAAAAAGTAATTTTTTTTAAAATATATATTCCCAAGAGTAACATATAAAAAAAATTTAATCCCTTATCTTATTAATACTGAATTAAAACAATTTTAAAAAAAGTTTTAAAGGACTTCCATTTTCCCTTTTAAAAAATTTTTTTTAAAGAAATTGACCCTCTGAGTTTTTTTTCCTTATTTTGGCAAATATCTATATTTTGTCTTCTACGCCACCGCTTTTTGAAATATGTTCCAATTTTAAAAATTAGAAAAAGGGGAAAAATAACATAATAATTATCCTATTATTTAAATTTTTTTTTTTTTGTTTAAAAAAGTAACATATACAAAATTTAATACTTATGTTATTAATTCTTTCGGTTTATAATTAAGATCGTGTGTTGTAGCTTTAGCGTCAAAAAAAAAGCATTTTATTGTATTCAGTAATTTTTATTAATGGGTTTAAAAAGGGGGACGATAAAAAATTTGGGGTTGAAAAGGGGGGGGGCCATTTTGAAAAGTTTGAGAAACACTGGTGTATATTCTTGAATTTTTTTTAAAAACTATGAAAAAATTTTTGCTAAAATGGAAGGTTGGGGGTCCCATAAAACAAGAACCCCACTTCACCGCTCTAAGTCGGTGAAAACTCTAGAAAAATATAATAACGTTCCATTTTAGTCACATGAATTGAGCCCAAACCCCTAAAGACCCCCCCGTGAGGGCAAAAGGGTGCCTTAAATCTGTTAAAAGCTGAAACGTCCTCCCCTTAGTGTGGGGGGTGGTAGTTAGGGAGAGGGGTGCCAGCTCAGGTGTCATTTCTTTGTCATTTACCATTTGGGTTCCTTACCGAGATCCACGCCAAAGTCTTCGTGTAGCTGAACAGTGCGGCGCCAATTTTTTCACCACCACCCATTTTGGTTAATTGGCTATAAAATTTATTTTATTTATGATTTGCTGTTTTTTTTGTTAAATTTTTTTTTTTTCAGTTATGTGGAGTAATTTTTTAGCTTTTTTTATTATTATTATTTGTATATATATATACATAGAAAAAGTATACATGTATTAAAAAAGAAAAAAAAAGATTTTAATTATATAAGCTTTTATTTGTTTTAGGAAATGGCTTTTTTTAAAATTTTTTTCATTTGTACAGTGAAAATCTGACATATTATCCAAAAAATTTGGAATTTTTTAAAAATTAAAATCCTTTGAATTCTTGGGGGGATGGAAAATAGTATTACTAATGAAAAAAATTAATAGTGAAAATAATACTTTTGATATGAATACTATGTATATTTTCATCTACCAAAAATACTGGAAAGAATCCAAAAATCTTTTCGCCTTTGGAATTTGGGGCATGATTGATTATGGTTTTGCCTAAATAAATAAAAATAAGATTACCTCTCCCAATCCCTTGACTAATGAGATATGTTTACAAGATATATGAAAGAATGCACAAGTTATTTACAAGTCAAGTTTTGAAAAATTTTCAAAATAATGTCGTTTGTTTGGATGGGGAGTGGTAAACAAATTTTTTGGACAGAAGAACCAAAAGTTGAAAAGGAAAACAAGTACAATGTAATCACGACAAATAATGTAATAATTTTCAGTATAATTAAAGGAGAAAGAAAAAAAAAATTTAGTTTTATTTGTTAAGCAATGCTATTTTTTTTAAAGGTATCCGACTACGTTCGGAACCATTATCGGCAGCGAGTTCGAGCCCAGTACCACTAAAGACCCGCCGTGTTACCACTGCCCGCCGTGTTACCACAAAAGCCCGATTTAAATCTTCAAAGCGAAACGTCCTCGCGTTGGTGTGATGTGGAAATTGGAGAGGGGTCCGCTCGGTGTCCTCCGTCCGACCGGTTAAAAATTAGGGTGTCCCCAAAACCCTCGTGAGCTGAAATGCGACTTTAAATTTCACTCACTCACTCATGTTCGGAACCGTGATTTTAAAAGGCATAAAATGGTTTTTTAAATTTTATGTCACTTAGATTAGAATAATGTAAAAAAGTGTTTTAAGGAAAATTTTTAAAAAAAAAAAATTATTTAAATAAAATTTTTAAAAAATGAACTTAGAATAATTTTTTTTCCAAAGTTTTTTTTGGAAAAATGCTTCTATTATAATAATATTTTCCCTGATATACTCAGATCTCTGTAAAAGAGCTCCCACGTTTTTTTAAAAAATTACATTATTTTTTAAGTTACCACCAATTGAAATAATTATTGGCGTTTTTTTTTAAAAATTGCTCCCCCCCTGTTGTCGTAAAAAAGGGGTAAACCCACTTTAAGTTCATATTTCAAAAATTTTGTTGAGCCTCTGTCAGAGGGCTGGTTGGCAAAATATTATTATAAAAAAAAGCATTTTTCCAAAAAAAGTTTTTTTTAAAAAGTATTCTATGTTCATTTTGTCTGGTTACTTAAAAAATTTTTACTGGAATACTATTCTTAAAACAAATTTTAAAACTTTTTAAAAGTGACCAAATATCAAAACATTATCCATTTATACCTTTTCAAAAAGGTTCTAAAATGTCATATTACATATTGCTAGAAGTCTGGTATCCAAAACGTAAACCCGTGGTTCTTAAACTTTTGATCGCCGGGGACCTCCGAAACCCGACATCGCACCCACCCCACCCCCAAAATTTTGAACATCCCTCCACCTGACTCCGGGAAAGTCGCTGGTACCATACAGACTTATTTGTATTTAGAAAAAATACTTTTAAAATATTACGTTGTAGAAATTTGAGTTCCCATTTGAAAACAGGGCCAAAGCTTGCGTTGGCCCCCCCGTGAAAAGCCTAATGTGCCGCCCCTCAAGAATTTTCCATATTTTGACTTAAACGTTGCCCTTTTAAAAATTCATCTACCTGATAAATAAAATTAAATAGAAATGCAAAAGACACAAAAAAAAAATATTTTTCCTTCCTTTATTTCATTTTTTTTAAATTTATGTCCTTTTTAAAAAAGGAAAACAACTCCAAAAATGTATATCAATTTAAAAAATATATGTGTTTGAAAACTTAACCACATACACAAACACACATTTTAAATTTTTTCCCAAAAACCTTTTTAAAAATCATTTTGTGCCCCTTTTGTTAGGTACCGATCCACAATGGCCTTTTAAACAAAAAAAAACCCCTTTTTTTTACGGTAGGCTGCTCGCCGAATTTTGCTACCAAATGGAGGATGTATATAAGGAATAGGCATTAATGCAATATTGGACCAACACACCATTTTCAGCTTACATTTTCTTAATTCTTAAGCAGCTTACATTTTCTTAAATGGCGGTTCTTCCGCGGAAAGCTATTTTATAATCATGCAACAGTTCAGAAGTATTTTTTTAAGAGGTTAGTAGGTTTTGAATAGGACCCGTTATAAACCCCCAAAATTATTTTTATTTTGTCATGGTCACCCCAGTAGTCACAAGAACCTCCAGGGTCCATAGGAACCACTTTGAGAACCATCTCTAGAAGTATACCATTTTTCAAAAAACCCGATGTAGTACTTCAAATAAATAATCTCAAAAAAATATGATCATTGCACATGATACAAATTTTTTTTGGAAAAAAAGGATGCACATTATTCGGCGAACATACCTAAAATTGAAAAATTCAGCTTTAAAGTATACATGCGCATTAATACGCAGAAATATACCGTATTTATAAAAACAATTAATGAATTCAAAATTTCTACTGGGCACATGCAATTTTATAATAAACTTTCATTAAATAATTTCACCAAAACGTCCTTTGTATTTTCTAAAAAAGAAAAAACATTTTAATTGAGAGATTAATTCACCGATAAATACAGTTTTGACTGAGCAAATAATTTGAATATATATATATATTGTAATACTAGTATTTAATGCAATAATAAATGGATATTTAAAGTACAATTTTTTTATATAAAATTATATCAAAAATTATTAATTGAACTTTTGACAAAACGAAATCTTGTCTTAACTTTCCATTTTATCTGATAAAATAGAAAACTAAGGTTTCAGAAATCTAATCATTACAAGTCACGTGTTGTTTACTCCACCTCTGCCTGAAGAATTCCCTTTTGAAAAAAACAAAAGAGAATATGGAACAAACCAAAAACGCATCCTTCGTAATTGTCTTTAAAAGAGAGCAAAATCACCAGCTTTCCGAATTGCTTCCCCCCCAACCAATACCAAGACTTATTCCTTTGGGCAAAAAAATTTCGCCCTTGAAAAAATCCCTAGGTGGTCCTGGGAAAAAATTTGTGATCGGGGGGGTTTGGGCCCCCGGAAAAAAGGGTTTTACCACCCCCGTTTATTCTGCTTTTATTCCTCCTGCCTCGTTGCCTATTGAAAGTTTTAACCTGAAACGACACACATCTTTTTTTTCACGTTGGGGGATCTTTGGGGACTGGGTTGGTTTATTTGAATTGTTATGGGGGTTTGGCAACTCGGTTGAGTTATTTGGATGTTTTCGTTTGTAGTCGAGAAAGAAATTTCTATGCTAAAATATAAATTTTCTATAACAGCGATACTAACCTGCGGCCGCCGGCCAATGGTCGGTCTGGGTCCATTTTTTTTGATTTATTTACTATGAAATTCATTTATTTATGATTTAACATAGGGCAAGAGTCATAACATTATAGTCATTCAAAATCCTAATGATGAGAGGCTAAAGCTCGAAAAGTTAGGCCAAGGATGGCGAACCAGTGGCACACGTACGCGACACAATATTTCGGGCACGCCAGCGATCAAAATGGTTTGCGTTTTATTTCAAAATAACAGTAATTGCCTTAGTTACGTTTTGGACTATGATTGCTTATGATGCAAAATTTGTCTACGCATAGCATGTTAATTTCATCGACACAACAGTATTTTAAAATTTATTTGTGTTATATTTACGATTTTTAAGTTACATAGCATCGCTAGTTCAGCAAATGAAAAACAAGTAATATAAAAAAAAATTTAAGTCAATTCCTACAGATCAACAAAAAAAAATTTTTTTTTAGCCACTTTTTTTAAATAGTTACAATTAATATAAATAATATACATAGGAAGAATCCAACATTAAGTGGTCTTTAAATTTTTTTATTAATTATCATTAAATATCGTATTGTCATTCAAAACAATCGTGTATATAAAATTTCAGTTCAACTGAATGTTTTAAAAATAGAAAAAAACCCTTTTTACAAGTTTTGACACAAGTCCCCAAAAAATGCCCAAAAGGCTGTATTTGTAATTTTTCAAAATTGTTTTTAAACAATTAATTTTTTTTAATTATAATTAAATTACTGTATTTATCCCAAAAAAATCATTAATTTTAAAAAATTTAGCTCATTTGAGAGTTTTAAAAAAGAATTTTATTTAAAGATTGAAAATTCCCCCAAGATAACAGTGGTTGCAAAAATCGTCTGTAAACCCGGGATTTTTAGACAAATCTTCTTGTCAAAAGTAAACCACAGCAAAAAAAATTTTTTGCTTATAAAAACCCTTTGGCAGATGACTCCAATTCAGCATGCATTCTACTAAAAATAACATCTTACAATCCCAATATAAGTTATTTTCATTCCCCCAATCTGCAACAACAAAATCCACACTAATGTTACTTAAATTTAAATTTCATGTAGTTCAAAACATTTATAACTATGTAAAAAGGGTATTTTTTTGTAGTAAATAAAGAGTTTTGAGTGGTTAGTATTTATTTTTTCTTTTCAATAATCGCAAATCAAAAATTTTTTGACTGCATTCATACCTCATTAAACACTTTGCAGAAAAAAAAAAGGCACGTTGATCCTTTAAGGTTTATCACCCCTGAAGCCTCTTCTCCACCTGATATTTATTTATGAAAATTTTGGGGGGGAAATTTTTTTTTTTTAAAATCAAATACATCAATTTTGCTTTTGCTGTGCAATTGATATTTTTTCTTCTGATTAGTGATAATGACAAAGGGATATCAACCCAAAGGGGGGACTAGTTTTTAACTATCTTTTATGTCTTGCAAAAAGAAAAAAAATTCGGGAAATGATTGTTTCAAGACGATTGGGAAGTTGATTATTTTGCGGGAAAACAAGCAATGTTCAATAATTATTTGATTTGTCACGAAATTTTTTTGAAAATACCAATTTAAAAAGAATCATTCAATGACTTTTCCTCTAAGTCTCTTCAAGAGAGGATAAATAGGCTTTCTTGAATAATCTTTATAACACAAAAAAAATGTTTTGTGGTAATGTCACACAGCAATAACAAAAAGGGACCCTATAAATTTTTTATATCATTGGAATCATATGAAACCCTGACTATGCGAAAGGAAAAAAAGTGATTCTTAAAGCTTCCAATTTAGAAAAAAATTTAATGACAAAAATAAAAATACATATAAAAAAAAAAATGATTAAAAAAACAAAATAGGGTTTTAATATTTTGATCAATTCCATTTTAAATTTTTTTATGTTTCTTTATCTCAAAGCATTTTTCCTCCCCCCCCCATTAATCCTCATGTTGTGGCCCGCAAATAGCCATCATATGTATGTGACCTGCGCGTAATAGCTAACATATGTATGCGGCCCCGGGAGAAAAAGAAGTACCTCTGCTCTATAATGAAGATGACATATTAACACCAGGGACGTAGTTACCCCTGTTTCAACCTATAAATAATACGGGACCCCAAGCTTGGGGGCCCCAACCGTGAACTGCAGTTCCACTAACAGAACAATCATATCTGAAAAAGGGGCCCAAAAATTTTTGTAAAGGGTTTCCCCCAGAACTACTACGCCGTGATCAACATTATTCTAATATTAACCAATACTTTTTTTCAAAAAATCTAACTTAAAATTTGTATATGAAGGAAGACTGTTCAAAAAAAGATAGAACTGAATGCCAATATTTTTTTTTTTTAATTTTACATTTGTTAAGCCTCCTATACATTTAACTTATAAGAAAAAAATATTTCGAACAAAAGCAATTTTTTAATCGTGACTTTATAAAAAGGACATATTGATATCAGTTACCAAATAACTGTTAATATTTGACAGTTTATAACAAATTATAAATGAAAAGATATGATTTTTATTAGTGAGAAAAAAAGAAATAAAACACGACAAATTTTTTATCTCTAAATGTAACATAATAATGAAAACAAAGGTTCATTTTAAATTCTAGCAATTTTTCAGCACCAAAGACAGCACTAATTTTTCTCTCCGATATTTAATAATATCTATTTTTATCACAGCGTGTTTTTTGGCATCAAGGAAGAGAGATTTACACAAATAATTTTACGAATTTATGTATGTTTATTTATTAGATTTAGTTGTGTTTCTTTCCAATTTTAAAACAGAACACTTGATTTATTTGATTCTTTCGGTAGACAGACAAAAATATTTGTTTGTTTTAAATTAACTTAAAATAAAAAGGTATTTGTTGAGCTGTAAGGATCTTGGATCCACGCCTAGAGATGTGGGAAAAAGGGAAGGAAGACTAAGCATGCTCAAAATCAGTTAAATTATTTGTAACACAATCAACAACACAAGTTCAATCAATCAAAGATAAGAGATGCCCCCAATTGAAGCAATATGAAGACAATTAACGAGATACGCGAGGTATGAGAAAACTTTAATGTATCCGACTACATTCGGAACCGTGATTTTTAAAAAGCGCATAAATGGATAATTTTCATGATATTTAGTGTCACTTAGATTAGAATACATGTATAAAATTGTTTTAAGGACATTTTGACAAAAAAATTTATTTAAATACAATATTTCGACAAAAAGTTAACTTAGAATGACCAATTTTCAAAATGTTCTCCTTGTGTGAAAAATGCTTCTATTATAATAATATTTTGTCTGTATATAGCTCAGACCTCTGTATAGAGGCTCGACTAGGATTTTTGAAAAATTCACATTATTTTCAGAGTTACCACCCATTGAAATAATTATCGGCGTTTTTTGCTTAAAATTTTTCCCCTCTGTTGTCGTAAAACATGGATAAACCCACTTCTAAGTTATATATTTCAAAAATTCTAATTGAGCCTCTGTACAGAGGTCTCAGCTATAGACAGACAAAATATTATTACACTGCGAAAAACCGGTTATCAGAACTGAGCACAAAATACTCACTTTTGAATACGTCACTACCCAAAAAAG
>BMAV01003741.1:0-63788 GCA_019973955.1 Trichonephila inaurata madagascariensis | reverse complement strand
CTCCCCCTATTTTCGGTTAAACAATTTTCATTTAAGTATGTACATAATATAAATCAGGGTAATATGTACCCGTTATATCGAAATCGTGTTTCGTGTCGCGTCGAAACCATGCTATACGAAATTTTGAAATAATATAAATCAAGACAATGTGTACCGTATTATATCAAAATCAAAAATCTTAAGGTATGAAGTTCTCAGATTTACAGATTAATATGCACAATGCTAATACATATTACTACATCTGTGCAAGCTATAAAAAATGTTTTAAGAACTCACAGGACTCATGCAAATTTTTCAATTTTTTGAAAAACATATATGTTAAAGCCTCAATATTTCTGAGCATTTTGGTATCAAAATTGTGTTGATACTGTGAAAACTTCCGAAGTTATTGAGAAATAATTTGTGAAACTGAAAAAAAAACCCCCTATCTTTTGCTTATTTTTAACTTCTTTTTTTCTCAAAACAAAAATTTTAAAGCTTCCCGTAGATTTCTCAGAAACTATTTATAAACAATTTGAAATTTTATACCCGTGTATAAAAAAAAAAGCTCTTCATAACTTTATACATCAGTTTTCAAAAATAAATTTAATAGAATTTTATTATTTGAATTTTAATTTATTTTTTTCTTAAAATTTTAAAATTTTCATTAAAATTGTATTTAAAAAATATTTTTTTTTCTCTAAATTTCTTAAAAGTGATTATAACTTCAAAAGCAAACATTTTTATACCAAGTAAAATTAATTTTGTAAATTTTGTTTTTCAGAATCCTGCACGGTGTAAAACATTAATTTTCATATTTTTGAAAAATTGTCCAATTTTTATTTCTTTATAACTTTTTAAACTTTTTCTCAAATTCTTTGAAAGTTTGAGGAATAATATAAATATATATGATTATCATGTGGAAAAAAAATTTTAAATTATTGTTTTGTTTTATTGCTAAGATACATTGGTTTGAAGAAGGATGTTTTTTTCGAGTGCACGGATATCTGTTAAGAGTCATGTGAGAGTCCTTAAGGAGTTACCATTTTACTAAAACATTTTAATTCAAATCCAAAACTAAAGAGAAACTAATATTTTCATGTCGAATAATAGCGTATCGCGCTTCCACACCACAGGTCCGGGTTTTGTTCCCGGCGGGGCAAGGTCGACGCAGCCTTTGCTCTCTACTGCAATGGGTCGATAAATGAGTACCAAGCTTGCTTGGGACAAACACTGGGGGTCTCTTTTCAGATTGAACCCCCTGATCGGGACATCTTCTCATGCACCTCAGCGGCCAATGGTCGCGTATACTGAGATAGGCACAGTAGGTCCTGGCCCTCATGGGCTGTTGCACCATTGAGTTTGAGGTGAGATTTAATATTTTTATGAGCAAAAATATATAGAGATAATTGTTAAAATAAATTGAAGTAATTAAGGAAAATCTTTACTTTTTTAAAAAAATTGATTTTAATGATGTGAATTAGAAATGGAAAGTAAAATACTTTATTTGTTTTCTTTATTTATTACCAGTGAAAATCAAATGTATTGTCAGACAATTAAATAAAATCTATTAAAGGAAACGTCAAAAATAATTTTTTTTCTCGTTTGCATACAACAAACAAACAAATTACATTGAAAAAAATTATACATTACTTTTAATCCAAATATTAATAACATTCTAGCATAAGAATATATAAAGTAATTCCAGGAAAAAACTTTTCTCGCTATTGTTCTTTTATGGCCACGTCATTAGGCTTAAGAAAGTTCGAAGGACGCCATTTTGAAAAGCATGTTTTATTCCAAAGTTTTATTGCAACTTCTAAAAGAAATGTCATAATCCTCTTGTTTCCACTCTTGATTAAATTTTTCGCTTTAATTGTTTTGTTTTTTGCTACTATATTTTTGAAACAGAAATTGTAGTGGTTCGATATGAAACTCCAGAAAGAAAATTTTT
This sequence comes from Trichonephila inaurata madagascariensis, assembly GCA_019973955.1. Taxonomy (NCBI): domain Eukaryota; kingdom Metazoa; phylum Arthropoda; class Arachnida; order Araneae; family Nephilidae; genus Trichonephila; species Trichonephila inaurata. The sequence goes on along the minus strand of BMAV01003741.1, from coordinate 61,855 downwards.
GCAGACATAAAATAAACTGGAGCGATAGAGAAAATTTATTGGAGTTAATTTGAAAAGTTAGTCAAATTTTCTTAAGTTGAATTGTTATAAAATTTCGAATAACAGTGTTGGAAACAATACTAGGGATTTATTTATTTTTATTTTAAAATATTTTTCGTAATGCTTCGAATATATTGTGAATTTATAAGTTTAATAAGACAAGCAACACAATTTTTTTAAAAAAGGGAAACTACTCCCGGGAAAGTTAAACCCACGGTAGGGGGCCCAAAATATTGGCACACAATAATTTATAATAGGAAAAATAATATCAAAAAAAGATGTCAACTGTCAGGACGTAAACATTAAATTTTTCTTGTTCTTTTTTTTTGTTTATTATAATGTATTATTCGAAATAAAACTACATTTGAATGAATGTTGATTTTTCTTTTATGTACGTTAAATTTTCTTTATTTGATCCAAATTAGCTTTTGAGTTTGACACCCTTGTTCTGCCTTTTGTATAAGTATAGCTAAATAAAAAATGAAGGAATTGTTTTCGAAATCTATTCTTACTCGGGCATTTTTTTCTTTTTTTTGATTAATAATGGATTTCACTCTATACAAAACTTGCATTAATAAATTTCGAGTTTTTGATCATTATTAATTATTGACGACCGTATTGGAAAGAATATTATTTTAGCCACACATTTAAATATTAGAAAAATGATTCATTATTGCTATATATAAAATCATTTTAATTGCATTTTGAATCAGTATATTTTTAATATACAAAGTGTGACTTACACAGCATAGTAAAATCTAATTTTTACAATACATTACGGTTTTACAAATATTGTAATTTGTTTAATTTAAACGATTGAATCAAAAGAGGCTTTAAATTTTTTATCATAAATAATTTCTAGTTGCAGTTGCGACTGTAGTTGCAACTATATTTTAAGGTGTGTCTTTAGATAAGAATTTACAATGATCTCAAAATATTATCATTTACATATTTATTTATAGGTATGTAACGGTTACTATATAAGCCAGTAACAGCCTCCATACAGAGGTGATCCCCTTTGTCTAGTGGTCATGTTACTCGGCTTCGGATTCATAAGTCGCGAGTTCTAATCCCCGATATTGGTGACCCCGGCTGAAAAGAAAAACGCAAAAACCTTCTTATCTGTAGTAACGCCATCTATTCGCAACAAGAGCAACCAAAGTCGTCAGACTCACTTGATGCAACTGCAACAACTTACACGCGCTCGCCATAATTAATATATCCTTCATTCGCCTACTTACTGGTGGCTTACTCATTGGGTGCTTTAACACGTGAGAAAAAAACCTTTTCAAGTTTTGACACAAGTCGCCAAAAGGTTCGCTAAGTCGCCAATGTGGCTGTATTTGTAATTCTTTAAATAATTAGTTTTAATCAATTAAAATTTTTATTAATTATAATTAAATTATTGTATTGTCATCCAAAATGATCCTTTATATAAAATTTCAGCTCAATTCAGCGCTTTAAAATGTATTTTATTAACGATTGAAAATTCCACCAAATAAATAAATAAATAAATAAATAGACAGTGCGAGCTAATAGTAGGAATTGAAAAATGACAGATAACACTCGTACAACTTTGAAAAAGTTTAGAATTCAATATTAATAAAAATCGTTTGCACTTTTTCTCCTTCGATTCGAAAAATATTTTATAGTGTCATTTTTCTAGTTTAATCAACATTACACTAGAATTACAAAAAGGGAATATTGGTGATAAATGAAGCTTTAAGCCACACATATGTAATCTAAATCTTCTTTGGCTGTAATCTTAACCATCGAACTTCGATGACATGCAAAATGAAACCCTTAAAAACCGTTGAATCTGTATGATATAGTATAACAAATTCTATTATTCGTCATGACGGTATTTACTGTCATCGGATGTCGAACTACATATGAAATGTCGTTTCTTTAAGAGAATATATAAAACTGTACATTTTTTTTCCAAAAGCAGTTTATTTAATCTAATATACTTAACTTGCTTCAATATACCTTTTCCAAACAGATTTTAATGTATAAATTCGACTTTTTAAAAATATCTGATTTTTTAATCAATGAGCTCTGATATGGAATTTTTCAGACTGTCTTCAATTTCATTGTGTTAAGCCCGTAAGAACTGTGTTCTAAATGTTGAGAACTCTTTTTAAAAATTCTGATCTTTTAAAATCAATAAACTCTAATATGGAATTTTTCACACTGTTTTCATTTTCATAGTGTTTGGCCCCAAGAACTGTTCTAAATGTTTAAAAAAGTCGGTTGGCGAAAAATCCAGGAAATAAGCTGGATGCTGCAAAACTTCATATTTTATTTCATTTAATTTCACAGTCATTTTGTACGACGCATGTGGTCAAGCTTTGTCGTAGAAAAGTATCCGGCCATGCCGATTAACAAGCGAGGGGCATAGAGATTTCAATTTTTCATGCATTTCATACATCGATGTACTTCCAGTATAACAGATGAAGTCAGATTAACTTCCACCAATGCTTTCAAAACATTATTTTTACACAGATGTTTGGGATCTTCCACTCAGTTCATTTTGTAGGAAAAAATTATCAGACCGAAATTTTTCAAACTACCACTTCACTTTCCGATCGTTAACAGTATTCTCCTCAAATGCCTAGTTTTCACACACATTGCGTAAAGCGTTTGCAGTATTACTACCAAATTTATACTCATATGAAAAATTACACTAATATCGGTTGAATTGTGATATCCTGGGGAGAGTCAAAACCAATAACAAAATGGACTATTTTTGAGAAAATTTTCTTTGTTGAAATGGAAATCTAACAATGCACAGTAGGGATTGCAATTCCGGACCAAAAGTTCAATGCCGGTATTCGTTATTGTTTAGATCTTAATAGCGGGATACCTATTTTAATACTGGTAGTAGAAATTTTAGAAAAAAAAAAAAACACAGGTGTTTTTTTGTTTTATTTGCCAGTTCTATTAGAGAGTGTAAATATCACAAAAAATAATTTGCAACTTATAAATGATAACAGAATATAAAGAATCCCAAAAAAGTTCAAGGAACATCTTAATTGTTTAAATTACAAAAAAGTGTAAATATCACTATTTAGCATGTGGTACTATTACATATTTTTGAAATGCGATCTTAAAAAACATAATGCATCAATTGCACTGTCATTAAACCTGGAACGTAATTTCGTGCAAAATTACCAGCTGCCGAAAACGCTCTTTCGACATCTATGCTAGTTGGTGGTACTGTTAGCAATGAGAAAAATACTTTTTCCAATTTATTTTTAAATCCCTCATCTTCAAATAAATCGCGATTTCTCGTCGTGAGATTTTGAATAATATACCTCTGAGCTGTAATATAATAGTTTTCGCCCACTTCCTTGGATGATTCACATATTTTATCACTTCTCTTAGTTGTACGATGCAATTATGTATTCACACACAGTCTAATTAATTTAGCCCGTTAGGGAGACATAAAAAAAAAACGTATACTATTTTGCTATGTTGGCAATCCATGAGTATATAGTGGAGACAATATTAAAAATTTCTAGTAAATACCGAAAAAACGGTATTTGAACTTGCGAATACCGGTATTACAAAATTGTACAAATGGCTCAAAATACCGGTATTCGCTATCCCGGTATTGCAATCCCTGACTCTGCAGATGCTAATGCTTGGAAAAATCTTAAACTACTGAAGAAAGACTATCATGATGCATTGCAATGAGAGTTGACGACTTGTTGTTGGTATATCACTCACTACAGAACAAAGTGTGTTTTGCGATTTTCAAAAGATTTTGCAGGTAAGATTTCAAACATTTTTACTCCTACTAGTACACAAATAACTTGAACATTAAAGTTTAGCCTAATGAATACTCAAAGAATTGTAGTTTGTAATATTGTGGTCGTTTTTTATCTGATAATTTTTTGTCCTTAAGTTTAAAGGTTCATTTTCTAAGACAATGTGTCGGGTATTATGGAATATTAGGTATTCCATAAAACCCGACGTGCCGCAATGAATCATTCAATTATAATAAATCATTTGTAATAGACTTCATGCCATCAATTAAAGAACTAGAAAATAAAGACTGAATTTATTTTCTGTAGCGGAACATTTTCCGATGACCAATGAGGTTGAAATTTCGATTCAACGCTTGAACTGGTTGTGGGCTCATCTTGATTGCACTGGAGCAGAGAAAAATTATATTTGTGACTTTTGTTAACAGACTCAAAATAGAAATGACTTTAATGTATTATAATTAATTATTTAATGATAATTATAATTAATTATTTAATAAAATCGTACATCGTCTTTTTTTTCTTGTGAATAAAACTAGATTAGTTGTGTAAATTAGAAATCGAAAATAGAAATTTAAAGAAAGACCTTATCACTACCAAAAATAGAACTGAAAAAGAGTTTTATAAACGAAAAAGCCCGTGTAACGGCGGGCTAAGCTGAAGGAAAAGAAACTTGTCTGCAAAGGAAAAGAAATTGAAAACATTTCGCAAAAGATAATTTTAATGGCATAAGTATAGAAATCAAACACATCACGCATACACCCTCACCCAAAAGTGAGGGAGCACACATCGAGAGGGAAAAAGGAAATTTCCATTGGGATAAAGTTATACTCGCGGAAAAAGCCCGTGCAACTCCAGGCTAAGCGGAGAAGAAACATACCATCCGACGGGGCGAAGAGGTGGAAGATATTTCGAAAAAGGGAATTTTAATGACATTGATACAGAAATCCCACACAAACCAGGAAGCAATGACATCGATAGGAAAAGAGAAAATTTCCTTGGGAAAAGTTATGCACTCGATACAGCCCGTGCAACGCCGGGCCATGCAGCTAGTGAAGTCTTAATTCATCTTCCAATGGTTTAAATTATCTAGTCCATATTACCCGACTATTCCATAATAATCTCCGTTTGTCCATTTCTTTAAAACAAGTAATTTTTTATAACAACAAAATAATATTATTTCTTTTGGCAAGTTATAATTCCACACAATCGCTTATATTTTATATCCATGATGATTTTGGAGATTTTTTTTTTATGAAAAAGCAGTTAAGCTGTTTTTAGAAATGTAAATGGTATTCTACAATATCCGACTCTTCCTCTATGTTTAAATAAATACTCTATTTAATAGTTTTCAAATGTTGTGAAATGTTTTTGAGCTTGTTCATTTTGCAGACCAATATAATTTAATTTTTTAATTCATCATAAAAATCGGTAAATAAATTGTTCAAATTCTCTTTTAAAGGGATAATTTTTTTTAAAAATTACGGAAGAGATTTGCTCTCGCCTGTTTAGATAACAAGAGTTAGATAAAGTCCGCTTCCTCCAATGGTTACCCGCACATGTTGACATTACACTCAATGAAAACGCAGATAAACTGGCGAAAGAAGCTAGAAATCTTAACAATGTCAACTTTGTCAACGTTACTTTATTAGACACAAATGCTGTCGCAAATTTCAAATTGAGAGAGAAGTCAATTCCTGTAAGGCATCAAATCTATAATATAAGTGGAGACCGCCTTATAACAAAAACTATTGCTAGGCTAAGAACAGGTAATTACAGAGAAATGAAGTTTGATAGGGATGGTAGAAGATCTTATATATAGGAATTGTGATAACTGTTTAAATACAAAGCTAACACCTGCTCATAATTTTGACTGTCCAGCTATTCTTGCTGCTGTACAAGGTCCTCTTTTCGTCAACAAATCGCTATAAGGAAAATATTGAACAGATTGCCAGGACAGGGCCCATGGTACTATCTGACTTACTAACGTCATGGATACGACATCATCATTATCATCATCAAGAGATAATTTCTTAAGCTATGCCATTGACCTTGTTGGGTATTTGTAACAATAACAAATAAGCCTGGAATTTTTAATAAATCACATAACAATTGCGTTCAACGCTAGTTATTGATTTCTTGTATCTTCCGAGATCATTGTTGAAAATTGAATAGTGTTGGAAACAATGCATTTCTGTAACAAAACTTAAATAATTAAATGAATTTTCGTCACTAGTGTTTAAAACTTAATGCGACTTGTTGAGATTTTTTGCTGAATTTATCGTTTTAAAAGCGTTTGTTGATATTTGCCGATTTTTCCATTTGGAAATATTCTGTGGAAAAAAATGCCTTTCAAGTTGAAAGCCTGGCTAAAAGCCAAACTGTGAGTATATTTCCCTTTTAACTAAAGTTCACTTTCCCATTAGATGCTAGTCGTTCATTCAAATATAATACTCGACTGACATCACAACTAATGAAAAGCATGAGAGAATTAATAAGAATAAGAATACACCAGAGCAGTGCTTCTCAAACTTTCAATGTTTGCGACCCAATATTTAACCATAATTTTCATCGCCCCCGCTACAAATAACAAAGTATTTAATTCAATAATACTATACTTTAACTTTAAGGCTACGTTACCACTTTTTAAGCGCCACTGACGTATATAAACGTCTCGCTCAGCCAAAGCGTTAACTACAATGGACGTATATATATGTCTTTCCCAAGTATGACCTTTTCTGTGCACTGCAGTCCATTCAATTATTCCGAAGGCTTTGGAATGCAAAAAATGGACCTTGACATTGATTACGAAGAATTTACTTATTTCAGAAGATTTATTTATTTATTCCTTCATTCCATCACATACTTTCACCTACGTGGAAAAGGGTGGCATTGGGGAGAGAATTGCATAACTTTTAATCGGCAGTTAAGAGATTAATTATTAACCGTACACATTATCAAGATAAGTGTTAATTTTTCTATATTATTTTATTTTTGACAAGCCCATGGAGGACGAGGGGTTCACTGATAATTATTATACTTGTTTTTAATTTAGTATTGTTAAATTAATTATAAAATACATTGAACAGTATTGATACATTTATAAGTGTATTATATCAGTAAAAGGTTAATTTTATTTTTTATTATGTCAGAATGTATTTTGTTGGTTTACTTTCAATAAATTAATAATATTTTTAAAAAATCTTTTGTTTTCGATTTTTCAATATGCTCGCGCCCCTTGTAGAAATTATCACGCCCTTAGGCCTAGTTTAAGAAACACTGCACTAGAGTTTATACGTAGAAAGACTGTGTAAGTTAATCGTCCAGAAATATTGTAACCAATTAAAATTTAATCTCTTCATGAATAATATCAAAGATGTACACTCTTTTTGTTCTTTTCCTTCAATTGCTAATTTTTCATTGAGTTTCAACATATTTAAGTCAATAAGTGTATTTCAAACTACAAGTCTCCATCGGCATAAAGTTGTGTTTCAAAAATAATAAGTTCATTGTCTGCAGCATGTTACACATTATTGGTTCGATATTGATTCATACTACAACTAAATGGGGCTTTAAGAGGATCAGGTAGAAATGTCTATTACAGTAAATTCTAAATTTTTTTTTTTTTTGTTCTGTGGAATCATGTGGAATTTGTTCGCAGATAATGTTCCATAACCCTTTTACCCTGTTTTGAGTTATTTAAAATACATGAATGTTTTAATACATACTGCCCGTCCGGTATAGTGGTTAGTGACCCTAAATGTTGTGCATAAGGCCTTGGTTCGAATCCCGGATAAAACATGGGTGTCAGTGAATGTCTTTGCGGCATGGGTTGTACATTAAGTAGCCGTCGAGGCCCCAAGTCCTGTCATAAGTTTGGTAGTAGGGGAAGAGAGGCGGAGCCCCCTGACCAACTCCAGCGTGTTCTCCCACAAAATTGAGGTGGAACTGAGCCAAATCGTACTGTCACATGTATGATGCTCAAAGTTGCGATTAACGACAGGTACACATCTAACCCTTTTATCGCGATGAATTTTGTGAGCCTCGATAAGACACCGGCACACAGGTGACATTAGCAGCAACAATATGAAAACCCCCATTTCATCTTCAATTATACTGAAGCTGATGATTATGTTCACTTTGCACTATACAGCTGCACTAGGACTATTGTCGATGGATCTCATCATTTTGAGCAATGGTCAAGTAACGAGGAGACACTTGAGCTGCCTCCCCCTATCTCCTAACTTCAACGGGAGGACGTTTGAGCCTCGATGGATTTTATGAGCATCAACCTCCTCTAAATGAGTTTGTGACTACTAGGCTATCATGACCACTCCCTAAAGTTCGAACAGAAGATAAGAAAGAAGGGAAGTTATATTACATCTTTCAAAATATTCTAAGGAAATGGAAATGAAATTAAAACCTGTGCCTCTGTGATTACATATAGGATTTTAAAATTAATAAATTAAAATTTTGTAACAGTTATGTAATAGATAGATCTCTAGAAATGAGAATTACAAAATAGCGTTTTATCGAAAAACGAAACTTTGACATAAACAACTTATTTATTTTTAGGGGCTTACGTGGTTCCTCCATTCCCTACGGGGAATTCAAGGATGAACCTGGTTCCACTTCCGAGGAAGTCAAAATGGAGCCTATGATTTCTGTAAGTCACTTATTCTGCATTTTCCATCAGATTCCAATTCATCCTTTTTCACATTAAGGGCTCAAGAGGGGGAGAGGGGTTAAAATACACTCAATATTAGTGATACGTACATTTTTCTATAAGAAAAATTTAGAAAATTAGGGTAATTCCCGATTTAACAGTCATAATACGGCATGATGAAATCGAAAAGAAAAGGTTTCAGAAACTATATTAATTATATTCAAGAAAGATTTTTAAAAAAATTGGAATTGAGGATCACTTAAGCATTTATTTAAAAATATTGATAGAGCAGATTTGGATATTTCATCATTTTCCACTCCCGTCAACCCACAAGTGGAAATCATTCTCTCTTCTCTGTCTTATTTGACTTGATTTCCTTTTTCAAAAGTTAATACATATCTTTCGAGCATTGTCTGAAATCAAAAACTAAAAGCAAATAATACTAAATAAATAAAATTTCAAAATTTTGTATTACTCTTCTTTTATACTGAGTACAAAATTGAACTTTTAAACCAGTTGCGTTCAAATACCTAAAATAACAGCTTGCACTTATCATTTTACATTCTAAAATAGAAAAAAAAATAGTTTTGTCCAATTTGAGACAATATTTATTTAGACAAAATACCAAACGCCTTAATATATGAATATAAAGAATGTCATTTATTACAAATATCAGTGATTTTATATCACTCTTTCACACAACACGAATCAAATGAAAAAGAAAACAAAGTAATTATTTTTAATATCAGGAAAACTAAAAACCTTTCCGATCACAAAGCATTAATTCTTGTCTTTCCCCTTTTATTTATCTTGTAATTTGTTTGTGATTATTCTTTTGGATATTTTTTGTTTTAACTTTTTACTTTAAAGTAATTTTTATCTTTTTTCTTTCTGCAGTTTGATTGTGCCTACTGCGACTACCGAAGCCCCACTCAAAAGGGGCTTCGATGGTAAAATACAGTGCACAAAATAGGAGTGGGGGGGAGGCGTACCTTGGACACCCACGGGCGCCCCCTCACCTATTTTGGATAGGCTCCCTCGCTGATCCCCTCATGACATTGGTCACGCAGAAGCACACCGTCGAGCAAGTAAGTAAAGAACATCTATCTAAAATTATTTTAAAAATTTTTTAATGTTAGCTGATTAAATGAATAAAGTATCAATATTGGAATATAATAAATATACTTGGACATCTATTTTTGCCAAAATTTACAACAATGAATTTGTAAAAGTAATTTAGAAGTATACATAAAAAAATTTAAAACATAAAAATAACAATGCTACGAAATGAATGAGGATTTCATTTAAATAGGAAATAATCTATAAAAACATTATGAGTTATAATTAAGAAAAGACATTTCTAGCATAAATAAAAGCAATGATTCTTTCTCAAAAATATCAAAAACAGACATTAAATTTTTTTAAGTTCATGCAATTTTTTTTTTACATTTTTCTGGCTAAGTTAAATTTCAAGAGTTATTTTTTTAAATGCTTTAAATTTTACTTAGAATATGACTATGCATTGATTAAGTTTATTACTTTTTATAATTAGGAATTTAAAAAAATTTACTTAATAAAATGTTTTCTTTTTAGATGTCAAGAGGAGATATTTTTATTCGTGTTCTCAAGGTGCTGTTTGGGCTATCATTTTTGACCATCATGAAATGTTTGGGGCCCCCCAGTTGTCATATCAGCATCAATTTCACAACATCTAATGAGGTCGGCGGCTGTTTGGACTAAACGTTTGGTCATATCAGTGGCTGTTAGGACTAAATGTTTAGTCACATCAGTCGCTGCCTGGACACCATCAAGTGTACTTACAGAGCTGCACATCAGTGGCTATTTGGACTATAAATCTGATCCATAGTCGCTGCCGGGATACCATAAAGTGTACTTACAGCAAGATTTCCCGTGGCTGGACTACAAGTTTAGTCACATCAGTCGCTGCTTGGACACCATCATGTGTACTTACAGCACAGTACTTCAGTGGCTGTTTGGACTACAAATCTGGTCACATCAGTCGCGCCTGGACACCATCAAGGCCCCGCGCTGCATTTCAGTGGCTGTTTGGACTACAAATCTGGTCACATCAGTCGTTTCCTGGACACCATCAAGTGTACTTACAGCGCTGTATTTCAGGGGCTGTTTGGACTACAAGTTTAATCACATCAGTCGCTATCTGGACACCATCAAGTGTACTTACATCCCAGCACTTCAGTAGCTTTTTGGGTAAACGTTTCGTCACGTCAGTCGCGCCGGGACACCATAAATGTATTTACGCGCTACATTTAAGTGGTTTTTGGACTCTTTTTCATACAGCCCTGTCTGGACTCCGTTGAGTGAACTTATAGCAGTACATTTCAGTTGCTGTTTGGATTCAAACTATTTTATCATATCAACTGTTCTTTCAACTGCGAATCTTAGATTTATCAATTGCTTTTGAAAATGCTCATAAGACCTTATCACATACACTCTTCGACGAATTAATTGACCTTCCCAGTAAATATTTTTAAAAAGTTTAACTTCTTCATTGGGAAAGATCAAACGGAATTGAAGTAACCTCAAAAATTTATAATCTGCTATAGAGGAATATAACAAGCAAAGGAGTTTGAAAAAGAAAGAATATAAAGAATGTTTTCGCAATAAAAATCAGAATACAATATAAGAGATCTCTAGAGAGAGTAATTTAATCTCACCACAATATTTTAGGTTTGGCAATATACCTGAAACCCACTATTTCATACATATACACTTATAGCAAATATTGACAAGAAAAGAGATATAGAACTCTATTTGGGGAGTAAAAAACATTTTTTAAACAAAATGGTTTTAAGTCTGAATGATTTCTCGAAAACAAGTAACTGATATTATATGTGTGGCAGCACGGTGATTGAAAGCATTGTGTGCCCTAATTTTTTAATGTTAAATATAAGCAGAATATCCTACTAAGGTTCTTAAATAAACTTGCAAGAGCTTTCTTAAAGAGACGGAAATCGTTCACATGTTATGGATTTTTAAATGTGACTAAATGCAATACTTTGACTTGAAAGTGCAAAGATTTCATTTATACATTTACCGTTCTTTAGTATTACTTCAAATACTGAAAAAAGATGCATTAAATATTTGTTAACAAATGGTGTTTTGATTACGTCAGTGCAAAGAGTCAGAATAATGTGTCAACAAGTCATTAATTGTTTAATTCAAACAATCATTCCATTTTTTTCATGCTCAGGAATGATGCAATGTGCTAACGAAATATCGGTTAACACGAAATAGAAAAACGGTCCTGATATACTACCATGCGTTTTCATTCATTTTTTTCTCACTACACGAAACGAAAATCCATTAACGCAAAAAGATTTCCTTTGGGAATGATAAAAATGAAACTTAATAAAATGTTTGAGAAAGGTTCTATATTATTGGACTATCCTATTGTATCATCGGAAGAATTTTTTACATTAAATGATGCCAATGTGTGTACAGCTCCAATCATGGTAAAAAAGACATTTTGGAACTTGTTCAAAGCTCCAAAAATATCATTGATGCAGATTCAGACGATGAAAATGAAATAAATAATGAAGCTCATGTTCTGAACATCAACCGAAATGAGGAACATCATAGAAATTATTCGTAGTTATTTAGACGCACATGAAAATGTGTTGGGCACGACAAACAACAAATAACAAAAAGGACGACTTCGAACAATCTGTTGATAATTTGATGCTAAAAAGACAATGCAAGGTATCAAATAATATTTAAAAACTCAATAAATGTTTTTTCAAAAAACTTGAAATTTTTGTATTATATTTCATTGAGTTCTTGTGAATGTTTTTGTTTCATTGATTTTTATTAAATACATGCATGTATACATATCAATGTAAATAAAATGTACTCTAATAAACTTAATTTTGTTCAATATATGATTATGTTTTTTTTTTTTTTTTTTGCTTTTTCTATAACATTAAAATTTATTTCAGTACCCTCAATTTCGTGTTAAACGGTTTTCACTGTAGATTTAAATAAATTAATGTCTTTCAAGAAATAAACGAAATTTTTAAAAGATTAAAACAAACAATAGAAAAGAAAAGTAAAAATTCAAAAGCAAATATTTGCTTATTTCTCCGAAACAGATTGTTTTGACAGAAGTCATTACACGTTAAGCCTTCTTCAATCGTTTTATTCCGTTTCTGTTCCTTCAGATCCCATCGCAATGGCTAGCAGCAGCTTCTTCTGTTTGTTTGTTTGTTTTTTCGTCAAAAGGATTAAAATAATTGTTTTTAGAAAGCAGCAATTATTTTTTATGAAGAATTTTGAACACTTGGTGATAAAAATCCTTAGGATTAGTCCTTGAAGAGTATTATTAATTTTTCTTAATGCATTTTTAGACATATTTTTCAACTTCAATGTCGCATACGTGTTTCAATGATTTTCTTAAAGTAAGAAAAAGTTAAAAAAATGAAGATCACCTAAGTAAAAAGCGAACCAAAACCTTATACTAAAATACCAGCCATGATTGGCAGTATAACTTTATAGGTATTTTTCATTTTAAGTATCCCTATTACATGTCGATAATGATATTGAAATATTATCTGCGAAAGATACGAGCTAAATGTGTGTTTGTGCGCGTGAGAGAGTGTGTGCATGTGTGTGTGTGCGTGCGTTCGTACGGGATCTTATTACATAACAGACTTGAGCGCTCCATAACTTTGCGTGATAATTAGTTTGTTTGGTTACCCACCTAACGAGGAATAACCACAACTTTTGTGTCCAAAGAAACTGCCGCATTAGCAATTTTAAAACGAGATGAAGCAGTCTTTACCGGAAATCAGATGAATCTTAAAGCTTCCGGTTGACCAAAACTATAAAAGCTGAGATTTCCAGAGCGGAAAAAGAATGCTTTTGTGTATCGTTATAGTGTCCACTTGTCTTTCTGTTGTGTTGCGTTACTGTTCGTATTGCATGTGTTTTATTAACTAAATAAATGTACAGCTAGAAATACAAGAATTCTCCTAAGCCTTTCACTGATTGCACAACTCGACAAAATATTCTCCCCAATAACACTTCTTAATTCAAAGGAAATCACATATAACATATATATACGAAATGATGGAATGATATTATATACATAATAAATGAAATACTGTTCATTATAGGATCTCGAATTTAGTGTTACAGCACTTTCTACAAATATTTTAGACCAGGGTGGACAATTGTTTTGGTTCGAGGGCTACATTATGGAAGCGGAAGATACCAGTTGGCCACCATGTCTTTTTAAATACAAGTAATTTCATTCATTAGTTAACTTTGCATCTCATAAAACTGTACATTATACCATATAAAATCAATAAACCAAACTATTGACAGTTTTATTTACTTTATTTACTATTCTAATTTCATATCATCTATAGCTGCAAGTACATTTTCACTTTAGAATCAGTTTAATGAGACAAATGTGTACCATTACATTTTTTTGCAATTTTTATTAAGGTATCCGGCTACGTTCGGAACCGGATTTTAAAAAGGCGCATAAATGGATAATTTTCATGATATGTAGCGTCACTTAGATTAGACTACATGTATAAAGTGGTTTTAAGGACATTGTGACAAAAAAAATTTATTTAAATACAATATTTCAGCTAAAAATTAACTCAGAATAATTTTTTTTTCAAAATGTTCTCCTTTTGTGAAAAACGCTTTCTAATATAATACTATTTTGCTTGTATATAGCTCAGACCTCTGTACAGAGGCTCAACTATGGTGTTTGAAAAATTCACTTTATTTTCAGAGTTACAATCATTTGAAATAATTATCGGCGTTTTTTTCTTAAAATGTCTCCCCTCTGTTGTGTCGTAAAAGACGAATAAACCCACTTCTAAGTTATATATTTCAAACATTCTAGTTGAGCCTTTGTAAAGAGGTCTGAGCTATAGACAGGCAAAATATAATTATAATAGAAGCATTTTTCACAAAAGGAGAACATTTTTAAAAAAGGTTATTCTAAGTTAATTTTTAGCCGAAATACTGTACTTAAATAATTTTTTATTTTAATTTTTTATTTTAATTTTTTTTATTATGTTTTATTGTAATACTATTCTTAAAACAATTTTCTATACATTTTCTAATTTAAGTGACACTAAATATCATAAATATTATCCATTTATACGCTTTTGTAAAATCACGGTTCCGAACGTAGTCGGATACCTTAAATCAAGAGTCAGATTGCTTGTTAAAATACTCATCACAGCGTGTAACTTAATGTCAGCTAACGTGTATAACGTGTATTCACTCTGGTAGACCTGATGCAAAAAAAAGATAGGCATAAATATTACATAGTTCAAATTATATAATTGAAACAAACCCCTTTTTCTTGTCTAAGCTGGTATGTGATTACCAGTGATGACTCAAAACGCCTCAAATTAATTATATTTATCTCGAGGTAGTGTGAAAAAATTCACATTAACTACAATTTACTTATTTGACTGATTTTAGGGCATCGGTGGCTCAGTCGTGAGTATTTCAGTGGGGCAGCTAGCTTTGCGCTTCTGCTTGTTCACAGATGTATATTAGTCCAACGAAGCTTTCTAAAATAATCGTTTTTAATGAACACACTTTTATGACTGTGAGAAATACAGCTACCGGTTGGTGTGTGCAAATCAAGTGTTTAAAGAATTTTAAGAACATTTCAAAATTCCAGATCAGCGTCTCCAAAAAGAAAAGTGAAAATGTGGACTGAAACGGAAAACTACTTCAAGACTAATAAAATTCTAATAAGAAATAGAAAAATAAATCAAAGAAAGACAATCAAAAACCTTCGGAGGGATTTATTGGATTATGGTGTTGAAATGAGTACCTCAACTGTGCGGAAAAGGCTTCTGGAAGTGGGCCGTAAGAAAAGACCAAGGAAAAAACAATTTCAAACTCAGAAAATAATGAAAAAAAGTTTGGCAGGGGCCAAGGAACAACGATCATTGACTGTTAACGATTGGAAGAAGGTGGTTTTCAGTGATTAAACATTTATTTGTGCAGGGATACAAATCAAGTTTAGTTAGAAAAAGTGATGGTGAAACTCTTCTACCAGAGAGATCATATCTGTGGTGGTGTGATATCTATATGAACTAGTACCAACATCACGCGAAGACGATCGTTTTGGTGTGATGGGTTAAGTACTCGCGTTCGGAACGGAAGGTACCCAGAACGAAACTTCTTCCTTCATTGGTGACCCGGACATGCAAAGGAACCGCACCCTTCACGCGCCGCAGTCGTGGCGCCATCTGTCCACCGCAAAAGCAACCAAGCCGTCAAACATTGACGCAAATAAGCCGTTAATTCTCAAAGTCGTCTCACAAAAATGACGCAATCAAACCGTCACACGAATGACGCAACCCACCAAGTGACGCAACTGCTTACATGCTCGCCACGAATATGGTATCGTTTGTTCGCCTATTCGCCGAAACACTGGCAGGGGAGTATGTGGGTTGATATCTATATGAACTAGTACCAACATCACGCGAAGATGATCGTTTTGGCGTGATCGGTTAAGTACTCGCGTTCGGAACGGAAGGTACCCAGAATGAAACTTCTTCCTTTATATCCAACACATTGTGAAACACCCTTCAAACCGATGTTTTGTGGGTTTTTCACAACAAATGGCACTTGAAGCTTAGTTCTTCTTAAAGACATGATGAATTCTGTCAAATACACAGAATATTATCCAGTAGATTGCTCCATCCATGGAAACATTTCAAGAAACATTTTAACATGACTTGGCCCCCTGTCACACTTCAAAATTATTCCAGGATTTTATATGGGAAAATAAAATAAAAGTGCTTAATTGGCCTCGTAGTTCATCAGACCTTTTGAGAACTTATGGCTTATTCCCACAAGAATCGTTTAGCTAAGATGAATTTCATGACAATAGAACAAATTATAAAAGTGTTATACAAGGGTGGTTACACAATGGTGAAATTGGAACATGTGAGCTTCCTTAATGGTTAATGCCAAAACGTGTGCAAGAGGTCCCTTCTGCTAAAAGAGGACATACTTCGTACTAAAATTGAGATTTTTAAGTTTACTTAAGGTACGTAATGATTAAAAGCTAAAGTTCTTGAAAAAATCTCTTTTTCCCATTTGTCCCAATTAATTTGAACAGTATAGTATACGTTGAACCAAATATAAAGAAGATTTTCCGTCTAATTGGCCATCTGATTGTCTTAGTGGGTCACAAAAAAAAAACTTTGCAACCGCTATTTTCCCAACCCCCGTTTTAAACACTTCTTTTTCATAATGATTATCAAATCTAATTTATGGGATTGATTATAAGTTTTACTTCGGAAAATATCATCAGAAACTTTTGTATCACTACAAAAAAACAAAATTATTCATTTTTTATGCTGAAAAAAAATCATATCCCTAAAACTACTTCAAAATTTTTTCTATGAAGCTTAAATTTTAAAAATTAATTGAAAATGATTCAAAAATCTTATTAACTATGTAAAAAAAGGCATCGATTAAAAAAAAAATCCCCCTTAAAAATGTAAACTTTCACATTCCATTTTTTTTAAAAAATTTTTAAAATTTTTTTTTGCCCTCAATTTTTAATTTGCTTGTTTAAGTTGCTGTGTTTTAAATACATGTAGTCTTTAAATGCTATTACAATTTTATGCATAATTATGAATATTGTTAAAAAGTTTTTCACATATATATTTCTAGCATAAGGGGTGAAAAAAGCATTTTTTTTCAATTTCTACTATTAGTTTACAATCTCCTATATATATTTTGATCAAATTTCCCATTGTTAATAAAATACATTTTAAAGCCCTCAATTGAGCTGAAATTTTGTAAACACGATTATTTTGTATGTCAATACGGTAATTTACTTAAAATTAATAAAAATAAATTGATTAAAACTATTTATTCAAAGAATTACAGATACAGCCAAGTTGGCGCCATTCTTGGTGATGTAGCGACCCTTTTAGTGACTTGTGTCAAAACTTTACAAAGTTTTTTTCTCACATTTCTAAGCACTCATTTGGGCTGAAATTTGCTTACACACGATTGTTTTGGGTGACATTACGATAATTTAATGATAATAAATTAAAATTATTTGACTGAAACTAATTACTTAAAGAATTACAAATACAGCCATGTTGGCTTCATTTTTAGCGACTTGGCTCAAAAGTTAAGAATATTTTTTTCCCTCGCGTCTTAAAGCTTTCAATTGATCTGGAATAATTAATAAAAATAACTTGTCACTTAATATTGTGATTCTGTCAAAAGTATATACATATTCATATTAATTGTAATTATTGCATAAAAAATAACTAAATAAAATTGTTCTTTGTAGTCCTAAGTAGAAATTGACTTAATTTTTTATTATATATATATACATTGTTTTTTCTATCATTTGATTGCACAATCAAAGTGTATAAAAAATTAACAATTTTTTAAAGAAATATCATTCTAAAGCATGAAATTTTAGTTCAAAGTTATACGAAACATCAATAAAAAATAAATAGAATTTCAGCCTTTTTTGTCTTTTGGTAATTTTACAGCATTTGTTTCCAAGAGAAAAGATTATGTCTCAAAATAAAATATTTTTAAGCTATGAACCCTATTTACGTATTTTCGTCCTTTTTTAAACATATTTCTTTTATTTCCATCCACAGGCTTTCCAATTGATCAAAAATTGTATTCAAAAGAAAGCCAGACGATTCCAAAGAAATGCCAGATTTAAATTTTATTTACAATATTTTAATATAAATTCTCATATTTCTCATAAATTCTTATACGAAATACCAAAAATATATGCATTTCAAATTTCTACTTTTTGTGTTTTTGAACGGTTTTGAATCATTTAATTGTTTCCAGGGGGAAAACATTGTTTGCGTTTCAAGATATATAAAATTAAAATATATTTTTTAAAAAAATTAAATCAGTTTACAGATTTTTGTCCTTTTTAAGACATTTCTTTTATTTTCATCCATTAAGCTTTCATTCTGTAAAATTTGAATTCGAAATGAAAGACAAACGATTCTAAACGTTGCAGATTTCGATTTCGATTAATTTTCTTATAAATTCTCTCATCTCGACAAAAAATAAATAAATAAAGTAGCCAAATATATTTTAAGAGCACAGATGAGGGAAAAGAGTTTTTAAAAAATTATTCAGCTTAGTTTCTTTGATGTGGATTTCATAAAGTAAATAAAAAGCGAGTATCACAATGGAGGACTTTCTTTTCAAACTATTCAAGAATTTAGAATAGAAATTTCAAGCTTTCCTTATTTATTTCTTGCTTCTGAAAGAAGAGTAGATATCAAATCACGGTATACGGTGAGAGCTTTCTAAAATATTTTTAGTTTTATTTGATTTAACCACTTTGAAAAGAAGTTTTATGTCAACAAACAAAAAATATTGGTTGTTGAATAATCTTCTTAAGGTCTGAATTATATATAAATTAATTGAATAATTGTTCGTAAAATATTTCTACGAATTTTACTTTTATAACTTGTATATTTTTTCCACTTACAACATGTAGGAAGAAACAACATATAAGTTTAATAATTACTTTGCCTGTGGGATATTTTTAATGCAGGGAACTGAAAATATTTTTTTTCCTAGGAGAATTGTATATTCACAAAAAGACTTAGAATATTACTCTCAAAGTATCCCGATAAACTTAAAAATATAAACAGAAAATACAGTTTTGCTATTTTGGAAAGTTTAAGATAAGAATAAGATTCTAAATGAGAAAGTTGAGTCTTTGTAATCTTAAATTTCATCATCAATGTAAGCTCCTTGAAATTAATATTAATGTCTAAGATTAATGACAAAAGTTTAGCTATTAATTCTGAATTTTATGTCTTAATAAACACGAAACAAATGAAAGGAATTAAAAAGATGTACATTAGAATTTGTTAATGGTACAACTGCTAGATGGTGCCACCATACATGTACGCTTTCCCTCTGGTGTAAAACGGAAGCCGCAAGGGAGTGACTAATCAGTCTGCTAGAAATCTGGTGTGTACAAACTCATGGGAATCTCTCCCAGTGCTGTTTTTAAAAGGATTGAATTGTTAAAATATATAATAATATATAACGTTGAAAGTAAAAAAGAAAAATATAAATTAATTTTTTTAAATAATTTATCATTTACCAAAATAAAACAATTTACATTTTATCTTGATAATCCCGGCATGAATAAAAGGAAATAAAAGAAAATATAAATATTTAATTGTTTAATAAAAAGTAGACACTTTTCTCTTCACAAATGAATCTGAAATGATTATTAGCAGACGCTTATTAACTCTTTTTTTTTTACTAAGCCAAGTGGCAACTAAGCCATAGTTATAATATGTTATCTCAAAATAAAACATTTGCACGACTCAGTAAGAATGATATAAATACAATTTTCGTTATAAATTTAAAAAGTCCTTAAATATTTAAATTTAATAATTTTTTAGACTTATAAAATATTTGAATTTTGCATAATTTTTAAAAATACACAACTGAACGAAACTTCGTAACTCTAGCTCAGCAAAAGAAACAGTAAAAACAGCGTATATTATAAGAGAATAATTTTTCCAAGATGAAATAAATAAAAGCCTGTAAAACAGATTATATCAGTGCTTCTGAAACTTTCAATATTTGAGACTCAATATTCAACCATATATTTCATCGTGCGCCCCTTCATATAAATAACTATGTATTGAATTCAATAATACTATTTTTGACACTAAATCTGCAATACGTCTTTTTCTTAAGTGCCACTGGAGTATATAAACATGTTGCTCATCCAAAGCGTTAATTTCCCCGAACGTATACATACGTCTTTCCGAAGTAAGATCTTTTCTGAGCAATGTATATCCATAAAATTATTCCGAAGGCTTTGGAATGCAATAAATGGAATTTGACAGCGAAGGATTTACTTATTTCAAAGAACTTGCTTATTTATTCATTTACTCCCCATGTACATCAAACACACGTGGAAAACGGTAACATTGGGAACCCTTAATAGTAGTTGAGAGTTAATTATAAACCTAGTGCTGGTTTAAGCTCATTTAGGGCCCTGGCTGCAAAATATCTACAGGTCCTCTTTGCATTTGAGAATCAAAATCTATAACCAGAAAATCTGATTAAGTCCAGCTTATCTGGACCCCGGATCCTGGTCACCTAATGTATAAACCGGTATTGTATAAACCGTACAAATTATCAAGATAAGTGTTAATTGTTGTATATCATTTTATATATGACAACCCCATGGGATCACTGTTAAAAATTAAATTGGTTCTCAACTTAGTGTTGTTAAATTAATTCTCAAATACATTGTACAATACTGATACATTTACAAGTTTATTATATCCGTGTAAATGTTTATTTTATTTTTTATTATGTCGAAATGGGCTTTGTTTGTTTACTTTCATTAAACTAATAATTTTTTTAAAAAATAATCTTTTGTTTTCGATTTTTGGATATGTTTGCGCCCCACAGTTTGAGAAACGCTGGATTACACAGCACTGGAGTTCGACTTAGGTTTCCAAAAAAAGCAGCTCGCATCAGAAAATAAAGAACTACAACGAAATAAGTAACAGAGGAAACATCAATCAATCGATAGCTTTTAAATAATACACTGTTTCCACGAGCAGTGGGAGGGGATAGAAAATTGCCGGCTGATGCACTTACAAGAAAAACTTTCAACAACCCTTTGGAATTGGGGGAAATCTAAGAATGGATGTTTCCACTAAGAGTACCCAGAATCAATCCCGCGTTGCAATATAGGGTTGGGTTTCGATTTTTCTGGGGGTGGAGCAGTAATGAAGTTGCATTTCGAAATAAGATTTTTTTGTTTTTGCCCAGTTGGCAACAAAATCCAGTTTAAAGGTTTTGCTATGTGTGATTCCAAGGAGTTTTTTACAAGGATTTACTACTCCCAAGGATCTTTTCTGGAATATAAAGATATCTGATTTAAATTTTTTACTTAGACAATATTATTTTATGGTTATCTATGTATATAAAAGAGAAAGGTGATTCACTCATGACACGATATCTCAGGAACTATTAGACCAACAGACTTGAAATTTGGTAGGCACGTTTCTCTCATGGAATACATGTCCGCTAAGAATAGGTTTTGAGAAAATCGACCCCTAAGGGGGATTAACAGGTGTTATAGACAAATATTCCCGTTTTTAATTATAATGCCTATAGACACGAAATTTGGCAGGCATGATTCTTTCATGCAGTAAAGATCTGCTAAAAATGGATTTTGAATAAATTGACTGCCGAGGGGGTTTGAGAGAGGCTAAAGGGCATTATAGATAAATATGTTCCCGTTTCGAAGCAATTAGATCTACAGCCTTGAAGTTTGGAATGCGTGCTTCTTTTGTTGAGTTAAAAACCGCTAAAAGCAAATATTACAGAAATCGACTTTCATGATAAGATTACGGGGTAAAGTTAAGGTTTAGTTAAAAAAGAAATTCCGCTTATGAGCTATTCGACTTAGACTTGAAATTTGTCAATGTTTTGTTGAGTAGAGATCTAATAAAAATGGGTTTTGCGCAAATCCACTTTGAGAGAGGGGGTTACGGGAGCTTTAATAAAGATTCTACTTCAATTTTAGAAATTCGAGTCCTGTCCTTCTTAAATCAAAAGGTTTCTTAGAAATGTTTTTAATTACAATTTAATGCTTAAAAAATAATATTATACGTGTATATATAATGTCAATAATTTTTATTTATATGTATATTGAGACATAGCCATCCTGCGATAGCCATGTCTTACGTGATCCGCGTAAGCTAGGGTGAGGATTATCTAAAAGATGAGACATTTGTGATTCTTAACACAACTTTTTTTAAGAAACAAATTTCTTAATTCTAAATAACAACTTTCTTAAAAGTGAGAGTAAGCCACCAATTAAACTTAATATTCAAGTCAGATGCACAACTAGATCACTTTTTTAATTATAATAATTTAACTGTCAATCCCAACTTCCTATACAAAAAATTACCTTTTATAGGTCCCCCTTTCCCTTCCCAGGTTGAAGAAATTCCATTAAAGTTAATTGTAGGTGAAGACTCGGCTTTCTTAATCCTTATTATATTCAATTGCGATAGCGTATCCTTCTTTCCAGAGCTGTAGGACGTCTAACATTTATTCAACAATGTCTCAACATTTATTCATGTTTTATAAAATTTTAGCTCAATTGAGCGCTTTTTAATTTTATTTTATTAACGAGTAAAAATTCCACGAAGATAAATAAATAAATATAGAGAGACTGTAAGCTAATAGTAGGAATTGAATGAAAACTGAACCGAACTCAAAATTGCGACAGCCCATGAGAGCCAATGCCTTCTGTGCACGTGATCTTAGGCGCTGGGATGCATGCGCAGATGTTTTGAGAAAGTGGTCAGTTTGACGTGGAACCCCAGTATTCAATTCTCAAGCAAGCTTGATACTCATTTATCGACCCACTGAAGGGATTTGAACCCCGAACCTGCGGTGGGGAAGCGCGATACGTTACCACTCAGCCAGTGGACATCATAAAAATGAATACTTACATTAAAAGTCATGAAATAAAAAAATAAATATATATGTGACCAATTTCAAAATTCCGTAACAAAAAAGTACGTTAATAAAACATTTGAAATGTTTTTATTTTAAATTATAGGTTAAAATTAGCAAAATACTCAGTTATGAATTGAAATAAAATTTGTAACACAAATTCTCTCGTTTTACAAAAATCAAGTTGAAGAATTTCCCCAAAAAATATTGGTATTGTACAAAACAATTCAGGAAAACTTGAAAATAACATTATTAATCATGTAAACAAATTCTATCAGCTAGTAAATAAGGCATTGTAAGAAATATGACTTTCACAATAAATAAATAAACCAAAACAAAACATTACTTCTACAAATTATCGGCACGTTCTAAAAAAAATCGCTATTTCATTCAATTCCTAATATTAGCTCACACTCTCTATATATTTATTTATCTTGGTGGAATTTTCAATCGTTAAAATAAAATACATTTTAAAGCGCTCCATTGAGCTGAAATTTTAGATACATGATATTATTTTGGATAACAATACAGTAATTTAATTATAATTAATAAAAACTAATTGATTAAAACTAATTATTTGAAGAATTAGAAATACAGCCACATTGGCATCATTTTTGGCGACTTGTGGCAAAACTTAAACGGTTTTTTTCCCACGTTTTAAAGCATTCAGTTGAACTGAAATTTTATATACACAATTGTTTTGGATGACAATACAATACTTTAATGATAATTAATAAAAATTAATTACCACTTAATGTTGTGATTTTATCGGATGTATATACGTATTTATATTAATTGTAATTATTTAATAAAAAGTAGCTAAAATAAAATTTTGCTTTGTTGTTGTAAGTAGGAATAGACTTAAAAAAAAAAATTTTTTTTTTATATTACTTGTTAGTCAATATAATTCGGATCGAAATTGTTACGACAATTTCAAAAGATGGAAATATGAAAGAAAATCTGGTTTATTTTTTTATTCAGTTTTTCAAAAAATTTTCCCGAAAAAAAAGCTCAAAAAACTTTCAAACCATCTCCCTCTTTTTTTAAAAAAGAAAACAACCATTCCTCATTTAGACAGGAAAATCGATGTTTAATAGATAACTGAGAATCTTTCGAAATTTACCTGCTAGTTATGATCCAAGTAGGGATTTTTGTTCCGTAGAAACCGATTATCGTCGAATTTATGCGATTTTAATGACATCTAAATTCTTAGGAACATTCATTACAATAATCTCTCTCATCAATCTCCGAATACAGCTTTGAAAATTATGTTCGTTTTTCAAGATATTTAAAAACAAAATTAAATTGTCGATAAAAACCTTTTTTATTCAGAGCGAAATATAAATGATAGTGTACACATATTTTCTTTTTTAAAAATAAGAATACTAATTATATTTTTTAGCCTTTGTTAGAACAGGAAATCTGGTTCTTACTATTTTGTTTGACAAATTGCATTAGCATTGAACACTGCAATCCATAGCTGGAAGCAAACATAAAATGAGGTAGCTACTAGCTTTTGTAGCTAAAAACTGGGTACCATATGGACAGAGATGCTCAAGCAAATTTAATCATTTTCATTGTTTTCAGAATTACGTAATTTACATATTAGGTTTTCTTATTTATTCGTGGCAGTACAATTTCTATATTGAGGTGTTTAAATCAAAAGTTCAAAAGTGAAAATATATCTTTGTTATGTAAGGTATTGATACTTGCGTAGTTATAGGTCTGAGTGGGCCCCGTATCAAAATTCCCTTTAATATTTAGTGATTTATTGTTTGCATATTTTGCCGCCCCATGAAGCTTGGGGCCCATATCATTGATACAGTGGTAGCTACGCCTCCGGGTAATGATACTTGAGTTTTGTAAATCTTAAGGTATCCGACTACGTTCGGAACCGTAATTTTGCAAAAGCGTATAAATGATAATATTTATGATATTTAGTGTCATGAAAGTGTTAGAAAATGTATATAAAATGGTTTTAAGAATAGTATTACAATAAAAAGTTATTTAAGTACAATATTTCGTCTAAAAATTAACTTAGAATAAAATTTTTTCAAAATGTTCTCCTTTTGTGAAAAATGTTTCATTTATAATAATATTTTGCCTGTATATAGCTCAGACCTCAGTACAGAGGCTCAACGAATTTCTGAAATATATAACTTAGAAGTGGGTTTTTTTCCGTGTTTTACGACAACAAAGGGAGAAAATTTAAGTACCCATAATTATTTCAAATGATTGTAACTCTGAAAATAAAGTGAATTTTTCAAAAATTCTAGTTGAGCCTCTGTACAAAGGTCTGATCTATATACAAGCAAAATATTAATACAATAGAAGCTTTTCATAAAAAGTTTTTAATAAGATATTCTAAGATTGTTTAGCCGAAGGTTTTATTAAATAACTTTTTGTCAAAATGTCCTTAAAAAAATTTTAAAAAAGGGCAGCAATCTAAGTGAATAAATTCAGGGGAAAAAATTTCCTTTTTTCCAAACACCCAAACCGTCGGATACCTATGTAAAACATCAGAAATTTTTTAAAAATTATAAGCATGTGAAAAAAAGAAATAATTTTTTAATAAATGTTAAGTAATTTCCGCGTTGCACACGCTATTTTCTAAAATAGTAGCATCTGATGAATAAAACTTCATAGAATTATAAAATGTATTATAATCTTTAAGACCCTACTTAATTTAAGAATGGTATATCTTTTGTATTTCAAAATATTTGAAAAATATTGAAATTTGAAAAGAAAAAGAAAATGTAATTTTTTTTTTAATTTCTTAAAAACATATTTTATTATTCTATTTATATAAAAATACTACAGTGTAATAAAACTACATTTAACTTTATGAATCAACTGATTGCTAGTAATTAAAGCTACTATTTTATAAAACAGCATGCGCAACGTCAAACTTAATAAATATCTTTTATAGAAATATTTTTTATTTTCATATGCTTATATCTTTAAAATTATGATTATATTTTAAACATTTTACACTTTTTTGATGCCCTATTTCTTTATAAGTAATGTGTAAAAGAATCGAATTATTTAATTTTAATTTTAAAGAGTTACATATATTTGAATATTGTTTATATTTTCAGCCCTTTAGAGAATGTTAACACCCCTAAATCCCTACTGTTCGTGAGTGACTTACCCCTGAAGTTGCTCCCTCACCGTCTTGCCTACCTAAGAGTGTAGAGGAATAAAAGCAGAACCAGAAACTTCCATTATAACAATTATTTATTTTACTCAAACACACTAATCAACAACAGATTAACCTTTTAAGTGAATGTCCTAGAAGTGGCAGAGAGAAAGCAATAAATATTAAGCAAACAAGCGCAAGTAACTAGTTTAACTTAACCTAATCTATCGTTGATTACAAACCCCCAATCCACTAATTTAATACAGTTGCAATCGCCGATCTTAATCTTAAGCTGCGAAAATCAACTATACTGTATATCACCTGCGTTGCGAATGTAACTGCTTCTCGGCTCCTTCTTCCATAATTATAAAAACTCTGACTTTATATAGTCGAACTAATCTAAATATCAAGGGTTCTTCTTGAGAGGGATGGCTGTGAATTAAACCCGAATGTTAGCCCAATGATTCCTCAAGAGGATTAGTGTGAAAATCGCGTAAAGATCCATCACATGTTGTATGATTTTAAAATCGGTTTCCATAGAGGAACCATGATTTATATAAATGTGAATTGCTATTTAAAGTCAAGTGAAGAGAGAGAGGTAATCGATGGTTTTCAGGTTGATACTGAAGTTCAAATTATAATAATTGATGCTTTCGGAGTTTCAGTAAGATATATCCCAATGGAGAAAGATCAACAGTGCTACAGAATTAATCATCACATATAAGTGTGTTTTAATTCAGTGTTTCTCAAACTTTTAATATATTCGACCCAATATTCAATCATAATTTTCATCGCTCCCCCTTAATACACTAACAATATATTAAATTCATTAACTTTGACGCTAAAGCGGCAATATGACTTTAACCTCCTAAGTGCCACCGGCGTAGAAAAACGTTTCGTTCTGCCAAAGCGTTAATTTCCCGGGCGTATATATACGTCTTTCCGAAGTACGATCTTTTCTGTGCACTGCTATCCATAAAATTATTGAGAAGGCTTTATAATGCAAAAAAAGGACCTTGTCATTGTTTGCGAAGGATTTGTTTATTTCTGAGGATTTATATATTTATTCCTTATCTTCCCCCCTTCGAACCTCATTACATCACATACGCGCACCTATGTGGAAAACGGTTTCATTGGGGAGCAAACCGCATAACTTTTAATTTGGCAGCTAAGGAATTAATTAAAAACCATACAAATAATTTACAAGATAAGTGTTAATTTTTGTGCATAATTTTATATATGACAAACCCATGGGGTCACTGGTAATTATTAAACTTATTCTTAACTTCGTTTTGTTAAATTAATTATTAAATACATTGTGCAGTACGGATGCATTTATATAAGTATTATATCAATATAAATATGTATTTTATTTTTTATTATGTCGGAATGTATTTTGTTTGTTTACTTTCAGTAAATTAATAGTGATTTAAAATAATCTTTTAATAAACTGATACGTAAAATAAAGATGTTGATTTTATTAAAATGTGTCCCTTGATTCTGTGCATCCCAATTCGCCAGTATCGCGAAAAGTAGGCAATAGAAAACGAATTCTTCATTTTGCACTGAAACATGACGATAATTCATAATTATTTTAATGCAATAGTTATATCAGATAATTCTGAAGCGCATTAAATATGTTTGTAATAAAATAAATATTATTTACACAAAATAACAGAAAATGAAAAACAGAACTGGAGCTTAAAATAAGAAATAGAAGGGTACTTGCGTATTATCGTCACCGCAGCAAAATTTGCACAAAGCAAACCATGCCATGATTTCCAAACAAAAGATTTTACGTTTTTTTCAGAAATTTGGTAAAAATTTGCTCGATTTACGAGGTGACAAATTTGACTGTGGTAATGCTAATACATAAGTATCAATAGGATCAATGAATTAGACATTTTTAAATAATATACCACTATGTAAGATAAACAATTTCCATAAACACCAATATTCCAGTAGAATTTTTACTTTATTTAGATAACGTAGTAAAAATATTTTTTTGCATCAAATGCAATTAAAAACTGCTAAGGAAGAATTCCATTTACTTTGAACATTTTTTGTTCTTATGAATTAATAATATTTACGAATTTATACAAACAATGCTTGCATATTGCTTTCCCGTTATTTTTTTTATATCTGAAAGTAATTAAATTTTTAAAAAAATTACCAGTCTAAATGAAAATGTTTATTAATATTCTAAGTAAAGGAGAGACATTTTTAAAAGAATATAATTTTTTTTACTGAATTTTTTCCGCGCCATTTTGAAAAACCCGAAACTGAATTTTGAAAATTGATATTTTAATAAAATTTAAATACCAAACTATGTATAAGAAAACAAAGACTTATTGAATACCTGTATATTTCTGCATTTGGAAATAAGTAAAGTAGTCAAAAGAAAGCATTGAAGATAATTTCATTGCAGATTCTATGGAATACTTACAAGAAATAACGATGTTACTTCTTCGGCTTTCGTTCTTTTCAACATTTTTCCGCTCTCCTATAAATTTAAATTCTTTCAAAATCTGAAATAGCATTGAAAAGGCAGACAATTTTGGAGAGCTGCCAGATTTGATTAAGCTTAAGTTACTTATAAGTATTTTCTTCTCAAAACTAAAACAAATTAATAATAAATAAACAAATTAACTAAGCCTAATGAAAAGAACTGAAACGCGTCTGGAGAAAAAGGGAGAAAAATTCCAAATGGTTTGAAATATTTCTTTAAATAGAATTTATAAATAAATAAAAAAACGATTTGTCACGTTGGAAATCTTTCTTTTCAAATGTATGAATGCATTTAGAATGGAAGTTTAAAATCTTTTTTTATTAATTTTCTTCTTAAAAAAAAAAGAGTTAATTATTACACCAGAAGCATGTTGATAATTTTTGAAGAAATGTATTGATTTTTATTTCTTTCATTATAAGAGACAAGTTTTGTTTTAGAATTAACAAATAGATAAATAAAATGAATTCCAGAAAATAAAATTATTCTAATTTTAATTTTGAAAGATAAATAAATATTTAAAGGATTATATTGAATTATTGCAAAATAATTTCCATAAATTATAATATTTTGCATAGAATTCATACTTCTCCCCTTTATACCACGCTGAAACTAATGGACATACATGAATAAAAAAATTTAGTATTGCGTTTTTCCCCCGTTCCCAAACGTT
The DNA here is from genome assembly GCA_019973955.1 of Trichonephila inaurata madagascariensis. Taxonomy (NCBI): domain Eukaryota; kingdom Metazoa; phylum Arthropoda; class Arachnida; order Araneae; family Nephilidae; genus Trichonephila; species Trichonephila inaurata. The sequence continues at coordinate 32,509 of BMAV01003741.1, read as the reverse complement.
CAAAAAAATTCCCAAAAGAAAAAGCCCCTTTTGCAGTCACCCCCCAAATTTCCAATTTTAGTGCTTCTTTCTTAAATGTGGGGGCCAAAGGTTTTACGATAATACGTAAATATCAAAAAATTATTTTTTTTATTCTTTGAAATTTATAAAGGCATTTTTTTATACTAAAAGGTAGATATTTTCATATACAAATAGGAAGTTATTTATTAAAACATAAGATTTTAAATTTATTTGATGCTTTCCGTTAAATGAAACGAGACATTTTTGTAAAATAAATGCATGACCAGTTTTGGACAATTTATGAATAAGTCAGCATAAATGTGAAAATTTGCTATTTGTAATTTAAGTAATTTATCTTTGTACAAGGCTTATCTTTTTCAAAGCATAAAACTTAACCTATAACAATAAAATTTACTGTGTGTGTAATGATCTCAAATAATTTGAAAACATAAATAAAAGTTTGGAGTTACTGTGCAAAATTCAGCATTATGTGAAACTCTATATCACGTGATAAATGAAAACGCAGATAATCCAGACTGAAATAAAGACGCAATTGGACATTAAACGAGCTGTACTCAGACGGCCATTATGTGTACAAAGTACCACTACACTTACAATTAAACATAAAAATTATATGCAAAGTTTTGCTAAGAACAGCTTTAGTCATCGAGTGAATATATATACACACGCAAATATATTCTTGATTTTAAAAAATAAAATTTTTTAATGCTACAATAAAATTTCTGTACTTCAATTTTTTTAAATTCTGACAAAGCAATATATTTCATGTGTCAAACAGTCTCATTTATATTTCTTGTTCAGCTAACTCAGTATGTTTATGCTACTGTTGTAAGGTTACTACTTTAGCAAACTTAACAAATGTTTCGCCGTCCGCTATTTATGCCACAGTTTGGCCCCAAGTATGCCAAACGACGAAACGTGGCTGCCTCACAATTGTAGTCTTAATAATTTAATTTTTCCCCTCCCTTTTCTCTTTTAAACTGCTTGAATACGTGATTATTACTTAAGGGTAAACCCCCAGATTTTAAAAAATTTTCCAATTTTTGGGGGTTTTTTTTTTAAACGTTTGGGGAATTTTTTAGAGAAATTTTTTCCCCTTTATGTAAAAATATTTTTATAAAAATTATTTTTGTTGGGAAAACAGGCTTTTAAAAAAGCTATCGGGGGACAATTTATTTGTATCTTTAAACCAGGGTGGGTGGGGCCCGGGGCTACATGCGCCTGGCAAAATGGTTTTTGCGTTTCGCCGAAAGTAAAGTCCCCAAAAATGAGTTTGAACTTTCCCCGTGGGGATTAAAAATTCGTTCCCATTTTTCCCCTTAGAGAGAATGTAATTTATTTTTTAGAAAAAAATACCTGAAAGTGTTTCTGTTGAGATTAGAGATCATGTGCAGTGCGTGGAGGACGAGGTCACAAGAAGAATTCAAAATTTTAAGAAAATTGAACCTGAAATCAATTTTTTTTTCCATACCTTTTCCCCATATTATTTAAACACCAAATTTGGACTTACGTCTAATTTAGTGTGAAGGGGAAATTTTAATATTGTGACATTAATTTACTTTAAAAATATTTTCGTTAAAAATTTCCATTATGAAGAAATTGGATGGGAAATTTTATATATATATATATAAAATTTTTTATAATTTTACCAAATTTTTTTTGTATGAAAATCAAAAAATAAATATAGATAACTGGGTGAAAAACCTTTTTTGATGGAATTTTAAAGCCCAATTTCACCCTTGGTTTAAAAAAAAGGAAAAGTTATTTTTTATTAAGGTATCCGAAATTCACAATTTTTTATAAAATGGGTTATGGAAATTTTTTGTGGGTTTTAGATTTATTTAGAAAATTTTAAGAAAAAAAAGACTAAAATTAAGATGAGAAAAATAAATTATTACTACTAAAATGAGAAAAAATAGGTGAAAAAGGACAAAAAATGACATAAACGGGTCGGCTCTGTACAAATAGTAAATGAACATGTTCTCAATTTTTTAATTTTGATGAATTACTTTGCTATTCCTTTTTGAAATGACCTTCAAGATAAGAGATATTTAAATTTTTACAAACACAAGATTACTTTGTCTTAGTTATTATATGAAATTGCTTAAAAACGGTGATTATATTCACATAAAGAACTGTAAATTTTGTAATAAAACAGTGACTGATAAATCTGAGAATTAAAACACTTTTACGGTTATACCAAGCACACACACAAAATTTCAGCAAATTATTTAAAACACTTTTTGAGCAATCGCTGTCTCCGTTTGAGCTTTTCGAAAAAAAAAACACATTTCGAGTAAAACGCATATTAAAGTTTGATATCTTATACAAAGTTATGGCATCTGCTTTTACTAAAACACTTGTAGTTTTTGTTCTAGCGAATGGAAAATAAAAAACTTGGTATTTTTATAAAGCTAATAAGATGGCTTATAAAATAAAATAATAATAAAAAATTGTCAATTTTTTTAAAATTCACGATTTTAGGGTAGTCGGATACCTTAAATTGATTTTAATATTAAACGTGCTTACAGATATAGATTATATGAAATAAGCACAATAAAGTAATTGTAAAAAACTACTTCTATTTCATTAAACGTATGTTTATTGATTTTTATGGTAGATTTATACCATTTCTGAGATGTAAAGTTAATAAATGAATGCAATTACTTTAAAAAGGTGTGGTACATTGTGGTCCTCATTCCAAAGCAATTGCTTACCCCTGGCTTAAACAATAGTTCGTTGGTTACCACATAAAATAATAATAATGCGCTAACTTTTCTTTTAATTCTTTGAGAGAAATAAATTTGATCTTAGTAAATGGTTGCAGTCTTTTTCTTTATTGATTTAAAAGAGAAACGAAATTTAGAACAGACGATTATTATTTATCAAGTCATGTAACTAATATTAAGTTGGGGAAAAAGAAATCCATTATTTTTTCGGTAAATGGCTGTAGTGTCGATATCTTGCGAAGTATCGATCTAGCAATTTCAAATTTATGCTCGCTGTCAAGGTGACATATCACACTAAAAATATTCTTTTGCTGTTTTTTGTTTGGTCCATTCAGTTGTGAGTTACAAGATGTTAAAAATGGAAGTCAACAAAGAGAAAATCCGATACATTTTACACTTTTTCTTTGATAAAGGCGAAAATGCAAGACAGGCGGCTGAAATTGTGAATGGTGTTTATGGCGTCGATACTGTAACAGATAATTACGTGCAAATTTGGTTTCGTCGGTTCCGTTCAGGCATTTTTGATGTTAGATGCATCTCGCCCAGGCAGGCCCGTCGTCGAAAATGTCGATAAAAATCACAGAAATTATTGAAGTTGACCAGCATGTTAGTAATCGTAGCATCGCCCAGGAGCTAAAGATCGACCTTATAACCGTTTTAAACTATTTGAGCAAAATTGGATTCAAAAAGAAGCTCGATGTTTGGGTGCCACCAAAATTAACACCAAAAAAACATGATGGATCGAATTTCCATATGCGAAGCCTTGGCTAAACGGAATGAAATCAACCCATTTCTTAAACGGATGGGGACTGGGGATGAGAAATGGGTCACATACGACAATATTCTGCGAAAGCGATCGTGGTCAAAGCGCAGTGAAGCAGCTCAAACAGTGGCCAAAAACAGGACTATAGACCAGGAAGGCTCTACTGTGTATTTGGTGGGACTGGAAACTCATTTGAATCAAATGACTGGGACTCATTTATTATGAGTTGCTTCCGTATGGCCAAACACTAAATTCAGAACTCTATTGTCAACAACTGGACCGTTTGAAGCTAGCGATGACCAGAAACGGCCAGAATTGGCCAACAGAAGAGGTGTTGTGTTCTATCAGGACAACGCCAGGCCACACACGTCTGTAGTGACTCGCCAGAAACTCTGGGAGCTTGATAGATAAGTTTTAATGCATCTACCATATAGTCCGAATCTGGCATTAAGCGATTACCACCTTTTTTTAGCATTGCAAAACTTCCTAAGTGATAAGAAATTGGGATCAAGAGAAGATTGTGAAAATCGATTACTAGAGTTTTTCGCCAATAAGGACCAAGACTTCTATGAGAGAGGCATTATGAAGCTACCTTTAAAATGGCAAAAAATTAAACAACAAAAAAGTGCATATTTGATCCAAATCGAACAATCCGAAGCATGTTGAATAAAGTCTTGAATTTCATGAAAAAATAATAGATTTTTTTTTTAATTTTAAATTATAGTGCACGATACACGGAATTTAAAAAAAAACAAACCAGACATGTATTTTCCTAATAGTACAAAAAACTAGATCTTTATTTCAATACTTGATTTTTCGATGTTTCCTTATGAAAGAAACTCAACTAAATTTACGACTTATAATGAAATTATTATTAAACTTTTATGCATGAAATAATTTTCGAACTTTTGCCATTTTTTTCCCTCCTTTTTATTTCTGCCAGTTAAATTATCCTTACCTCTTTTTATAAATAAGCGCAAATATTTTACGAACTATCATCTCCATTACCGTCAATTTGGTGTTTAAGATACTTTAAACATCTCGCAATTTAACTAAAGAAGCAAATAAATTAAGGTCCGGATGAGAAAAATCCTTGCACATGATTAATTTAGATGTTTTTGCAGTCACTAATTATCTTTCCAATTACGTACCAGCGCTCAAATGTTTTTCGTATTTTCTCTGCAACAAATGAGTTAAATCCCTGTTTACTCAAGACTTAGTTTCTTAAAAGGTAAAATATAATCAACCATTCTAAATTCAAATTAGCACACTTACTTATCATATATATATATATATATATATATATATATATATATATATATGTATAATCCATAAATATATACAAATAGTATAAAATCTAAGTATAACTAGTTATGACAGGAAATTTTAGCCTCAGTAGTACAATAACAAACTCCTGGCCTTAGGAACCAAGATTTCAGGTTTAAATAAATTTTAAGGCTAGCCAACCTTAACCTATAATTTGCCTATATACTGAGGCAAAGGGAAAGGAAAGAATAATACTAGGAGAAATTTAAATGTTACAAATAAAATACACTATACCAATAAAATATAACGATTAAATTATAGCCTGCTAATATTTACTAGTATATATTTAAAGTCGATACAATAAAGTAAATAGTAAGACTTACTTCGTGAGTATAGCAACATGTTATGTTTCCCGCCAAATACAACAAGAGTAAAAGCAGTACCACATAAAAGTAAAGTTAATAAATTATGATATAATAATATAAAGTCAATATATATTTATATTGTACATATATTAAAAACCATAAATATTGATATAAAATTTTATAGAAAATAAAGGATTACAAGACATGCACAAGAATATTTTAAAAAATATAATATTTTTAATTTATTTAACATGTGGTGCCATCTATTGAATAACCGTATAATTAATTAAAAATGCTAATATTAATACATATTGTGTCATTTCACTGAGGACTATTAGAAATATAATTGTAAAGAAAGTTAGCAGGATATCCATGTTCAATACATTGTTAAATAAAGTTATTAAAATTCAAATTTATATTAGATTTATCACGAACTAATATATTATTACAATAAATACAGTTAAAAATAATATTTCTATATATGGAGATAAATAAATTTTAATACCAGTACGGCGCTTTAAGAATGCTAAAATTAAAAGCATCTATTTTATCATAAATATTACTATGTAAGTTATAATCCTTAATATACAATGATACATCTAAGTAATAAGTTTTAATTGGATTATAATAAATTTTAAATAATTTTAAGTAATCCGGATAAAAATTAATATTGGTTAGTTATAGTTACCTCCATATTCTAATACTAGATAAAATTACTTTTATCAGTTAATTTATATATACTCTAGTGTCACTAAAGTTATGTGGTAATTTGTAACTCTCTTTTAATTTTTTATTTCTATTCTTTTTATACTTTTGTTAAGTGCTACATTTCAGCCATTCACATGCTTTGAATCTGCATTAGGGTCCAGAATTTGGCAATAACTTATTTATTGCACTCAGATTTAGCGTGGGCTCTGCATTTTTAAGTGCAATTTTTAGGTAACTTACATCTGTCTTGTAATGGATTTAGACAGTCCTATCCATTACTTTCAATAACTTTTTGCTCAGTATTATTAACATAAAAGGGAAAGGTTGGCTGGCCAAAAAACATGTTCAACCCCAATTTTATATAAATTATTTTATATATTAGCTGTCCTAAGTCAGCAATGTTTATAAATCCATTTTTTAATTTTAATTTCGATTGCTCATGTATCCTTCATTGTGTGATTTTCCTACTGTCTATGTGTTTTTCGAATGTGATTGATGGATGTTTATCTCTCGTTTGAAGTGAATTAGAACTATATATATATATATATATATAACTTCATTGCATTTATATTAAAAATTACATTAACACGGGAGAAAACACGCTCTCGATACTAGCGTTAGTGGTCAGGCTGGGTGACGGAGTAACCCCAATCGTTTTTTCTGTGATTATTTTCATTCTACAAGATGAAAATCGTGTGATTCCAGGGAATAATTTAATTAAAAGAAAGTACATTTACCTACTTTTAAAGATTATCGATTTTTCTCAGATATAATTTGAGAAAAAAACCCCATTTAAATTGAACCAAAAAGTTTTAAATGTGTAAGACTTTAATGAAAGACACAAAATCACAGACGCTTTTCACTAACATTACAGGGATAATATTTGCGGGCAAAACTATTATATTTTGTTCAAGTTATTGTAGTTTTATTGTTTCTTGATGACTGATAAATAGTGCATGTTGAACTTTTCCTTGCTTGTATTTTTTTGACAGGGCCACAGTTGTTGTGTTGTTGAGGCTAATGCCGCCTGTCTGACTTAGTTAGAACGAGGCCCACGAAATTCATCGTGGCAAGGGGCTGGAAGTACGCCTGTCGTTGGCCTAGGCGTTGAGCACCATACACGTGGCAGTACGAATTATCTCGGTGAAATTCCACGAAGGGACGACACCCCCTATTTCTACCTCCACATTTTTACCATGGGACTGGAGGGGAGGGAAATATTCTCCAGTCCCCTGCACTCGTGACTCAGCCCACAAGACTTTCGGAGCCACTGATTTAACGAGCACATACTCCGTGTGTACTCGGAGGGTATTTGGTGCCATCGGGCATCGAATCCTGGCCTTCCAGTCTGGAGTTCGATGCTCTAACCACCAGGTTACCCACGGCTCCTAGGGCCACAGTGTGTCTAGTGGTAAACATTTGGCTCCATATATTTTTTATGGAGTATTTTAAGTGGCATTTAAAAATTTTTCTTTCCACTCAAACATTTCATGTTCTTTGCTTTTCTGAAATTTACTTTGGCTATCATGATTAATATCCGTTATTTCATCAAGTTCTTCCCTTGCTTCATCAGTTTCAATCTCATCCAATAGAAATTGCAGGTGCCCATTTTTTTTTATATCTTGCTCATTTACATTTATAAGCTATATTGAGTCGTACAACACAACAATCAAAACCACTAAGTCGTTTACAGGAGGAAAATGTAACCTGTTCGTAGAAAATATTTTGGAACAAAAGTGGTCACGCGTGGAACTCAGTCACCCCAAGTACCTTACGGTTGTTAAAAAAACGTTTGCCATTCTCAATAAAGACGGAGATATGTGACAAATGCATTTTAGTTTTTATGAAGACTGTCATATAGGAGGATACGAACAAAATCACAGTTAACAAATAAATAGATTTCCCAGAATTAAAGATTTCGAAAGCCTGGGGTGACTCTGTGCCCCAAACGACCACTCCCAGTTTAAGTTGTTAAAATACTACAGAATCAGATAAATTCAATTTATTTTGTCTACTTGAATCTTCGTAGAGATTTTATGCAATTTTATAAATGAGTTTAATGACCTGTACTTTTAGCACAGAAACGAATTTTCGCGAGAGGATTAAAAGAAATAAAATACTTAAAATTATAAAAACAAAAACAAAAAAAAATCATGAGATGAATAAAAAGAAAAAAAAATTATCAGAAAAGCCAAACTTACCTTATATATTCTTACTCTTACATAACAGATAAGACAAAAAATAAACGTAAACAAGTATTATAAAAAAAAATTTAAAAGTCAATTACTACTTGGGTGAACAAAGAAAATTTTTATTTTAGTTACTTTTCATTAAATAATTACAATTAATATAAAAATATGTATATACATATTGATAGAACCACACTATTAAGTGGCAAAATAGAAAGCAATTTTCCTTTCTATATATGGTGTTGATTTATTTTTTTTGGTCTATTACTATTTATTCATCAATTACATTTAATTGTTCCAATAAGATATAGTATTGTAAAAAGAAATCATATTCTCAGAAATTAGGCCATTCCAGGAGGTATTCGAACCCACGACCTTTGGATTAGAAGTCCAAGATGCTATCCATTGGTTACAGGGACACAACGTGAGGTCTTCCATTTTATATAGGTGTTGGACTATTTTTTGTTTGTTACTATTTATTCATTCATTAAATTAGATTAAGGAATTAATATTTTTAAAAAAAAACTGTGTGTTAACATCAAGTATCATCCACTACAAGTTTGAAAAAATGTATTTGAACTTGAATGGATGCATAAAAAGTATTTTATTAACGATTGAAATTTGAACAAGATATATCTAGGGAGATTGTGAACTAATAAAAGGAATTGAAAAAGAAGGAAGGAAAGAAGTAAAGGAGATTTCACGGAAAACAACGTTATTTTTTTATTGTTTCGGATACCTTTTGTTGTATATTGCTGTTAGTAAATTCAATAGTCTAGATTTGAAGGGAAAATGAGAGATTCCAAGGAATTTACATTACCTTTTCCGCTTACAAAAGAGGGACTGATGAGAATCTAATCCGTTCAATAAATAGGTATGCATTATGCATGGATGTAGAGAGCCAGTGTAATCTGTAACATCTTTTAACCCTTTATCTACCGACGGTACTTAAAAGTATCACTCACTTTAAAATAACAGAATTACCAATTTTGCGAATATTCTGACAATACTTAGCAGGAATATTCTATAAAATCCACTCTTCTAAGATATATGGCAGCACGGGTTCTACGATGAGTATTTTAGCGGGAAATACGAATAGCTTTATAGCAGAAATGCGTTTTCAGCTGACGGCGTTTTCCGTGAATTGCGAAGATTATCATTTTTGACCCGAAAAAATAGTTAATGTCATAATTTAAGTGTCTTATTATTATTTTTTTTTGTATGTTAATGAGGAACTTAGAAAACGATTTGACTCTCTTTATTTTAAGTGAACAGTGTATATAATTAATTTTACAGTGGAATATATTTAATTAATTAATTAGCTCTAACGGATTAAATTTCCCAAAGTTAGGTATTTTTTTTACGTATATCCCTTAATTTTCAATGTAATGATCCAAAAAAAAAATTGCATGAAAAAAACTGCAGTAAATCATAATGCGGTAGATAAAGTGTAAAACATCGCTATGAGTTCGTCTGATAAGTACATCATTTATATCAAAAATGAATTCAAAAACATCATCTTTATTGAGTACGAGGGATGTGTTTTTTTTTCGGAAATCTTCATCCCTCCCTACAACCCCTCTTGGAGTCGATTTCCCCAAAATCTATTTTTAACGATAGATGTTTTCCAATTTTTAAGTCCGCAGGTTTAATGCATCAAAAATGGCATATTTTGGGTAAAAAGAAAATTATCCGCAACTCTCCCTCTTCCTCTATCGGAAAGTCGAATTCCGTAAGACCCGTTCTTAAAGTTTTTCTACTCAACAAAAGAAACATGCTTAACAGTTCTGAAATCTGTAGGTCTAGTAGTTCAAACACCGGAATTTTCGTTAATCCATAATGTTCCCGTAAGACCCCTTTGGAGTCGATAACTACAAAAAAAGTTCTTAAAGGATCTCACCTCAATAAAAGACACATGTTTGCCAAAATTCAAGTCGATCGATTTCATAGTTCAAAAACAGATATTTCTGTGTTTTCATTGTCCCGTAATCTTCTTTGGGGATCGATTTCCGCACAAAACCGGTTTTAATCGGATTTGTACTCCAAAAGTAATGTGGTGGTTCTTATTCGAGGATAGAACTCGCGACTTATGGATCCGCAGCCGCGTAACATAACCAATAAGCCAGTGCTTCTCAAACTTTCAATATTCGTGACCCAATATTCAATCATAAGTTTCAATGCGCCTTCCCCCTCCATACAATAACAATGTGAATTGAATTCAATAATACTATAGTTTGACTATAAAGCTACATTACGATTTTAACCTATTAAGTGCCACCGGCGTATGTAAACATCTCTCTCAGAGAAAACATTAATTTTCTGAACGTATATATACGTCTTTCCGAAGTAATATCTTTTCTGTGCACTGTTGCTCATAAAATTATTCCGAAGGCTTTGGAATGCAGTAAAAGGACTTTGACAGTGTTTGCGAAGTATTTACTTATTTCAGAGGATTTGCTTATTTATCCCTTTCCTCCCCTCCCAGAAAAAACATCCTATATGAGCATCTAAGTGGAAAACGGTGGCATTGGGGAGCGAATCGCGTAAATTTTATTCGGTAATTAAGGGATTGATTATAAACCGTACAAATTATGAAGATAAGTTTTAATACAAACCCATAAGGTAGCTGGTAATTAACAAACTTGTTCTTAACTTAGAACTGTTAATTTAATTATAAAATACATTGTATAGACTGATACATTTATAAGTGTATTGTATCAGTGTAAATGTGTATTTTATTTTTTATTATGTCAGAATGCATTTTGTTTTTTACTTACAGAAAATTAATAATTTTTTAAAACAATCTTTTGTTTTCGACTTCTTAATATGCTCGCGCCCCCTCTAGAGATTTATCACGCCCCCTAGGGGCGTGCCAGTTGAGAAACACTGCAATGGGTAAAAGGGATCTTCTCTGTCCGGGTGAGTGATTGAATATTAACGTCGCACTGCTCAGCTACACGAGAGCTTTTTGGCGACGGACCGCGTAATTTTGAACCTCGTTCAAGCGAAGAGGACGACACCTGAGCTGGCCTCCCCCTCTCCTAACTACCACACCAACAGGATGACTTTTGAGCTCTCGACAGATTTAACTTGCACCGCTCCCTTCTTTAGTGGTACTGGGCTCGAACTCGTGACAAAGCCAGCCACGAGCCGATACCTAGACCACTCGGTTACCGTGGCCACTCACCTCTGTCCGGAGGCTGTTACTGGCTTATGAAGATACCACTACAGTACTCTCCCAACAGTAAATCGGTGGATAGATAAACGATTATTTGTTATGGAGAGTGTGAGTTTTTGCTGCTAATTGGTGGTGTTGCGTCAAGGGAGTCTGATGACTTTGATTGCTGCGTCAAGTGGGTCTGACGACATTGATTGCTCTTGTTGTAGATAGATGGCGCCACGACAGATAAGAAAAAGTTGCCTTTTTCTTAATTCAGTCAAGGTCGCCAATGTGGTAGTGCATATCGAGAGAGCAGAACCTGCGACCTATGGATCCGTAGCAACGTAACATTACCACTCGACAAAAGTGATTACCTTGTCCGGAGGCTGTTACTGGCTTATGAAGACAGGTAACATGCGTATCAAATTTCATGTGTGCAGGTCTAATAATTACGGAGATATTGTTATGAGTGAGTGAATTAAGGTATCCGACTACGTTCGGGGGGGAATAAGGATTTTACAAAAACGCATAAATGTATAATTTTCATGATATTTTGTTCACTTAGATTAGAATACATGTATAAACTTGTTTTATAAGGACATTATGACAAAAAAAATTATTTAAATACAATATTTTGGCAAAAAATTAACTTAGAATAACCTTTTTTCCAAATGTAATTCTTTTGTAAAAAATGCTTCTATTGTATTAATATCTTGCCTGTCTATAGCTAGAACCTCGGTACAGAGGCTCAACTATGAGTTTTGAAAAATTCACATTATTTTCAGAGTTACAACCATTTGAAATAATTATCGGCGTATTTTTTTAAAATTTCTCCCTTCTGTATTCGTAAAACATGGATAAACTGACTTCCGTGTTATGCATTTCAAAAATTCAAGTTGAGCCTCTGTACAGAGGTCTTAGCTGAATACAGGCAAAATATTAAAACAATAGAAGGATTTTTTACAAAAGGAGAACATTTGGAATAAAGGTTATTCTAAATTAATTTTTTACCAAAATATTGTACTTAAATAATTTTTTTTGTCAAAATGTCCTTAAAACAATTGTATACATGTATTCTAATCTAAGTAACACTAAATATCATGAAAATTATCCATTTATGCGCTTTTGCCAAGTCACAGTTCCGAACGTATTCGGATACCTAAATGAGTAAGTAAGTCGCTTTTTTCCAACATAGATATAGATTATTCAGTTTTTAAATTTTTAACCTTTAAAAATGCAGGCTATCTAATCAAATTCGCCATAACGCATATTTCTTTAGCTAACAACAAGTATTGATATATAAAACAAAAATAATTGGTGAAGTTGCAACGAAACAAAAACGCGTGGGAGGAAATCTCTAAATCGATAGCTTCTTAATAAATTGTTTCCGCGAAACATCGTGGGAGGGAAGTTGTTACAGGTACACTTACAAGAAAAACTTTCAACACCTCTTCGGAATCGGGGGAATTCTAAGAAAACGATATTTCTCTCTTCCAAGAATATCCGAAATCGGTTCCATATTGCGATACGATTTTGGGTTTCGATTTCCCAGGGGGGCGAGATAGTAATGAGTTCCTTACTCGAAATAAGATTTCTTTGTTTTCAGTGAATCGCACACAAGATTTGGGAGAGAAACTTGTGTTTTGAGGAATCTTTTGGAAAATTGACATTTATTATTTGTTTTTTTTTTACTAAAACGTATTTAAATGAGTTTTAAAATTTATATAATCGCTCTGGAAAAATATTTTTATTAATTATATATGTTTTTGACTATAAATATATGTTGTCATAAAATGGATATTTTAGGTAAACCACCACATATAATTGAGTTACTCTTGCATTACTTAAAGTAATAGAAAATTTGCACACAAAGATATGATTATATATACTGTACATGTATTAGATACTGCCCACTCTGCATCGATGCCAGAATGAATGACAGCCATCTTCTCCAATGCACTGAACTTGTTGAATACCTGGTTGATGACACAGGGTACTGGGAGGTTCGGCATCAAATGGTCAAGAAGCCAAACACGGGCGTTGGATAAATAAAATATATTAGATATTATATACACAGTTTTATTCATAGTTTGTTTTCTGGGTTTAAAAGCGCTATAGTAAAACACCAAGACGAATAAGGCAAAAAAGAACATTTGAAAGAATACAGAAACAATTTGTTTTATCTACATACATTATACAGGTGTTCTGTCACCCATCTGGTATAGTGGTTAACCTTCCATGCAGTTTTGCTACATCACACGGCAAAGGAGTTATAAAAACTTAGTCTTATATAATATTTGTTTCGAATTCTTAGTTTTCGTATAACATGGATAACACTTGCTTCCAATAACGTTTGCAATAATACTATGTTGGGTAGAGTGTACTTAGCTTTTTACTGTAGCATATTTTGAAACCTGGGAGAAAATATGAATAACATTTTATATTTATATACATGCAATATCAGTTTAAATATACGCTTGGTATTGAGAATTATAATGGGAAAAATGATTGTACGACCTGCCGATACTAGAATACGATCTGTGAGTCAGTTTTTGGCAGCGGAGAAGGTAGTATTCATGGAACATTCTTTGCCAGATATATGAGGTGTACAGCAAACACACAGTTTAGTGGATGACAGTAAAGTACGTAAATAGATGGAACTGTTAAAAAAAAAAAAAAAACGGGAGAAGTGACACTCTTCATGATCACGGACATTTGAGTGTGCTCTATTGACGTAAATAGGTACTTTACGATTACCGGTTTGTTATCGGAAAAATGCACGTTCGGAGGTCAGTCAAAATTATACAATTACAAGTGGCTTATTTGAGTAACGTAAACATAGAAAAACTTTCAAAATATATAAATAAATAAGCCTTTCATACTATCTAAAGTCATTATTACCATAAGAAGTGTTTAAATAAAATAGAGTCACAGCTTTAATGAAGTGATTTATTGCGCTAATTTCATATAATCTGTGAGAGGCTCGAACCTCTCTCTCGGGCACCTAGATGTGCGAGGTAGGGAAGAAACCCTCGACAAGATCCTATTAATCTATTTATTTACCACACAAAGAACAGACACAATTTCAACTAAAAAGAGTAACAGAATGACTCAAGGTTAACCGCGAAAGTGGGACAACGACGTTAAAACGCGAGCGATTAGGCGACTATCAAACTCGATCTAGCTATCTAACCTATCATTCGATTTAATCTAATATCTAATCAATCTTGGTGAACAATCGTGACTTTAAAATTTTCTCTAATAAGAATTAAATCACAATAATTCTAATATTATACCTTCAGTAGCAATCTCACCTGACTCGAGTATTTGTTCTCTCCTATTCTCCTTTCAAGCTAAAAAACCTCAACTATGTTAAGTAAGTTAATTTACACATCACGATTCTCTTCTTCCGAAGGGTTGGTTGTGAATAACGCGAATCGATAGCCTAAAGATTTCTCAAGAGGATTAATTGAAGAAACGCGGATAGATCCGTCACACTCCTATCGCAACAAGCATATGTAATTTTGGAATCAGTTTAATAAGACAAAGGTAATCTGTCGACTGTTTTGATGGACGACAAAGAACTCTTTTTTCACGGGTCACTAACTACCCATCCTTGTTTTAAGTTATTCCAACGGACTAAGAATAAATTATTACGTATAGATCCGTCATACTCTATCGCAACAAGCACATGTAATTTTGGAATCAGTTTAATAAGACAAAGGTAATCTGTCGGACTGTTTTGATGGACCACAAAGAACTCTTTTTTCGCGGGTCGTTAACTGCCCATCTTTGTTTTAAGTTATTCCAACGGACTAAGAATAAATTATTACGTATAGATCCGTCATACTCCTATCGCAACAAGCACATGTAATTATGGAATCAGTTTAATAAGACAAAGGTAATCTGTCAGACTGTTTTGATGGACGACAAAGAACTCTTTTTCACGGGTCACTAACTGCCCATCCTTGTTTTAAGTTATTCCAACGGACTAAGAATAAATTATTACGTATAGATCCGTCATACTCCCTATCGCAACAAGCACATGTAATTTTGGAATCAGTTTAATAAGACAAAGGTAATCTGTCAGACTGTTTTGATGGACGACAAAGAACTCTTTTTTCACGGGGCACTAACTACCCATCCTTGTTTTAAGTTATTCCAACGGACTAAGAATAAATTATTACGTATAGATCCGTCATACTCCTATCGCAACAAGCACATGTAATTTTGGAATCAGTTTAATAAGACAAAGGTAATCTGTCAGACTGTTTTGATGGACGACAAAGAACTCTTTTTTCACGGGGCACTAACTACCCATCCTTGTTTTAAGTTATTCCAACGGACTAAGAATAAATTATTACGTATAGATCCGTCACACTCCTATCGCCCAAGCACATGTAATTTTGGAATCAGGTTAATAAGACAAAGGTAATCTGTCGGACTGTTTTGATGGACCACAAAGAACTCTTTTTTCGCGGGTCGTTAACTGCCCATCTTTGTTTTAAGTTATTCCAACGGACTAAGAATAAATTATTATGTATAGATCCGTCACACTCCTATCGCAACAAGCACATGTAATTTTGGAATCAGTTTAATAAGACAAAGGTAATCTGTCAGACTGTTTTGATGGACGACAAAGAACCCTTTTTTTACGGGGCACTAACTACCCATCCTTGTTTTAAGTTATTCCAACGGACTAAGAATAAATTATTACGTATAGATCCGTCACACTCCTATCGCCCAAGCACATGTAATTTTGGAATCAGGTTAATAAGACAAAGGTAATCTGTCAGACTGTTTTGATGGACCACAAAAAAACTCTTTTTCGCGGGTCGTTAACTGCCCATCTTTGTTTTAAGTTATTCCAACGGACTAAGAATAAATTATTATGTATAGATCCGTCACACTCCTATCGCAACAAGCACATGTAATTTTGGAATCAGTTTAATAAGACAAAGGTAATCTGTCAGACTGTTTTGATGGACGACAAAGAACTCTTTTTCACGGGGCACTAACTACCCATCCTTGTTTTAAGTTATTCCAACGAGATTAAGAATAAATTATTACGTATAGATCCGTCATACTCCTATCGCAACAAGCACATGTAATTTTGGAATCAGTTTAATAAGACAAAGGGTAATCTGTCAGACTGTTTTGATGGACGACAAAGAACTCTTTTTCACGGGGCACTAACTACCCATCCTTGTTTTAAGTTATTCCAACGGACTAAGAATAAATTATTACGTATAGATCCGTCACACTCCTATCGCCCAAGCACATGTAATTTTGGAATCAGGTTAATAAGACAAAGGTAATCTGTCGGACTGTTTTGATGGACCACAAAGAACTCTTTTCGCGGGTCGTTAACTGCCCATCTTTGTTTTAAGTTATTCCAACGGACTAAGAATAAGTTATTATGTATAGATCCGTCACACTCCCATCGCCAAGCATATGTAATTTTGGAATCAGGTTAATAAGACAAAGGTAATCTGTCGGACTGTTTTGATGGACCACAAAGAACTCTTTTTTCGCGGGTCACTAACTGCCCATCTTTGTTTTAAGTTATTCCAACGGACTAAGAATAAATTATTATGTATAGATCCGTCACACTCCTATCGCACAAGCACATGTAATTTTGGAATCAGGTTAATAAGACAAAGGTAATCTGTCAGACTGTTTTGATGGACCACAAAGAACTCTTTTTTCGCGGGTCGTTAACTGCCCATCTTTGTTTTAAGTTATTCCAACGGACTAGAAAAAAATTATTATGTATAGATCCGTCACACTCCTATCGCAACAAGCACATGTAATTTTGGAATCAGTTTAATAAGACAAAGGTAATCGTCAGACTGTTTTGATGGACGACAAAGAACTCTTTTTTCACGGGTCACTAACTACCCATCCTTGTTTTAAGTTATTCCAACGGACTAAGAATAAATTATTACGTATAGATCCGTCAAACTCCTATCGCAACAAGCACATGTAATTTTTTGGGAAACAGTTTAATAAGACAAAGGTAATCTGTCAGACTGTTTTGATGGACGACAAAGAACTCTTTTTCACGGGGCACTAACTACCCATCCTTGTTTTAGTTATTCCAACGGACTAAGAATAAATTATTACGTATAGATCCGTCACCTCCTATCGCCCAAGCACATGTAATTTTGGAATCAGGTTAATAAGACAAGGTAATCTGTCGGACTGTTTTGATGGACCACAAAGAACCTCTTTTTCGCGGGTCGTTAACTGCCCATCTTTGTTTTAAGTTATTCCAACGGACTAAGAATAAATTATTATGTATAGATCCGTCACACTCCTATCGCACAAGCATATGTAATTTTGGAATCAGGTTAATAAGACAAAGGTAATCTGTCGGACTGTTTGATGGACCACAAAGAACTCTTTTCGCGGGTCACTAACTGCCCATCTTTGTTTTAAGTTATTCCAACGGACTAAGAATAAATTATTATGTATAGATCCGTCACACTCCTATCGCACAAGCACATGTAATTTTGGAATCAGGTTAATAAGACAAAGGTAATCTGTCAGACTGTTTTGATGGACCACAAAGAACTCTTTTTTCGCGAGTCGCTAACTGCCCATTCTTGTTTTAAGTTATTCCAACGGACTAAGAATAAATTATTACTAATCACAAATATAAGAAACAAGCTATTACCCACTATCTACGCTGGGTATTTCATGATGCTGTATGAATATGCGTTTGCTTTTAAGGTATGTGACTAACTTCGAGCACTTTTTTTTAAAATACATAAATTTTCAATTAAATAAACACTTTTTTATTTGAAATGGGGCATAAAACTAGGAATTCAAGTACAATTTCCACAAAATTAAAAATAATTTCGGATAAATTGGGAATTTTGAGAGAAATTCTGATGAAAAATTGCCGTTACACAAAATTCTAATAAATGTATTCAAATAATATTTATACAGTTCGTGAATAACATCTTTATATGTGTTGGGAATAAAAAGATTTATAATACTTTTGAAAGTTTTTTAAATATGCCAAATTTTATACAAAAACACAATTTTTTAAAAAATTAACGATTTTTTTTCACAAAAACAATAAAGTACATAAATATATTCATAGAGATTAGATTTTGATTCATAACACAGATAGAACTAAATAAAACATGTTCTGAAAATTTCAATTCAATATCTTAAAAATATTTTGTGCAGGGATCTACTTTCAGTTTTGTAAACTCCATTTCCGGTTTACTAATCTTGCAATAATTTTGCTTCCAAATATCGTAGAAATAAAAATAGAGTGTTTTTGGAATCTTAAATGTGTGGGCTATAAAATAAAGTCATAAAAGAAATTTCTCAAGTTTTCACCAAAACGGCGAATTTTGGTTAGTCACATACCGTAAGTTATTGATATGTAGGTCCCCACAATTTAGTAAGAAACGCTGTTCTTTCCAGATGAAATGAAGCTTTAAATACCATGTAAGAAAACACCAAGAGAGAGAGAGAGAGAGAAATATAAATTCCAGTTATTTTAAGGAATCCGACTCCGTTCGGAACCATGATTTTAAAGCACATAAATGTATAATTTTCATGATATTTAGTGTCCCTTAGATTAGAATACATGTATAAAATTGTTTTAAGAACATTATGACAAAAAAAAGTATTTAAATACACTATTTTGGCAAAAAATGAACTTAGAATAACCTTTTTTCCAAATGATCTCCTTTTGTAAAAAATGTTTCTATTGTATTAATATTTTGCCTGTATATAGCTCAAACCTCTGTACAGAGGCTCAACTATGATGTTTGAAAAATTCAAATTATTTTCAGAGTTACAACCCTTTGAAATAATTATCGGCGTATTTTCTTAAAATTTCTCCCTTCTGTTTTCGTAAAACATGGATAAATCGACTTCCGAGTTATGCATTTCAAACATTCTAGTTGAGCCTCTGTACAGAGGTCTGAGCTGAATACAGGCAAAATATTAAAACAAAAGAAGCATTTTTTACAAGAGGAGAACATTTGGAAAATAGGTTATTCTAAGCTATATTTTTGCCAAAATATTGTATTTAAATACTTTTTTTGTCATAATTTTAAAACAATTGTATACATGTATTCTAATCTAAGTGGCACTAAATATCATAAATATTATTCATTCACGCGCTTTTGAAAAATCACGGTTGCGAACGTAGTCGGATACCTTAAGTAGATTTCCGGAAGGGAGCTTAAACTCCCTAAACCTTGGAATCCATCAAACAGTTCTCCTCAGAAGAAAAATGTTTTTAGGATTGACGCTATTTTTTTTATTTCCAGTACACCTTTTTCCACTCAAGGAATCATTATTTCTCACTTTCGGTCCTTATTCCAACGCATCGACGCGATGGACGACTATTCGATATACCGATACTCCGCGTCAAGATTGGAAGAGTATATTCCGGTACTGCAAAATTACATGAAAAATGTGGATATCGAGACACCTAATGTAATTTCCGAAACACCTATAAATACTCAGTAATATAAAGTATCTCTATAATGACTGACAAAAAACTACCTTAATTTCAATTAAATTTAATCATTGTATAAGGAGATCAGAAGGATTTGCTTTCTCTTTGATTTTCATATATTACATCAAGTCTTTAATATTGTGTAAAGTGATAATATCTTGGCATTCAACCACAATCATCTAGAATAACTGTCCTATCTTCGCTTGGAAATTCAAAAAAGAATAAATATGTTTTTCATGGCTTTTTTCTTCTGTATCCCTTTTAAAACCACGATCACATATATGTGATCACACGTTTCTTCCTCGAAGGCCCACGGTATCATATATGTGACTGCGCTTTTCCTGCTCTGAGACCCATGATCACACCGGTGTGTGATCAGAATTTAGAATGTTTTTTATATTAATTTTTACAAGGTACTTGTGTCACCCAATCGGTATAGTGGTTAGCGACGCTGACTGCGGTACCGTAGGGATTGGGTTCGAATCCCGGAGAAGACATGGATGTTTATAAATGTATAGTGCCTTTGCGGCATGGGGGTACTCCAAATAGCCATCGAGCCACAAGGCCTCTCGTGTGGTTGGTGGAAGGGGAAGAAAGGTAGGAGGACCCTGACCACCACCCCAGGTGTCCTCCCTCAAAATTGGGGTGGAAACGAGCCAAATTATACTGTCACCTGTATGGTGCTCAAAGCTACGGCTAAAGATAGGCGTCACTTTTGCTATGATGAATTTCGTGGGCTTCGATCTTCCCTTTGCCGATCAGGTGGCATCAGTAATAACAACAACAACGAGGTACTAAATGGTGGTTTATCCTTTTTTTTTTTTTTTGAAAAACGTTTCACAAAATCTTGAACTTCAATTTATGCCTTCAGCTCTGAGTTGTTTTTATTATTATTATTAGATCCGAGATATTTATGAATGTAAACAACTGTAAATGCTTAGACTTTTCGAGAGAATCGGGGGGCATTTAAATGTTACTGAATTATTGCGCTCTACATTTATGTTTGTATTTTGACAAAGCTAGAAAAAGATGAAAAGTTTATTAGTTTATTGGGCATCAGACATTCATAATAATAGTTTCAGTATTTATTTTATTTTTGGTTTGTGTTTACAAGAAAAATTTTCATACTCAAAAATTTAATAAAAGCAGATTTTCATAGAACAAACGCGATTATCATTTTTTTAACGATAAAGAATAGCGTTTGTTCTTACTAATTTTTAATTCAGTAAGAACAAACGATTCTTTTTCGTAACCATCACAACCAGAGTTGTCATAATCACAAGAACAGAAAATTATAAGCAGTATATAAGGATTAATTAAAAATAAAAAAAAACGATATATTTGCTGCTATTTAAAATATTAGTAACAGTTCAACCCACAAGTTTATGTGAAAGTAAATTTATCATTTTGTATTAATCAAATAGAATTTAGTAAATATTGCGTTTACTTTATTTTAATCATCATGGCGAAAAGAGTACTTTTTTTTATTAAAATGAAAACATTAACTTTAAAATTCGGAATTTTTTTTAAATATAGTGAAAATCATTGTAATGTATATGCAGATACTATCAATGATAGTAAATTGCAATTTTTATCGTATTTGATTGCATTAAGGTATCCGACAACGTTTGGAACCGTGATTTTTCAAAAACGTATAAATGGATAATATTTATGATATTTAGTGTCACTTAGATTAGAAAATGTATATAAAATTGTTTTAAGAATAGTATTACAATCAAAAATTATTTAAGTACACTATTTTGACAAAAAATTAACATAGAATGACCCATTTTCAAAATATTCTCCTTTTGTGAAAAATGCTTCTATTATAATAATATTTTGCCAGTATATAGCTCAGATTTCTGCACAGAGGCTCAAGTAGAATTTTTGAAATATATAACTTAGAAGTGGGTTTTTCCATGTTTTACGACATTAGAGGGGAGAAATTTTAAGAAAAAACGCCGATAATTATTTCAAATGGTTGTAAATCTGAAAAAAAAATAATATTAATTTTTCAAAACTCACAGTTGAGCCTCTGTACATAGGTCTGAGCTATATACAGACAAAATATTATTATAATAGAAGCATGTTTCACAAAAAGAAAACATTTTGAAAAAAAGTTTATTCTAAGTTAATTTTTGCCGAAATATTGTATTTAAATAAATTTTTTTTGTCAAAATGTCCTTAAAACAATTTTATACATGTATTCTAATCTAAGTGACACTAAATATCAGGAAAATTATCGATTTATGTGCCTTTTTAAAATCTCGGTTCCGAACGTAGTCGGATATTTTAGATTTTATATGCATTTTAAATGAAATTAGGCTTAGCAGGGAAATTTACCTGGTCCCGTGCTTGCTTATACTCTCGGGTGAGTGAGTGAGTGAATATTAACGTCGCACTGTTCAGCTACACGAGGGCTTTTGGCGACGGACCACGTAATTTTGAACCATGGTCAAGGGACGTGGACGACACCTGAGCTGGCACCCCTCTCCTAACTACCACACCACACCAACGGGAGGACGTTTCAGCTCTCGACAGATTTAACGTGCATCGCTGCCCTACACGGCGGGTCTTTAGTGGTACGGGGCTCGAACTCATGACATGCCTGCCATGGTCCGATACCTTAACCACTGGGCTACCGCAGCCCTGCTTATACTCTCGGAACATGAGGCCTGGGGTAAGGCTACTTTTTCCTTTCGCCGGTCCTGAAGGGGATTATATCACCATTTATTATTAAGTCAATATGCAGTCTAATGAAGCCTCGGACTCAAATTTCCATTTTTGTTAGATTGGTTTGAAGTACATCGGCGAAATATAATTTTCTTTTACGTTAACTCGTTGAATTTAAATAACATGCACACATGTGTATTGAAAAAAACGAGATTATTTTAGATACCTTTTTGGAATAATTCTCAGTCAGGTTTACAATACGAAAAATAAAGTGTTGCATTTTTCAAAACAAAAATGACATTTGATGGAAATGTAGACAGTAAAGGCAAGAGGCTCTAAAAACAAACTGGTGACATTTTCACTACATATTTCAAAGGTAAATAATATATTGAGAAACTGAAAAAAGTTCGAAAACATTGGGAAAAGATATTTTGAGAAAAATTTTTATATTAGAAAAAAATTAGAAAAAAAGTAACAATTCTTTCTCTTTTATTTTTAGAGATAAGTAATATAATACAGCAATTCAGTGATTTTCAAAGCGTTTTAATTTGATATATACTGAGACTTAATAAATCATATAAAGTATAAAAAAGATAACACACACACAAACCACAATATTTTCATTATAATCTCTCGATGTATGAAGATTAAAGGGATATTACAGGATTTTGTAGACTTTTTTTTCACTTTCGGGCATGTATAATCACAATACCTTTGATCACGCATGCTCGAAAATAATAAAACTGTTCAGAACTTTTAATAGTCTTCTTTTATTATCTTGTGGTGTAGGGCAAAGCATTTCATCTTAAATATCTCTACCTCCATTTCGTCAGCATTTCAAAGCACGTGAGCTTCCCATGTACATTTGTCTACACCCAGAAGGGATTAAAGAATAGAGACAGTAAAACAAAAAATATGACGAAAACAAAGTTTTTCTTCTAAAATCTTTCTTCTCTTGACGACAACTGAGCGAAGGCGTGACGTGGTTGCGAAAGCGACATCTAAGGAGCACGCAGGCTTCTTGGGGACTGGTCATTGTAGGTCATATTTTTCAGAATAACGTACTGTTACAAATTTTGTGTAAAATAGTGCTAATAATTCGTATTTGTATGTGTAATGCCTTTATCTTAATCTAAATTACATTTAATTTACGTTAAAGTTGTAATACTCACAAGCAACACCCGTCCTTTACGTTATAATGGTGATTCAATGGGAACTTGTTGAAATCTTAAAGAACTCCCTTGTTCTTTGCGACTGATTGGCATAAAAACCTCGAACCCCGAATCTACTTTACAGTACGATAAAGCTTTGGTTTGCATTACAAAGGAAAGTGTTTCTTTACATTACGAAAACCCACACTAAACATCTTCATTGATCAGATTGTCATCTAAGTTCTAACATTGAGCTTCCGAATATATTAGGAGAGAAACACTTTTATAACCCTCACCTCTTGATTTAAAATTTTTTCACTGTGGTTTAATAGAAAACTGCTTTCCGTAGAGATAACTTGATTTTATGTAAATACAAACTTCTATTTAAGTGTTAGCCATAAAACAGGCGAGGTGATGGATGAAAATTGATCTTAAGCAGAAAGTGAGCGACTGGTGGTAGCACTTCGTAATATTAATAAAAGAGGGAAGAATTCAGAAAAAGGGAGGCCGTCCACCTTACAGATGAAGCTTAAGCAATTTGGCAAGAAGAGTGTTCAAGAGAATTAATAAGATAATTGTTTATATTAGTCTAATAGGATTAATAAGATTTATTGCTCTTCGGGTTTAGTTAATAGAGTGTATTCTCATAAATTCTCATAAGTGTTAAAGGCAAAATAAAAGCGGTTAACTTTAAGTAATGTCTGTTTCTTAAAAGAACCCTCTCACACTAGGGGTCGAAGGACCGCAACAAAAAAAATTTGAATTCCTGCAGCAAAAACATATTTTTTGCACCTCTGAAACCCTCTTTCGTAGTCAATTACCACAAAACCCATTGTTATCGGATGTATACTCAACAAAAGAAACATGCCTGCAAAACTTCGTCTGTTATTCAAAACAGTAGGTCTATTTATTCAAAATGAGATTTTTTATGCTGTAAATACCGGAAGAAACCCAAAGTATTCTAAAATACCAAATTTCAAGGAAGTAGGTCTAACACACTTCAAACAGGGGACTGATTAAAATCCAAAATGCCCCGTATGCCCTTCAAGCCCTTTGGGATTCTATTTGCTCAAAACCCGTTCTGCTGAACAAAAAAGCATGCTTATCAAATATCAAGTTTGTATAGACCTAACAGCTTAAAACTAGAATTTCTCTTTTTTCTCTTTTTTTTTCCTAAAATCCCTCCGCAACCTCCCTTGTTGATATTTTTCGATAAAACCTTTTTTTAGTCAATCGCTACTCGACAAGAGAAACATGCCTACCAAATTTCAAGTATGTAGGTCTAATAGTTCCGGAGATCTCGTGATGTGAGAGTGAGTCGCATTTTTTCCAACATGTTTTGACAGACTGCTTATTCTGTTTCTACAAGACAAAATATATAAAAATTTATGTAAGTTAAATTTTAAATGCAATGTGTATATTCATATATCTAATAAATTTCCACGATTCTTTTACTCTTCAACTGTTACATATAAGAACAAATGTTTAATTTGAAAATAGGGCATGAGACATTTTTTACTTAACATAAATAATTAATCGTCGCGCATGGAGTTTGTTCTTTCTACGAGGGCGCACCTTTAAGACACACCTTCTTGGGAAAAGATATCGTTTAAAAAATGTGTACTGTCTCTCTATCCCCTTTTTAATTTAAATATTCTCTTCCAAGTACCAGTTGCTGGAACTGTTGCCTCTGGGGATAGACCACAAGCCCCAAATCCTAAAAATTTAATTTTTGGCATCACGCGAAGAATGGAATATGAAATGTTGGACATTGGACACACCTTGGAGGGAACTTGTTAAGTAATGATTATTACATAAAGTCACGAAACTTACTATATTTAGCAGACTCCCTCATTAAGGAAATCTTTAGCTAACTTAACAAATATATCGGTATTAGATCATTTGACATCTATTTAAATATTAATTTGCATTAAATATCAATATACAGATATTTTTTTTAATAATAAATCTATTTAAATATTAATTGATATTGTTTTACACATGAATCAATGATAAGCATCTTTTTACATATTGTTACGAATTTTGGTAAAATAGTGTAAATAATTTGTATTTGGATGTGTAATGCTTTTATCTTACTCTCTAAATTATATTTAATTTACATTAAAATTGTAATATTTACAAGCAACATAGCCCCTTACGTTATAGTGGCGATTCAATAAGAATCTGGCGAAATCTTGGCGATAGAGCCAAGTTGGCATCATTTTTTAGCAACCGAGTTGGTGGCCAATTTGGCGACTTGACGAACATTTTGGTGAATTATGACCATTTGGGAGTTCGGGACCCTTTTGGGGTTTTTCAGAAACTTGTAGAGAAAACCTCTAATGTCACGCTCTATGAGGCAAGGGATTTTTCTCGAAGTTTCTACCGGGCCTATAAATAGAGATGCTCGCTGAAACGAGAGTTAGTCTCTTTAAAAAGTGATTAGTGAGCATTGTTTTGACAAGCGATTAACTCGGCTATGCTTGTGAATAATCTTTTACATACGTGTATTTTAAACACTGATAATTGTGCTTCAGTGCTGTTAAAGGTGTGAAGACCTTCTGAGATTTATTCTGCGAATATTGCTGTTGAATCTTGTATTTAAAGGGTTGATTTTTGATAATAAATTCTCATCTGCTCTTAAAGAACTGTCTAGTACTTTGTGGCTGATTTGCATAGAGATCCTTCGTATCCCGAAAAATGTAAAGATATTAAACGAAATAGGATTCAAGAGTTCCCGGATCGAGTCTGTAAAGTGAAATTTTTGCAACAGAGTGACTATGATCGCATTTCTGTGTCACTGCATTCTTCCCTTTCCTAAATAAGTTTGTCCCAATCACGTGGTTGGTGGCTTGCTGGTGTGGTATTTTGTAGGTGGATGCATTTAGTAGACGGCGATTGAAAGAAATTGTGTCTGTTAAGCAGAGAATGATATCAAATTTTGTTTTGGCTTGGAAAAGAGTGCGACGAAGACTTGCGAAATGTTGAAGCATGATTAAGGCAGTGATACACAATCGCGAACACAAGATTCGAGGTGGCATCGACGTTTCAGAGAAGGCAGGAAAAATGTCTTAGGCGAAGAATGTGTAAGGGCGCCTCCCTCGGGTGTCCTTCTCCTTGATTATAAGCGTGATCTAGAGGTGTAGGAATAAATGAAGAACTAGAAGTTTACATGATCATAATATGACTTTATTAAGACCTTCAACTTAAACCTCTAACAGATTAGATAATAATAATATATGGGAGAGAATCTATGGTGGCTAACACACAATATATATAATACCGAAATAACGTTACCCGGACCACTATCAATAACTAACTCGCCTAAGCTTAATTCCAATGCCATCACAGATCCGAATATTTAAATAGTCACTCCTACCTTTAAGGTCCAACGAAGTATCAATCTATCTGATCCTAGTAGAAGTTGCGGTTCACTGGCGTGCAATGGTATGCACCTTGATCTAAGGGCTCTCGGTCACGGATAACTTCCATTGGCTGTCACTTAACTTCTCAAAACCTCTTCACACTTGAAATACGGACTATCATAACATTCCCCAAATGCCACCCAGCTTACTCAAAACTTCTGTTATTTAAAAGCTTCCTAATTTGCATCTTTCCTTCACGCTTTACTTCTTGGGTTGGTTGGAAAAGAGTTGCCAATGATTTTAGCCCCAAAGAACCCAAAAGGACATGTTAATGAAAAACCGCGTGAGCCCGTCACACTTCTTACTCCCTATTTCGCTCTCTGAATCTTCGGAATGTTTCTTCAGCTGGCATATCACTTGCTGGGTCGACAACTTCAATCTACGGATGAGGTTAAAAGTGCGTCGTAGACTGAATTAAAAGACATGGCTAAAAAGGGATTCCAGAAATGTTTCGATGAACTTTATAAGTGATGGCTAAAGATCTTATTTCGAAGCAGGATGTGTTTCAGCAACTTAACTGGTCATAATTTTTAAGTTACAGACTCGGTTCTGGAACTTAAGAATACTATTACGTATGCACTTAATATGTTTCTGAAATTGATATGTGGTCGTGGTAACCTAGGGATCGTGGTTGTGAACTCATGACCAATGTGTCATGAGTTCCCGCCCTGGTGTACCTGAATACCCGATTTATAGACAAACAGAACATTTAATCTGTGGAGATTCAATGTTCTCCTGTTCACGTGGTGTGGAAGTTTGGAGAGGGGGTTTCAAGCTCTGGTGTGATCGTAGTCACTTGGCTATAGTTTAAATTACGAGATCCGTCTCCAATACCCCTCGTGTTGCTCTGTAGTTTTACGTTAACTGTTTAATTAACGCCGAACTCACTCATTGTAATCGATATTTGCAATTCGGGGAATAAGTGAATATTAGGCTTAGTTGAAAAGTCTTAGGTATATATAAGCAAAATATTATAATAGAGCGTTTTTCATTAAGGAGGTTTGGAAAATATGTTATTCTTTCTTCATTTTTTGCCGAAAAATTGCATGAAAAATTACATATTTTAATTGTAATAATATTTTTTTAAAAAAATTTGTATGCATATTCTAATTCTAGTGACACTAAAATATTAAAAGATTATTAATTTATACGTTTTATTTTTTAAAAGTACGGTTCCGAACGTAGTTACATACCTTAAAATTCTTACCAGCTTTTATATATTTAAGTTATATCTTAAATATTATTACGAATTTGTGTACAATAGTGTAAATAATTTAGTATTTGGATATATAATGCCTTTATATGTATATATATATATATATATATATATATATGTTCCCAAAATTAGTTTTAAATTTTATTTAAAAATTTTAAGTATTCACGCAACGGCGCCCCGCCCGTTAAAAAGGGATTTAATGGGGGGCAAAATCTTGGCGAAAAAACCCTTTTTAAAAAAATTTTTGGCGGGGACCCCCGAATTCTTCTAGAAATTAGTAGAGAAATTTACTAATTTCAATATATATGACGCAAGCGGGTCTGTCTCGTGTTATCTGCGAGGGATATAAATAGAGAGATATTCGCCGAAAGTGAGTCAGTCTGGTTTTGACTCGCGATCATTTAGTATTTCTTTTGGATTACTTCGGACCCTTTGGGTTACTTGATCTGAGTTTTTTGGGTGTTTAACCTTCAGATTTTTCTGGGGTATTGCTGCTGAATCCATATTTAAGTTGTTTTCGACAATAAATTCTCATTCTCTTAAATACTGCTTTTTCTTTGCACTGATTGTCCAAAAACCTGGAACCCCCATCAACATAACATTAAAGTAATGTTGTTTAAATTTTTCACTTAAAGAATGGGGCAAATAAAAAATGGCGGAGAACAAATTCCGGTTGAAAAAAACATGGAAAATGAAAAAAAATGTTGTTAGCCTGCTTAAGCAAGCGAAAATGACCACCATTCGTCTCTTGGCGCCTTTTGGCCCTGTTCAACAAGTTGCGAAAAGCAAATCGAAGCTAGACTGCTGGAATTACGCTGCTATCTCACCAGAAATGTTCTGCTACGGTTCTTGAAGACTTCGAGAGTTTTTGCGATACGTATTAGATTTGAAGGTTATAAATAAAAAGTAATCACACACGTACAGATCAGGGGACCAGGCTGGCCAACTTGGGCTGAGACCAGACTGACTTCTGCCAACAACTCTGTCAGAAATGAAGATTATGTAAATGTGATTCATGGTTCAAGGGATGGGGATTTGTCCCATCCGGAAGAAACCCCAGGAAATGCGCCAAACGCATTCACAATGTTAGAAATGTAACGCTCCAAATTTACAGTCTGATGTATGAAGATAAGAAAAAAAAAAATGGGCCCCAACAGAATTTTAAGCAAACCCCAAACCCTTTTAAATTTGAATGGTGTTTGGTGGTAGTTGCTCGGATTCTTCGCAACCCAGAAACTGTCATTCTGTGAATTGGCATAACCCATCAGACAAAACCAGGCTTCATCAGAAATAAAGAAAGATCCATGTCCAAGCCATTCATTATAATCTCACCAAACAGCTTGGTGTTCGCGTCATATTCACATCTAATCGTATTCCTTCATCTAGGAAATATATTTGTTCCAGCCTTTATAACCCAAAACAGTTTTATTACATTGTTTGTTGAAAATCTCGTCTGTAAAATGTAACATTTTTAACAACGAAAAAAAAAAAAAATTTTATAGAATAAAAATTCAGATAAAAAATTATCTTTTCAAACAAATTCTCAAATTATTTTGTATTTTGTTTGTCATGATTGCCTCTCTTAGTATTGGAGAGAAAAAATTTCTGTATGCTAGCACCATACAGAAAACTGAGATAAACAAGAGAGGTTACAGAATACGAGAATAAAAGTTGTCCAAAAACATAAAATTTGTAGAAATAAGATATTTAAAACACTGGAGTATATTTAATAAATTAAATAATTTTTTGTTTAAAAACAATTGTTTTCATCCAAAATGACTTTTTGGGTTTAAAAAATATGCCTCATAGGGGTTTTTTTTTTTGTAAAATAAAAAAAATATAGCCAAGACCGTCCCTTTTTAAAATTCCTTCAATATTTTTTAAACATCTCGAAATATATTTTTATTTTTTGAATCGGAAAAAATAGTTATTCCTTTTATGCGGATTGTATTGCACCTAAAAAAGGTAAAAGGTACAAAAATTTGAAACGGTTTTATAAATAAAATTGTATACTTTTGTTTTAAAGTGTACGTCCGTTTGAACGTAAAACTCGTCTAGAATTGGGAACAAGAGAAGCAAAAATATTTTCCGGCTTTGCTTTGTCTTTGCGATCTTGTGTACTTTAAAAATATTTTAGATTCTTGTGGTTGGTATGTGAAATTTTTAAAAGGAAGATTAAATATTCTCTGTTCGAAGAGAAGAAAGAACGTTCTTCGATGATACAAAACGATTTTGTTTCACCTATATATCAGTGTTTTTTTTAAAGCTATCATATAGGTAAGTTTCATTTTATGCTTTCATCACTACTATACATATATCTCTTAAAATTAATTTTATATATACAGGGTATAACATCATTACTAGGACAAACTTTAAGGGGAGGTATGGGACATCCCAAGGATTCAGATTTACATAGCAACCCATGGTCGAGAACATCTTCGTTCGGCGTTAGGTGGTGTTGTTCACAACAGCGTTGGAGGAATCAGGCCTTCCTTACCGCAGTCATTTGTTTGAGCAATCATTATTTCAAAGGAGTGTGGAATAATTTTATGAACACCTAGCTGGCAGATATGCAATTGATTCCCGGATTGGCAGAAAGAAATGCACGAACAGCAGAAATGTATCGTGAAAGGTACATACAGAGACATCCACCAGCAAGGTCAGCTTTAGCAGTTTTGGTTCCCCGGACAAAAATGGAAAATTCTGCCCCTCTCACCAAAGCAAAAATTATAATTAATATATACATACTGTCCTAAAAATACAAATAATTCTAAATTAATCCCATAATTACCCGTTATGATTCACTGGCGTAGCAGTACTGAGTGTGGGCCCTGTATCTACATTCGAATTGAGGACTTTTGGGGAGCCTTTACATTTTTTACTATGTTTTGCTTACACATTTTAGGACCCCTGAAACTTGGGGCCCCGTATCATTGATACGGCGATAGTTACGCCCCTGTTATAATTTTAAACTAGTAAAATGTAAGAGAAGAAATAGCCCATGTCAGCAGGCCAATTTCTTCGAAAAAGAATCTTCTGATGGTAGGGATTACAAGCATTTTTATTTTAACTTACGGTAATACACTCAAGACTAAAATAAAACACCTTCTGTGGCTCTCTATCTAATAAAAATTTTTACTACCCTTGTCCTCTTTAGAAAAGCTGGCAACGGACTTCGTATGGGTGAAAGAAATGTCCGTTCGGACCCCACTCCTGGATGGGGAGAAAGTTACTTGCGAAAGAGAGATGCGTAAACATCAAATTCCATTAACTCCCCCCTCGAACCCTTCAAGTTTCAACGTAAAAGAAAACTGACAGTAAATATACAGAGTTCTCCTATAAAGTATAAAGAAATAAGATACGGTATATAGAAAGATAGAGATAGATAAGGAAATAAGATACGTTAAATGAAATGTCAAATTCCCATCAAATAATATTTCAGAAAATATATCAAAGTTTTCGTAACATGAAAAAATATTCTCCAAATTTGA
Source organism: Trichonephila inaurata madagascariensis (assembly GCA_019973955.1). Classification (NCBI taxonomy): domain Eukaryota; kingdom Metazoa; phylum Arthropoda; class Arachnida; order Araneae; family Nephilidae; genus Trichonephila; species Trichonephila inaurata. The sequence continues at coordinate 861 of BMAV01003741.1, read as the reverse complement.
TCCAAATGCCACCCTTAAAATCCAAATGCCACCCTCCAGCCCTAGAGCCGCCCCTGCCGCCGGATGTTTACTAATTTACATCCCCTTTGTGTGAATAGGGATAATTACGATGTAATAGGTGTAATAAGGATGACCACAAGTGATTCGAACTTCCAGCATAAAACAAAATGTGTTGGATAACATTCGAAGGAATCCGAGTACCAGCGTGCGAGCCGTCGTTGCAGCCGTAGGAAGTTCTCGGAGGAGTGTTCATCGCCTTTTGCCTCATGAAGGCAAACCATTATACTAATATAAGCTTCAAAATCTGTTCTCAACACAATAACTACGCTTACCATATTTCAAGGCTCTTAGTCTGATAGTTCAAAAATTCGATTTTTTTACCTAAATGCCCCTCAACCCTCCTTGGTGGTTGATCTATGTAAATCCTTTTCTCATTGGATACCAACAGAACAAAAAAACACATGCAGCGCCATTTTCTTAATTGTATGTTTGGTAGTTCAAAAATAGGACTTTTTTTTATACATAATGCTCCTTAGCCACCTTTGGAAGTCGATTTCAGCAAAACCCTATCAGTGGTTTTACTGAACAAAAGAAACATGCTTGCCAAATTTTAAGTCTGTAGATCTAATATTTTAAAAGGGGAATTTTTATTTATACCATCCTCCAAACCCCTCTCAACCCTGATTGGTAGTAGATTAACATAAACCCCCCGTTCTTGGTGGCTCAACTTGACAAAGGGAAGGCTTGCCAAATTCAACTCTATGTGTCTGATAATTCAAAAACAGAAAATTTCCTCTATAATGCCCCTTTAACCCCCTAGAGCAGCGTTTCTCAAACTTGCGCCCCCAGGGCGTGATAATT
>BMAV01003740.1:0-40773 GCA_019973955.1 Trichonephila inaurata madagascariensis | reverse complement strand
AAACGTATCGATTTTGACCTTTTTAAAAAAAATTGTGAAAATAAAAATAAAATTATTTTGTAAAAAAATTATCCCTTTTTCATGGCGAAGTAAATGATCTCCGAATCTGTAATTTTTTTTTTTCCCTTGAAAAATTACATCGTGTTTTAAAACGTCGGAAACCATCGATGCGATTAAATAATTTTAATTGCCCTCCAATGCTCAAAGCACTCAGACGTTTTTTTTGGGGTTAAATGCATAAAAAGCTTTTGGGGACGTGCGTTTATTAAAATCAATTTAAAAAATTTTTTTGGGGGCTTCATTTTAAGTTAATGCTTCAAACTTCATTTTCGATTAAAACAAGGTAATTTTAAACAAATATTTTAAAAGAAGTAATGCTTCATTTTTTCGAAAAAAAGGGGGAAAAAAAACAAAAACACTTTTTTTAAAAACCCGTAGTTTTAAGATATTTTATAAACTTTGTACAGATTCGTAAAATTGTTCTATGCACAAAAAAAAAATTTTGTGAGATTATTTTTAAAAAAAAGGGAGTTATTAAGTATTTAAAAAAAATTTGAGTATTTTTAAAAAATCGAAAAAAAAAAAAAAAAACTTTTGACATTAAAATTTTTTTAAAATGACCGATTCTAAAAGAGAAAAGCATGAACTTTTTATGAAAAAAATTTTTTTTTCATTAGGGAAAGAAAATGCAAGGGAACTATTTAGAAATATATATAAAAATATCAATTTTGACTCTTTTTAAAAAAAAAATCGAAAAATATAAAATATAATTATTTTGTGAAATAAAATACCGTTTCTGAAGAAATGATCTTTCAGACCTATAATTATTTTTTTCTGAGTCCTAAAAAATTAGATCGCGTTTTAAAACGTGGGGAAAAAAAAAAAAAAAGGTTGAATTTGGGCCCCCCTGCTGGTAAAAAAATTGCACAATTAGGTTTTGGTTTTAATTAATATTTTTTTAACTAATTGGAATATCGAAATATAAATGGTCAAAACGGATTATTTCCGAAATTTTGGTACTTTCGGCGAGTTTCTGCTTCGTGTGAAGATAGGGCATCCTAGATAGATACGTTTGTTTACCTTCGGATTTTAATAGTGTAGATTATAATTTCTGTCCTTTTTATATCAAGAGGCGAGAGTTACAGCTATAAATGTATTTTTGAGTACAATCGAATTCTTAAAGCTAAATGTCAATTTATATATATGTAAACAGAAATTTTAAAACGGGGATCCCCTGTAAGGGGGGGGTCGGGTTTTAAAATTTAGGGTAACTGGAAAATTTGGGCAAAATTCATTTCCATCCAAATAAATTGCAGAGAACAAGGAATTTAATAAAAAAAAAAGCAGTCCACATTAAATGCAGCGCAATAACGCTGGTGGAGGGGGGGGGGAAACCACTCCCCAGTTGATTTGTTTCGTTTCGCCTTCGTAGGAAAACGAAGAGAAAATGACGTCACATCTCCATGACAAAAGCCCGTCTTTCAACCGTCTGCCGCATCTTGATGGAACGAGGAGAAAGGGATATATTTTTAATAACAAGGATTAAGAGAATAATATTTTAAGTCCGTTACACGTTACCTCTAAGATAAACTGCGGCGGTTATTGAAAGGAAGTTTTAAATAACCAAATTTTGGAAAAAAAAGTAAAAAAAAGGTGAGGAGTTTGAAATAAGATATGAGGGTAAAGGGTTACACAAAACGCGAAAAAAAACTTCCATGGCGCGGGGAGGGGAAAAATTAGAGTGAGTGAAGTCTTGCAAAAGAAGACAACTAGTGTAACAATAAAGCTCATATCTTTTAATTCATATCAAGACATTTCACCCTTTTTCAGAGCGGGGAAGGTTGATACGAGTGATTAAGAACTGCTCTAGGCTTAGAAGAGCTAGAATAGAATTGTCGTAACCCGGGGTTTTCCCCCTGATGATTCGTTTGAAATCTTTTAACCGGTTGAAGAAATTTTCTGATTGTTTTTGATAAAATAAAAGGGCGGTGGAACATTAAGATCTTTATGAAGACTTCGTTCCTGACAAACCAAGGTGCGTTTGCTCCACGCAGTTGAATGTTTTGAAAAGTGCAATCTTTCAGGTGAGTAACTGCCCCCCCTGCCCAGATGGGAGAAGCGTACAACATGATGGGGGAAGAACTTTGTAAAATGAATTTTTGGTTTTAATGGGTTGTTTGGGAGAAATCGCGATTTAGAATTTTTTCATTCCAGCCCCCTTTTGGTGGGCGGAACGGATGTGTTTAGCAAAGTTTAATTTAGATAAAGTATTAAACCAATTATTTCAGTAACCCGGGGGACGGGCTGTTTAAAAAATGTTGACATGCGGGAGGTTTCCGATGCACCGCTTTCGTAAAGAGGAGGCATGCGCTTTTAGAGCTTTTACCTTTTTTTCCAAAATAATTATATGAGTTTGAAAATTTTTTTAATTTTCCCCTGAGTTTTTTAAAGCTAGGCTTCAACCGCGACGTGTCAATACCGTTCATGAGTTCGCAGCCATAACCATTGTGCTACCGCGACCACCGCCCCCAAGATATTGCAGTTTAAATGTTTTGGGAAAAAAGGCAGTGTCGTCCGCGTACATCGCTAAGTGGACTTCGGCAGCCTTGGGAATGTCGTTGATGTATAGATTAAAGAGCTTGGGCCCTAATAAAGATCTTTGGGGACCCCACCAGAATTGACGTGGGGGGGAGAGATTTTTCTCCCACCCTAAATTCAGAGAATTTATAGGAGTGTATAATTTTTTATGAGTTGCCCCAAAACCCAAGTCGCATCATCTTGGGTATCGCCATCATGCCAAATTTTGTCAAAGGCTTTGGCTATGTCCACAAAAAACATCCGGGCCTGGTTTTTTTTGAAAGCCGGGGAATCAGCCGAATTAGTAACTGAGTTACTGTGGAGCACTTTTAACAAAAAACGTTCGGAATAAAAAATTCCGGCTTTCAGTGCTGACGGCATTCAAAAAAACAAATTCGTAGTTTTGCTCAAGCTACTGAGAGGAGATTCCGGGAATTTTTGGTTTAGATCATCAGAATTGGGGTTTTTGAATTGGGACCACCACGGAGCGAATTTTAGGGGAAAAGACAGTTCTCCATTAAAAGATTGAACAGCATGACAATAAAAAGAACGAATTTGAGGGGGAATTTGGGATGAGTAAAATCCAATCCGGAGATTTTTTGATCAAGTTTTAAAAATTTCCCCCCCCTGGGGTTGTTTTTTCCAGGTTCAGGTAGGGGCGTCCGGGAAATTTTTTTAAATTTTCCTTGGTATGAGCTTTTAAAAGTTCGTTTTTGCTTCGGTGTTGGGTTCGAACTGTTTTTTAAGGCTGTCGGCAATCACTTCCGCCTTCCAGAGGGGATTTTCTACACTGCCAAGCGCGCCCTTTAGGGGGAAGTTTTGAGGTGGTTTTTGAATAGGGGGGTTTTCCTCCAAAGAGTGCCTGTTCCGGCGTAAGTGCCGACGTTAGATTCCCAACGAGATTGGGAAAAAATGTCTAATGTTTTTTGTAACCTCACGACTGAGGGTTTGGGAACGATTTCACTGCAGGATCTCTTTTAGTTTCCAAAAAATTTAAAATTTTGTGGGGAAATTTTGTTTAATTTCGGGGGGGGTTTTAATGGGGTTGTTTAAATTTGGTTTTTAAACTTCTATAAAAGCTTTAGAGATATTTTCCGTTTTTCTTTTGCAATTTCGAGGTCGTCATTGCTTGAGGAAGGAGGGGTGGGGAGGGTTTGTTTTTAAAAGAAATTTTTGGGCTCCCAATTGGTGGGGGTTTACCGGGAATTTTGATCAGAGCAAACCAGTATATGAGTAAGAATAACCGGTATGATCTGATTCAAAATCTATAACTCTAATATCAGATTGAAGGGGATATTTTAAGAACGCAAGATCAATAATAGAATCTCTTTCCCCTCAGGGTTAGGGTTTATATGTGTGGGTTGCGGTGCCAACCTCAATTCGGTTTTTTTAAAAATTTTTGAAGAGCATAGCCAAATGATTTGATCTAGCATTACCCAGCACGATGCAAAGTTCCAGCAATGATTTTTGGCCAGAATTAAGAATTTTGAGAAAATCTTTTTCAGGGAAAATTTTTTATTATTTTTTTTCAGCGTACGCTGAAAAACGGGTAGGGGAAAATTATTTAAAATTTTAAATTTCGATTGGTTGCATCCTAACCGCAAAGCGGGAAAAACTTTGTTATGATCGTAATTATTTTGCAGTAAATAGCAGTACCTCCATCTGACGAGTAGTGGAAAATTTTTTTGCGCTTTATGAAGACGATAATTCGCAAAAGTGGGCTGACCGGGTTGTAGTTTCGTTTCTGAACAACAACAGATCAGGTTCTGCTCGATACGTCGCGGACTTCACAAATTTTGATCGAACCGCGATTTCCGAAACAAAAACGACAAAGATTGCACGTTGGGAAATTAAGTTGGGAGCATTGGGGGGTAATTGCGCCCCCTTTTAAAGCTACGTGCTTCAAAAATTACGGGCTTTTTGTTTGCATCATTTAGGTTTTTTCGGGAGAGCCGCGAAATGCGGGGTAAATTTTTGGCTACTCCTGCATCATTGAAATGGCCAAAACAGAACAGAAGAGAAACCGAAAAATTTTTATCAATTTTTTTTATATTTTTCCCTTTTTGGGTTTTGAATGTCCCGAAACAATTTTGGGGTAAAGGGAGAGGGTCTGTGGTACGGTAAATATGAGGAGACCGAAGTTGATTATTATTTTTCAAATTTTGTGACGAGGGCGTCACCTCCGGTGAAGTATTTTGAATCCTTTGATTAATAAAAATAGAGCTTCTCTCTTTTAATATTGATTCTTGCTAATGCAATATATAGCTTCGACAATCAGATAATTATGGTGTTCTTTCTATTACATTTAGATTACATTGATTGACTGATTGAATATTAACATCGCATTGTTCAGCTACTCGAGGGCTTTTGGCGACGGACCACGTAATTTTGAACCTTGGTCAAGTGACGTGGACGACACCTGAGCTGGCACCACCCTCTCCTAACTACCACACCACACCAACGGGAGGACGTTTCAGCTCTCGATAGATTTAACGTGCATCGCTGCCCTACACGGCGGGTCTTAAATGGTACTGGGCTCGAACTCGTGACAAGGCAAGCCATGATCCAATACCTATACCACTCGGCTACCGCGGCCACGTATATATATATGTATGCTGCTAAATTATTAATTGGCTGATCTTTAATATAGCAGTATATATATATATATTTAAATTTTTGTTTTGATAGATTATTAATATTTGGCTATTCATCTGTATAACACAACTTCATGTTTTGTTTAAAGATTTACATTTGATAAGGTAAAAAAAACATAGTACATGATTGAACTATTATTTATTTAAGTATTTTTCCATGCTTAAAAATAGACTAAAAGTGTATTTTTAACCATTTGGATGTTGAAGAATTTTCTTATAAATATGTTAAAAGTGCAGAATGAAATGCTTTTTTTTTGGAATAATAAAAATGGTTTTAATTAACTCTAATTATTATGCAATAAGTAATTTTGACCTACAAAAATGTTTTTTATTCTCACTTATCACAAAAATGTTTTGCTGCACAAATTTAAGTTAGATCGTTTCGTTTCATTACCATTTTTTTTTTTACTGCAAACCTCAAATTGCCTGGGTAAAACTTGCGACAGTGTTTCTAAAGAAAACTTTTTAGTAGTCTTCCTGTAGTATTTTTGCTTGCTAAGCATTCCTCTTCTGTATCATCAATAATGTTAGAAGAAAATTGCAGTTTAGTTAATTTTTTACCCATACAATTTTATGGGAGAATATTATATATAAGCATTTAGCACCCATTCTGACAAAAATGCTGGAAACAATTTTTTACAGTGTTTGCCTTTCATTAAGATATGCATATAACATTTCGTTGGGTGTTATTGCTTGTTCTTATAGATCTGATGATTTAAAAAGTAAAAATGTTATCTACCTTTTTACACTGGCTCATTTTTTCTACTGCTTACCACTGTTTTATTTTAATTCTTATTATTAAAAACCACAGTTGAATGGAGCATGCAATTGATATGAGTACAACTGCTCTCAATTTATGCTAAAATTATACTAACCAACAGCAGTAAGATCATACACTCTACATTTCCAGAACAAAAAAAAAGCACGATTGCACTCCTCCACATTTTTGGCATAAGACAAGTGAAGCGCTGTTGCACTCAAATGGTTAAGCATGGAAAAATTACAATATAAAGTACAATTTCAAAGTCAATTTTATTCTATACTTTCACATTAATGTTATTTTTGTGACACTATCCAATTCATGAAATTTGAGCTTGTCCCATAGACAAGGTGATTTATTCATACTCACAATCTTAATTTTATTTTAATATTGCAGTTATAGTATAAATTTGCTTTTGATACATAAAAAGGGGCTTACTTAAGTAAGCCACTAGTTATATTTAGTAGCATATGATGGGTTTAAAAATATGTTTGCTTCATTGTTATTAAGAATCGCATTTTAATGTATAACCTTATCCATCCAAATTAAAGCTGTAGGTTATCTGATTTATACAACATATAAAATGAGCTAAGGTATATATGTTAAGTATTTTCTTCACAAAAAGGAACATGTATTTTGAAGACAAAGCAAATTAGTAAATAATATTATTACAATGTAAATTGGATTTGTGAGATTTCACATTATATAATTAAGTGATGAACGACATACATACATAACCATGGCTTAGACTAAATTCTCTCTGAAATGTCTTGTTTAATAGATTTGAAATAAAATATTTTTATAACTTGACAAAAAGGTAATGGAAATAGCATTCTATTGTAACTTTGAAATTAACTGCTCATCTGTTTGTGTTGTAGATACTTTTATATTGAGACTTTTTTTTAACTTAAAGGACATTCTGTATTTTACTCTCACAATGCATAAGGACAGTTTTTAAAAGTCTTAAGAATTTGATAATATATAGAAAGCCACAAAAAAGACATATTGCAGAAGTAATTTACAAGCATTCTAATAAATTTAGAAAGTTGGGATTTTCTTTTCAACCAGTTTTATTTTTTTCATTAAGCCTAATTTTAAATGCTTACTAAAGTGAAAAGGCCACAAGTGATATTATTTGAAAGTATTAACACCACATATAGAATATAAACATTTTATTTATTAGCAACTATAAGTGAACAAAACAATTTGAAGACCATAGAAATTTGATTGTTGGAAGAACACATATATATTTGATATCAAAAAATTATTGATCAAACATTCTCTTTAATATTATAAAAGTGGTTACACATTTTACATACACAACAAAAACTATACAAAATATTTTGATTATCAATAAAATTTCATTGCTTTAAATTTTTTATATCACTATTAATATTAAAAGCTTTTAAACAAGTTTTAAAAAAATGGAATGTTTTCTTTAAAGCTCCTTTTAAAGTCAAAAACAAATGCAAGGTTCTTTAAAATATTTCCATGTCAATAGGTATTTTATTACCTTATATAATTCGAAACTTTCATAAAAAAAATACTGTGATAAAAATTTGCCGACAAAATTGCATAGTTGATTTGAAACAAAACACTCTACAAAGTTAATACATTTTTCAGAAAACATCAAATATTAGAGATCAATAATTTTGTACTTTGGACAAAAAAGCAATTGTTAGTTTCTTACATACAATAAATAACATCTATACAAAAATAAACTCAACAAAAAATATAGAAAAAATTTCTTTTTGTCTATTTTACACAACGTACATCAAAATGATATTAAAGTTCATTATGTAATAAAAATAAACCCTTGTACTTAAAGATACTTTTTTTTTATATTACCTTTGACTTCAGAAATGATAATTACATAATATTGTGCAAATTACTAAAACAAAGCTGATGGCTGAAATCCTGTATGTCTATGAATATTTAACCTAATTTGATAGAATGTAATACAACTACTTAAAACAAGAAATAATCTGTGCTTTGATTGTAAGCATGTGCTAAAATAATTCTTGGAGTGCTCAATAAACTTCAATCATTAGTTGCTAACAAAAATTCAAAAAATCTTTTTTGTTTTTTTTTCAAAAGTGAGATTAATTTTACAAGATCAAGAAAAAAAAACCTTTTAAAAGTATTCATTGCATATTAGTATTTAATTCTTTAACAAATCTAGTTATATTATTTATTATTTTGGAATTGCAAAAAAAAAAATAGTGGTGAAGCTTTTTGATACCTTCAAAAAGATAAAAATACCCTAGCATAGATTGAAAAATAAAAACCTTTATTATAAATGATTTGAAAAATTAAATCTCAAAATGTAGAATAGTACCATTTTTATCTAAATTAATTTAATAATATTTTAGCAGAAATTTTATGCTATCATTTAAAATCATTCAATAAATGCACATTAGAAAAAAATTTCCAGACTTAAACCCAATTAAAAACTGGTAAAACATTTTAAACATAAATTTGATACTGATTATCCAACTGAAGAACACCAAAACGTATGTACCATAATAAAAAACATATAAAACACTGAAAGAGTTGATCCCAAAACTAGCTCAAGTAATAATATCTATTACAGAGAATTCATATTTTACACTGATAATTATATACATAACCATTGCATGTAAGGATATGAAAATATATCTGGACATTTTTTATATATAAAACTTTACAGTAATAAATTTGCACAATAAAGCAAGTTTGCAAAACAATCGAGCCCTCATTAAGTAATTTAATACTAGTAAAGATTTACTATATATTTATATAATTCATTTGAAAATTGAATATATTTTGAATTACAGACTTTTATTAATGACCAACTTTAAACAAAAGCATAAAATCTCAATAAAAAAAAAAATACCAACAGAAATTTTAGTGCTTATAAGGAAATAACTACCTAGAAACTACAAATAAGAATATAATCATGTTTACTAGTTAAAACAAATCTATCAAAAATAGATATTTATGTATTTTGTAAAATTTTATAAATATTCTCTTTACACAAAAAGATCTGAGAAATATAAATTTTAAAAATCACTTACATTTTTTTATATTATACAAATTTTCATTGGAGAATATACATTCTTAAGCCATGAAACACTTTTTGGAAACATTAGAATTAATTGCACTTCAACCTTTTCAGATTTATCACATATATAATTAGATAAAAATTTCCAAAATAGTGCATTTTCCAGAATTTTTTAAAAAAAAATTCCTTATTCAGGCTTTAGTTTTGTATCTTATATTAATGGAATGAAGAAAGTTCATAAAATAAAATACTATCAAAGTTAATATTTAGTTACAGTAGCAAATTTCTAGACAGTATAAAAGTTGAGATCATACTATAAAAGTAATGCATCTTTATAAATATCACGGAATCAATTTAATATCACTCATTTCTTAAATTGTTGAAAAAATGTATAGATATTTAAATATATTGCACAGTAATTTGAGAATGCCAGATGTTTTCAGTTCATTTTAGTTTCGAACAGGTATACATTAGTAGCCATTAAAATTATAAGAGTAACAATTGCAGCAGCAACACCCATCAGCACAATCCACATTTTAAAATTCTTGCACCACATGTGACGTTTTACTTTCTTTGCAGTTGAATGGAATTGAGTTGCCTAAAAGTACAAAAGAAAAAATAAATTATAATTCAATGAAATTTTAAAATTTCTTGAAATTTGCTTTTGTATTTTATTAATACATAAATTTAGTTCTTTGAGTATTAAATAAAAAATACAAGTTGATCATTTCATTTTGAAACTACTCAGTTCAGAAAACAATTTTTTTTTGTCATTTTTAGCAGATACAATTCTCATATGAATCAAGATTAACGTGATTGTTTTTCTGCAATTGTTCATATATGATGTCAGAGATTAATTTAGCTCTAATAATTTATATTTCAAATTTTGATGAAGTAATTGTTTAGTACAATTTTTAAAAATAAAAAGAGAAAAGAAAAATTAAAAAATTTTTTAACATGAAATAAAATTTATTTCCTTGCAAGAGAAAAAAAAAATGGAATTTAATATACCATATTTACTCGAATCTAAGCCCTTCGCTTTCAATTCTCAACATTTTTTGAAAAATGTTGTCATCATCTCTACATTGCATCCCCAATTCTCTACACATCTTTGCAAAAAAATATAGTAATTCAATACTTAAAAATTTTTTAAAAAATTAAAAGAGAACTTATAAGAAAAGTGAACAATTACTTTATTTTAACAATATTAAAAACTTCTAAAATTCATACGTAGATCTATAATTGCTCCAACCATCATTATCAAGTTCCAAAAATAATTCGTCACTCCCATTGTCATAGCTCACTTCAGAACTGGTGCCGGCATCACCATTTTCCAACATGGTATCATCATCCGTGCCATCCAAAGCATTTGTTATGCAACATTTTTTAAAAGAATGTATTTAGTCTCATTGGAAACTTTTTTCCAGGCAACAGATATCCTGCAATTTTTGAAGCACTTGCCTTCTTGATTTTCTTGGAAGAGTTACAGGGTGGTTTTCCAAATGCAACCAGTTTTTGTACTCTTTTTTTTTTTTACGTAGTCCTTAAATGGCTTATTAATGCTTACATCAAGTGGTTGAAGCTGGCTTGTCATACCACCCGGAACTATCACCAAATTGCAATTATTTTGTCTTAGTTTCTTTTTTAAAGAGTGTCAAATGACCTTTAAAAGCATCCATCACAAGCATATTTCTAGGATTCTGAAATGCTTCTGGTCTTTTATTCTACACTGAATCAGTCCAATTTTTCATAATTTCAGAGGTCATCCAGCCATTTTTCTGAGTGTGTACAATTACCTTTTTGGGAAAATTTTCGTTTTTTGGAACTAATTTTGTGAAGAATTAAGTTAGGAGGTAATTTATTGCCATCTGCTGTAACACACAGCATTATAGTGATGTGTTGTCTTTCGCATCCATACTCAAGATTTTCACCTCTTTCTCACCTTTTGAATTAACAGTATAATTTCAAGGCATATCAAGTACAGAGAGGAGGGTTTCATTCGCATTTCCAATCTTCATAAATGCATATGTATATCTTATTCATATGCTGATGACATGGTGTTGAAACTGCACGTTTATCTTCAAAATCTGCAGGAAGTTTTTGGCAGATTGAATTTCTCCATCTCAAAGAAAAATCCTTTCCACCTCATAAATTTTTCACACCAGCCTCTTGATGCTTTGAAATTTTCTATTCTACATTTATGAATGGCCTTTTTTGCTTTGCATTGTAACTGGCAATGCTATAGATCGAATGTCACATACAAATTGAGCCCCTCTGACATCTATTTTAGGAGATCTTTTTGGTCCAGTGAGTCCAGTGAAAGACTTTGCTGTGAAGATTTACAAGAGAAAATCATTTCACTGCATATTTCATTTCAATGCATAGTTGTTTCATCTGTATCAAATTTTCTGGTCATTACTCTATTTCAGTTTTTTTTCTACATATAAAATCCCCTTCCTTTTTTATACTTGTGTCATAGTGAACTCTGTTTTGATGCCATTATCAATATATATGTTTAGGTGATTGAAAAAAGCACATACAAAAAATTTCCTAAATACGATTAGACAGCGAAATTTAGGATAGACTGAATAGTGAAGATAAACTGCAGAATGTGATGAGTCATTGAAGTAAGAGCCAGAATAGATGTTTCCTTTTGAAGAGAGTGGAAACTCAATTTTCCAGCGCAAAGAATTTTTTTGCCTTTGATTCAAAGCAGCACCCTACTTTTTGTAGACTAAACACTGGAAAAATGGTGCAGTTTAGATTCAAGTACATATGGTATATATTCCTTTTTACTTATTAGTATTTATCAACTGCCATCAATTTTTTTTTTATTTTGTAAGATATTTAAATATTTTTCCCCCAAAACTATGCAACTGAAACATAAGAAAAATTTATAGCATCAAAAAATCTTCCGAGGAAAAAAATGATAGTAAAAAATTAATGTATATACTATATAAATTATAGTAAATAGTAAACAAATAACAATTTAATAACTTTGCAGAGTTACAAGTTTTGAAATTAATTTTTTGACTTTTAACTAACAAGCTTTTCATTCTTTTTTTAAAGAACTTTTACTAAAATTCATTCTTATTCAATTATTCCTAATTACATTGTCATACATTTATACATTAATTTTAATTTTAATAATACTTATTTAGTAGAAGTAAAAAAATCTTCTTTTCACAATTCTAACATTTTATTATTTCTTAATCACCATGACTTTTTCGATTAGATATAACACTTAAAATACATATTAAATTGCACTACATTATGAGCTTGCACAAAACCTTATGTTTTAAAGTCTAAATTTCTTACGTAATGTTTGATTTAATTCTGTTTATTCATAGTCACACATATACAGCCAAAAAAGGTTTTTTTTAAAAAATACATTTTTAAGTAGTTATTCTTAATTTTTCTTATAGACAGTATTCACAACTCTTAACAGTTTATGGTGATTAGGACGAGCATGTGTAAAAAATTTAAGAAAAAGTTATAATGTATATATATGAAACATTTTATTAATTCAAATAATATGCTAATTACACTTGCATTCCTTTTAATTATTTACTTAAATGAGTATTTTCCCATGGAATAATTTTGTCAAAATTTCATACTGAATTTTAAGGTAAGTACTGCAGTTATAAAATATCAACATTCAAACTTGATTTCTCACTTATTTAAAAATCATTACCAACTGAAAAAATTCTTTCAACTGCTGCACTAATTCCAGGGCAGCACAACGCAAATTCAATAAGAATAACTAAATTATCATATGGAAAGTGTTCATTTTTGAAATGGTAAGTATTTCTCTCTACCCAGCTTTCATCAAATTCAGCATGTTGATTTTCCAATTGTTCCAATTATTAGAATTTAAATATAAATTCAGTCTTCTAATTTCTTTAAACAGACAATCGTCATCGATTTTAATATATATCAAGCATTTCTTTCTATAAAAACTCAACACAATTTTTTGTATCTGCCTAATTTACTTGTGATGAAGTCAAAAAACACCATTGAAAACTTATCTCCTGTGATATTTGTTTCAGACCATACTTTGATATATTGGACACATATTTGGTACATCTCTGAACAGAGATTAACAAATCAATTTTAAAATATTGAAAAGGAGGACACTTTTCCAGGAAGGACAGAGCCTGCAAAAGGAGGACGGTTGGTCACTTTATGATTAAGTAATTGTTTTCAAAATGATTATTCATTCACATAGACCTACACCTTTTCCTTTTATATTAGCCATTCTCAATTCTAACAGACCCAGGAATATTTTAAGGTAGTAGTCCAGTGTGACAGGTTAAAAAAATGTTTTATTTTTATTTTTGGAAGAAAGACATCTTAAAAATATACCCTAAAATGTTCAGACTAAAATTTTTAATATTTTCAAAGTTATAACCAAAAGAAGAGTTGGCGCATTAGCGGTAGCTGCTCTGACCATTTCCTCTTTTATTGTCTTTCCGTCCCTATTATTCTAAGATATGCGTATTATAGCAAGCCTTTTTGATTGACAAAGATGAAAGATAAGAATTTTATACAGTATACAAAAACCTCAACACTTTTACTGCCCAGATTCTTAGTGCAAATATCAAACAATTAAAAGTGGGAATTCAAGAGAGCCCTTATGAACACCCAGTAACATTTGACGAGCAATTTATAAATGTTATAAAACCACTTTAGCATATGATGATTTGTTGGATATATGTTTTGGGGGAAACTTCCAAAATAATAAAGAAAGTTTCAATCACTGTGTATGGAATTTCTCTCTGAAGCATACATTTATTGGGAAAAATATTTTGGAAATTGCTACCAATATAGTTGCCCACATCTTTAGCGAAGGTTTTTAACCTGTACTCAAAGTTACATCACAATAGGTCAAACAGCCAGAGACTAGGCTGACACTGTTGACAATACATGAATTTTGAGGGCAGAGAAAACTGCAGAAGCCAATGTAAAGAGGCCAGAGCCTTACACAGGGCTCTCAAAGCCACTGAAAATGATAACTTTATGGAAACAGAAGGATATGCACCAGGCATCACTGATTAATGTAAGTATTCTCAAAACTTTTAACGTGTTTTTCTCGAAACCATGTTTTTGAAACTTTAGGAAACACTGACTCAAAACTATTCAGCCGATTTGGCAAAAAATTTGACCTGTTATTCTATACACACACATAGCTATATGAATAACTTTTAAAACATTCAATTTTTTAATAAATTAGTTTTTTTTCAACAATTTATCAATGAAAAAAATTAGATTCTAAGAATTTTTTTCACAAGTCTGCCATTTTTTTTAAATATGCATATTATTTGTAAGTTCATTAGAATAGTCTACAGAACAATAATCCCTTTGATTTTTTTATTCCAGATGACTACGAAAGGCTGTGTGCTTCCCCAAAACAGCTCATCTTTTTATTGAGGAATCCACTTTCACATAAAAAAATTATACGCAAATTAACGTAAAATTAAGTCAAAAAATTTTGTACACTTTAAAATACCTAATAAAAATATATAAAAATTACAAAACGATCACATTTTATTTTCTTATTAAAAAAAATGCACTAAAATATGTTGAAATTTTGGCCGCCACTCCAAACTACTACCTTAATAGATCATTTATTCAATTAATTTCTTTTTTAAACTCTTAAAAGTTTATCTCTCTCCATCTTAAAACTCTTCACTGAGAAGCCACAGGTCCAGTGGTAGTGTGCATGAACTGTAACTTTTCAGCCTGGGTTTGATTTTCCGATATTTTTCTCCTACTAAAAACATCTTTTTTCGGAACTTTCTGTCCCGACCAATCAAATTCTTCCTTTCACTTCTCTGTATTGCTGTATCTAAGATTTATTTTGTAGCTTTTAAAAAAGCTTTTTCTTTCCTTTTTCGGATCGGTTTTCTTAGCTGCAACCCAATGTATGAGATTAAAGCCCGCCCACCTCCTGATCTGAAAAAGTTAACTTTTCAATGCTTTGCTTCAATTTAGAGTAATTTTTTCCTGTGATTAAAACTTTTAAAATATCCTCATTGTTCTTTTAATTTTAACTTGTAAATTTTAACATTAAGTATTTTTAATTATCAATGGGCAAGAGTTAAGTCATCAAAGTCATTCAAACTTCCGAGGAAGAGACGTTAAAACCTGAAAGGGCTAGGTAATCTATTCACCCCTTTCAACAATATATTAGCCATTCATCAATGGTTTGACCATTTACATATACAAAAAATATAAAAAAGAATGCACTAAACTGTAATATTTCTAAAAGTTCAGTGAAAAAAGTAATATAAATTTTGTGTAACAGTTTTAAAACATTCTGTAAATTTCGAAAATATTTGGATTTTGGATGAAAAGTAGCAATACTTCATACTAAACAATGAAATCAAAAGCAAGGATAGCTTATTTGATTTAAATATAATGCAAGTTTTACTAGAGGTACAGTACATTGCAAGCAAAATTTAACTTGTGATTTAGTACAGCAACATTTCTAAAAAACATTACATTATAAATTAAATTTAAATGGGAGAAGACTAAAAATGGCAGGATACTTTTCATAAACTGATTAATAGTAAATATCCTTTATGCATTATGATTCTAATTACGTTTAAATAAGAGGAAAAAGACTAAGTGATGCATACAGGAATTCGGAAATACAATAACCCCATACCATACATAAAGTAAATCAACTCAGTACATTAAAAGAAAAACCTACTTCACAAGTATAACATAAACTCATTCAAGTAAAAATTTCACTTTAAGGAAGGCAATGTTATGCTAAAACCTTTTTCCTATAGGATTTTTTTCAACCCTCTGAGAAATAAATTTCAAAAAGTAAAATTTGTTAGTGTGCATTACTGTGCAAATTTCAAGTGCAGACTTAAATTATTCATTAACATCAAATGGAATAAATATTTTACTCTATATTTTAAGAGTTTTTTTCCAAGAATGATACATGTTTAATTTTATTGATAAAGCACAATAAGAATAAATTGCAATTTTCTTTAAAAACCAAAGGAAAAAAAAACTCTGTATCATCAAATTCTACAAATGTGAAAAACTTCTTTTTATCTGTTTATGCTCACATTCTTATAATTTATTTAATAACAGGTGTTTTTCAAAAAGTTTTTTAAATATATTGTAAAAAACACTGGTGACAAAATGACAGTAACACTACTCAAACAGGAATCATATTCACACTTTTACACATGCAAAAATTCAACTAAAGGAACAGCTAAGTTCACTATTTAACACAATTTATAAAATGACTCAAATGCATAATTCTTCAGATATAAAGCAAATAACCTTATTATTAAATTATAATGAAGTCTTTTTGTTAAAAATAAAATGTCTGATTTTGCATAAATCACATATGCACCCATATAACTTACATAAAAATATAAAAAGAAATGTTACTCACTGATACTTCGAGCTCATTGGTTTTATCTAGCAGAGATTCAAGTCTCTCACCACGGTCAACAACCTTTTCTATATTATTACTCATAACGACCATTACTTCTTCAACTTGTCTTTTAACCTTACTAACACCATCAACAGCGATGTCACTGCTAAATTTTACCTATGATGAATAAAATCAACAAATGGTAAATTTTATCATAGTAAATCATTTTAAAATTAATAAATTAAATATATGTGGGTAATTATTGTAGTTAGAAAATTTATTATTAAGAGCAAATTCCATTAAAGAATTATTACAATAAAATAATTGCTAAGAAAATTATTTTATTAGAAATCATTAACTCTAAACTACTAAACAATTATCACTCTAAAGTTAAAGTGAAGAATGTTTTACTAAAGTCTCAGTTTTATTGAATCAATTTTCTTATTTTACAAATCATGTAAGGAGCATGAAAAAGTTAAATTATTAAGGAATTACTTGTTTAACTATATCCAATTTTGAAGATTGGAAAAAATGAAATTAGCTATCTTTTTTTTATTATTTAAAACATTTTTTTCCCAAGCATTAAAACTTATGGATATTGACCTATTAACAACAATGGATGAACTTTTTCAACAAACAAGAGTAGGTATACTATACTGATTTATACAGGAACTTGGTTTTCTTTCACAGAATTAGATGGAATACAATATCAAACATAAATAAAAATGCATTCAAATCAAACACATTTGGCAATTTAAATATATTTTGAACAGGATATCATAATTCAAAATGTTCTTTTAAAAAATAATTCAATTTCTCTAGATTTAAAAGGGACACAAAGAAAGAGAAAGGGAACATAATTCTTATAGTCTATTTCATAGCACTTTTCAATGAGGAAAATTTCTTTTTAAATATTACACATGTTTTTCCAATTAAAATTAACCCTACTTGTTTGATTGGTGAGGATTATTTCAAATAGTAGGATATATAAGTAGAAATTAGTGCATTAAAAGTAATTTTACATACATAACTGACAGAACTTTGAGAAAAGAACTTTTAAATCAAAGGAATAAATAAAATGAAAAGATTAAATGAATAGCATATGTTTCAGTATAAGTAAATAAACAACTGGCCAATGTCGATAACACAGATAGGTTGAACATAATGCAGAGTGTCCAGGTATGAAAATTAGTCAAACATTTAAGTTCTACAGCACACAATTAAAACAGGCATACTGTAATATATTAAAAACATTCCAAAAACACATCCATGTATACATTACCATTTGGTCTTTTAATACATAACTAAAATCTCTATCAAATTCATGCTCTGATGCTGTTAGAGCTCTGATTGCAAGGCTTCCACTGGTAAACCTACTCTTAATCTAAATTTAAAAAAATGTATATTCAATTAAAACACAGATATAAAAAAAAAATTATATTTTGTTTCATCAAAATTACAAGATAAATTTATACAACTCTGTACAATGTTAAAATGTAACAAGTCTCTAAATTACACAAATTAAATTATAACATACCCAATATAAAAAATTAATATATACATTTTGAATATAATAAACATGAAAGATGTTTCATTTACCCTAAAAAATGCAGAAAAGCAGAATTAAAATTTCTAATTATTACAAGTTTATTATGATTTACATCAGTAACTAACTCAAGATATTTTGTATCAATTAAGGGAGTTGGAAAAACTAGACAAGTAGAGCACCCTGCAAAGGATGCTGATGCATGTTGGCATCCCTGGTAAAGAAAAAGCAGATAGGTTAGCTAAGGAAGGAAGAGACCTAAATGATGGAACCCTTGGTCAAACAACTCTCCATGATGCAAATGCAATTGAAAGACACTGCGTCTTTATGGATACCCCATCAAAGTAGATTCACAGATCTGTGAAATTAATGTTAAAAGAGACCTCGCGAAAACTAGCATCTGATTAAGAAACGGGCACTTCCGAGGCATGAAAATTCGCAAAGATGGAACAAGAACCTAACGTCCATGCAACAATTGCTCTGACACTCCATTAACTCATCTACAAGTTTTTGATTGTACCACTCTCTGGTTTTCCTTGGAGAATTCTCTCTTCAAACATGAGTGACTCTATTCAGACAACATCATAGAGATCCCAGCTTGTGTGCTGTCAACTCAGTCTTCTCTGATTTCCCATGGAGATGCCACCACCACTCAAACTTTCACCTCAATAAGAACTTTTGTTGTAATCTCTTTATGATTTACATCTAATGTAGATTTTTTTTAAAAGTAAAATACCATGGACCTAATCTAGCTGTCCTGAATTTTGGATATTTACAGAAGCAACCAAAATCTAAGAACGATTTATTATTTTACGAGATTATTATCAGTGGCCATTTTAAATTGCATTTAATTTGTTTTATTTTCTACTGCATGTCTAGTAGAGCTTATGAATGCAGATCTTGCTAACAATATTGTCCCCCTGTTTTATTTATTTTTGCTTTTTGCCAAAAGTTTAATTATTGGTTAAAAAATTTAGAATGAGATTAAAGACTTGGAGTTGAAGTAAATTAATCAAACTTTTGATACTGGGAAGCACTGGAATCTAAAAATAGAGAAGTAATTTATTATTTCAGGACCTCAGTCTAAAAATGGCTTACAGTCCTATTTTTTTTTTTTTTCTTCCAATTCCATAATGATCGAAGCAACATGGAAATAAAAGCAAAATAATTATGGATGAAGAAATAATGCAGCTTCTGTGGTAAAAAAAAAAAGTGGAACACCAAATGGTTTAACCTGAATTGGTGCCTATGCCTGCAAACCTTAGCTGGAGTCCTTCAATCTCAAGTCCTCCATCCAATCCAATTATAAACTCCCAGCATACATCACTCAATTTACCCAGAGTCACTCTTTGCCCGAGGATTACAAAAAGGGGTGCACATGAGCTAAAAGTTCTCCAAATTCCTCTGACTTTTATTGAACTGTATTAAACAAAAAATAGGAAGAGAGGGAGGGCCATCCAGACAACTGTGGTGGGGCATCAGTGGCATTAATTCTTAAGGTTCCCTGCTCTTTCTTCCCCAACCCATTAATGACTTTGGATTTTGAGAACATAATATGGACTTAGTCTAGCCTAAATGGACTCACAAAAATAACTAGACTCTAAGAATTGACCATTTTGCATTACACATATCAGATACTTTTCATTTTGAACTGCATGTCTAGTACAACACACCAATGTAGATCTTGTAGATATTTTTTCCTTGTTTTACTTCAAAGGAAAACATATTACACTAACTAAAGAAATAACTATCAAATTACCACTTCTTTGTAATGTAATATAATAAATATCAATTATAAAGTAAACGTATTGTAAAATTTTTGGATATCTGATATAATTAATAGCTGCAGAGGTTACTGCACAGTGACAGATTTTTATCAATCAAATTTTGAAAAAATATTCAGTTACTTCCTCAAAATGTATTTTAATTCTTAGCAAAACCATTTTACAGTTGTCTCAATTTGTTTCTCCTTCTAACAAATTTTTATTTTTTTTTAAAGACATTTGTATGAGTAAAAATTCAACTTTTGGCCATGGTTGCTTACATAGCCCCAGGTTGTGTTTTCCACAAGTTTTAAATAGGTTCTATGTCACTCATTCACATTAACAATTAACAAACATAATAATTTTGAATGATAAACTTACAAAATATAGCAACAGACAAAAAAAGTAGAACTTAAAAGTTGTTTTGTTTAACAAGTAGATTGAGATTATCATGGTTTTTTCCAACACAAAAATTTAGATTATCATGGTTTTTTCCAACACAAAAATTTAGATTATTTACTGTTGTAAATACATCAAGGAAAAAAGAATATCAGATGATTCATGGTTTAATGATTCATTTATAACCCACAATTATTGAAAAACTTAGTTAAGAATGATAAGTAATAAAACACCTTACATATCTACATACATTTTGCCCTAAATTTTCACTAGAGAGGAGAAAACTAAGAAACATTAATCTTAATGTAAGTTAAACAATTTTTCAAGTAAATATAATACATTTCTCATCAGAATGCAATTATAAGTAAACATTTCTTTAAAAGATGCTAATAATTCAGTTTAATTACTTACTTCGTTAAGGAATGCAAATGGTACATTTTTTCCAAAATCAGTTTCAGCTGCACAAATATATATAAGTAAATCTTCAACAAGAATATGATATGTAAAACTAAAAAAGATAAACAAACACTTTTGCAATGCTAAGACATGAAGGGGGAAACTATCACAAGTTTAAAAATAAACAGAACTTAATCAAAATAAAGCCTGAAAATACAATTTAATTTTGGTATAATTTTATAAAAATTCATTATAGTCTTTTCATATAATCTGCATTAAAAGCAAATATTAACACAAAAGTGTCCTCAGATAACATTTCCTATTTTTAGCTAGCTTTCTAGCTCTAAACTCATTCACACTATCTGCTTTTACTTTCAGATATTTACTTTTTACTTCCAATTTTTAATGTTCCTCATGTTTCAAATATGCAACGTAAAGATTATATAAGATATGAATGAATAATTTTATATAGTTATTGTTCATCTTAAAATTATATATTAAAACCTACTTAACGGTTCGGTCTTAGGAGAGCCCACACCTTTGGCGCGAATTATTTTGGTATGCGATAATTGTGCCATCTTGGTAACCCTACTTTGATACACTAGATATGGTAAACCTAACTATTTCTGGAATTTTCGTATTTTGTCGGCGGGCATTTTGAATTTCATTTTGTTCTTGGGCACTGGGCTGGAAGTATAGCTGCTTGTGTGTGTGTGTGTGTGAATATAGCTTAGAATTTTTTACTTTGTTGAATGCGAAAGGTAAGATAGAATTGATTGAATGGTGTATGAAGGAAGTATTGATTGCTTCGACTTATGAATGTCCTAAATGAGATTAGCAAATGGGATTATACTAACGAAAGAACTTTCTTCGAAATCGTACCAGCCACGCCGAAGGTATGTTCGACCATTACCTAACAGAATACATATGGTGGCGCTCACACGATCATTTGCTTAGCGATGAGATCTTCAAGGCTTTTTTATAAAATCTGTTGTTACACTGTACACTTCACTCGGAAAAGATAAGCAGTAAGAAAATAAGTGTTGGTTTTTATATTTTTTTTATCTTAAATGTTTAATTTCTGTATTGTTTACATATATTTTCATTACACATCCACCTTATCCTGCTCTATTCACTTGCCACCATTGTTGTTTTTGTTTGGCGCCATCTCGTTCTGGCTTGGCGCTTTTTTCGGTTTATCGCCAAAGGTGTGGGCTCTCCTAGGATTTTTCCCTACTTAACACCATATAACTATTTTTTAAACACCTTAAAAATTTTTTTTAACACCTATAACTTTTTAATAAAATATTTTCAAACATTCTCTATGCATGCACTATTTTTGCGACTTTCATATTTAATTATTACTTAATTTAATTATTTATTTAATTTAAAGTACAACAGTTTATAATAATATTTTCAAAGGTTTTTTATAAATACACTTTGTGACTTTTATGTTTAATCTTAGTCAGCAAAGATATGTTTAAGGAATGCATTAACTACACTTAGATTCATAATGGATAGAAATTAATTTCTTACATATTTAAAGAAAATTCAGTAACTGTGTAAGACAAAAACAAAATGAATAATAAGACACACAAATATCATAACAAGCCAATGAAAATAACTTTTTAGTAATTTTAAGAATCCAAAATCAATTTTTAAAAATATAAAAAAAGGCATAAAAGCAGTATTTTACTATGACAAATATACATATAATTATGTAGTTTTTTTAAATGTGCACGTTCAAAATATTAGTTTCAGAAATTCAATTTACTCAAATCTATATCTGTATTAAAATTCTACATATGCTTCCTTTTAGCTCAAGAAGTTTGGTTTTAAAAAATATGGTGTGGTAATCTCAAGTTACATCTTAATGATGTTTTTAAATAGCACAACATAGTTATTTAGTGTCTGCATTATTTAAACTATTTGGAGACAAATAGTTTTAAGAAGAAAATGTTTTTCAGGATAGGATCTTTCATTTATACTGTCTCTTCTCTTTTCTGTCAACAACTGATGCTTTTATGTGTCATGGTCAGCAATAAGTAACAAAAAATTTAAGTAAATTATTTTTATGTAAAATAAATTCAGAAGTCAAGAAGGAAGGGGTAAAACATTTGAAGATTAATGATGCAAAGAAAATTTAGTTAGCATGTATAGATTTACAAAGGAGGAAAATAAGGTTTATATGTGTGTAGGATGGTACTTCTTGTTCACCCCCCCCTTTTTTTTTTTTAGAAAACAAAGGGTCTAGTCATGGATTTGATGTTTGCGAAATCTAACAAATTTTATGATATCTAAAAGCTGTAAAGCGGATCAGATTTTTCTACTAAGCCTGTAATTTGTGAAAGTTTTCCCTTTTGATATTGCTCTTATATCCTGAAATTTGATTTCAATGTTTTACTGCTCTTGCAAAGCTATACATGGGTTATTGGAAACAACTTTAAATTTGACCTCAATCAAATTATGAGAAAACATGTCAGCTGGTACCCAATTTTCCAGACTTCATGCCATGGCAAGGTGAGAAGTTTGAGCCTTGATAGACTTAACTCATCCAGTAAAGGTTAACTGTTTGATTACAAGTAGCTATAAATAAATTTCTCTAAATAACTTAAAAATGGATTCTAAAAATGATGATATTCATTGATTATAACTTAAATTTATAACAGAAAACAGTAGAGGAAGGAAATGTAAATGCACATAAAATAATTTACATAGAAAATATAAGTAAAAATATAGTAAACCATGCTGGGAAATAATACACAGCACTGAAGGAAAAGTAAAGGAATTTAAAAGAAACTTTCCTTTAATAATATACATATCTTTTATCAGAATTTTCTTTTAAAAAAAAAGCAAGAACTTTTCCATTAATGGGTTGGAGCATAAATTAGGATAAAATACAGACTTATTCCAATAAAATAATGTGTTCCCTATGCTTCATTGCTATTTATGATTTAAAATCTGTATGTTTTTAAAAAGACACATGACTCAGTATGGATTAAACATTTAATTGTTCTTGTTAAGATTCGGCTTTGGTATTCATAACAAATTTATAGCTTTTTGAGTTCACCGTAAATTTTTTTTCTTGAGCTGAGATGTATAATTTATATTCCTTCTTAAAATGTTTTTTGGAATGTAAGAAAAAATACCTATGATACAATGATACATTGTTAAAGTTTTTATTTTAATTATCAAATGTTCAATTTGTAATAAAAAGCATTTGATTCAAAAGAGTGACTAATGAATTTAATTGGAAATATTACGAGAGGAGTTTATAAGCATTATACAGAGAGTTTATAAGAAAGAATAGTTGAAGAAAGTAAATTAGGCAGGATCCAGATTTTATGAGAACTTGGATTAAAAAGTTAACTGTGATTTTATATTGCTTTTGTTGACAATTATCTCTCTAAATACAAGGTTTTTAAGTACAACTAAAGCTCATTGCTTCATTTGAGATTCTATTTTAAATTTACAAGTTCAAGCAGAAAAGAATGCCGTAAACATTAAATTAATGAGGAAATTTTTCTTCATGATTCTGTTTATTTTCCACAGAAGAATTAGAATTAACTTGGGAAAAACAGAAAGTCTTTGTTAGAAATGGCATAGTTCTTATTTCCTAAAATAAAATGTTTTGCTTATTTCCTAAATTTTATAATTTTTAGATAATTACTGAAATTGTACTTTACAATATTATTAATTTGTTTGAAGGACCCCCAAAAATTACAAGTTTCATCAAGAGCACCTTAATTTACACTTCCATAAATGAGATAGTTAAAAGTACAAAATGTAAAGGCTGATGCAAAATAATACATTGATACTCATTTGTACTAATGTCACCAAATATCTACATATGCAAACATAAATATATATTTGGAGCAGGTATATTATTGGTGTCTTATTAATATAAAAGTACCAAAGTATTAAATACTTACATTCCAGACACAAAACAAGACTTTGTGTTTCGTTCTACTGGAACATTTGATAAAAATGAATTAACTTCTGTTTCATAATCTCCAGATATTGTTTGGCTACTAACAAGAATAACACCAGACTTGGCAACAGCTGCATATACAATTCCTGAAGTCATGATCAATATATATATATTTCAAAAAGCTAGTGGTTGTTTTTGTCTAAAAATGAAAAATATGATTTAAGTAAGGTATATTTAAATTAAAACTGTTATTATTTCAGAAATGAAAACAGGAAAATATACATAACTTAGTTTAAAATTTTTAACATAAATATCAATTTAATTTTTTTTACATATGTATTAAGAATAAACCAAAAGTATCCTTGTTAATTAATACTACAAAATCAATTGTTCAGCAAATATTTTTACTAAGTATTAAATAGTAATAAAAAAAAAGAGAAGCATTTACGATTTCAATCACCGGAACTAAATCTTTTAAGTTTTCAAAGTAAAATTAAAACTGCAATAAATCGTACTATCAAAAAAGTCTAGCAAATCATATTATCAATCACGCTTTATCTTAAAAGATAAACGTTTGACTTTTAATCGAATAATTGGGATAACAATAGCAAGTAACCCACTTATTTCTTTAGAAGCAAAATGAAATTTCTATTTTTATATTTGACATAAATAGTACGATATGCTATAATAGACTTAAAAAATTAACAGGATTATAGTACCGTAAAATTCCTTATAAATGTATCTTTTTTAATTTTTAATATTCATAGAAAAAAAAAAGAGTACAATACATGAAAATTTCACCAGCACGGAAAAATAATTGATTTTATTTATTCGAAGTAAAGGAAAAATATTGCGATAATAAAATTATTAACTTATGACGAGATAGATGGTACACTGACATCATTCAAAAATAACAAACATTGTAGTACACTCCCACTTCGCTTCGGTATTCAGTCAGCGTTAACATAGAAATCTTGATTTACAGAGAAGCAAAATGAACAAACAGATATAAATTTTATAAAACTTCATCTTTTTGTTTTCATCTTAAGAAATAAAAAATTAAATACATACACCAAAATCTTAATAAGTGTGGTAAACATTTTTTAAAAATTGTATAAAATGTTTTAAAGGCCCTACTATTTTTAAATGTTTTTTTAACTGTGAACTGTATTGCTAACCACACCTTTCTTGTTTATGTATATTATTTACTTTTTGTGGATTGTTCAATCTTCTCTCTGCCCCATATCCCATAAAACTAATAAACCTTATTTATTTTTTGTATGTTTTGTATTTTAAGATGTTAAACGTGCAACTACTATTTTTATTCTATTCTTATCACTTTTTATTCAAGGTATATTACTGAAATTATTAAAGAAAACAATGTTTTTATGGGTGTTAAGCTTTTAAACTTATGATTGTGTGTTATATTTAAAATTGTTTTGATAAAGGTGAAATTACTAAGAATATTTCGTAAAGCTTTCGAGTATCTGAAAAATAGATTTCATTTTACTGTGTGATTTATGTCAAAAAAATTGGTCAATTCTTTATTAACAAGATATTCTGAATTGAAAGTTAGTTAAACCTGTAAAGGATATATTTCTTAATTCAAATTTGTCAACTATAGTTTCTTATCGAGAAATATTGTAAAGGTTGTAATCTTAAATATTTATTAGATTTCTAGTGAAAATACATGTATATATAAATTGGAAAGTCATTATTGTTGAAAGAATAAATAATTTGAGAAAAGCCTTTTTCTTCCTGTTTTTTTTCAATTTTCAAAGAAAAGTTTGAATGATGAAAAAAGCTAAGACAATAGCTAAGGAGTGGTTAGTGTCTGTTTGTTTTATTATTGTGATGTACAGTGGCAATATGATTGCCCATCAGATGAAATTAAGCAATAGGCAAATTGAAGGAGAAGTCGTTTTTGACAAAAACGTGCCAAATACGCGATTTTTCTAAATTTGGCGGAGAAGCGGCCGATTCGACAATTTCACCATTTATTTATATGGGTTGGTGATAAAAACAGGACTTCTAATCTTACCCATGCATGTAAAAAAGTGTAAATTCTCCATTAAAGGAAACAGATAAGAATCTTTCAGGCAGATAAGATTTGGCATTGAAATTTGTATAATAATAGTTTAAAATAATATGTGTTTATTAAAACTAGATATAAGTTGTAGATTTATATGCAGAAATATTAAACGAGTTTGTTTACAATCTTGTATGACGTACATCAGAAATTTAGCAAGTTACCAATGGTTTCTTTGATTGTACCTTTTTTTTAATCAATATCAAAATCATGAGTTTAATTGACATTATCCAATCATACATCTGTAGTATTTATATTATTGATTTCTATCTTCAAGTGTTAATGTAACCATAAATTAACTTAAAGTAATTTAGAATGTCTTTGTTAACAATTATGTTACAATTCTTGACAATTATAATGCTATAAACACTGCACAACTGGGTACTTACATATTATCACAGCCCAACCTATTGGTGGCATATGAAATGAAGCATGTGATTGCCAATTCAACACATAGGAAATTGCGCCAATTTAATGAGTTATTAATAGAGTTGGTGATTGTTGCGTGATAATACGTAAGTACCAACAATTGTAAATGTAATGTACAGTTGTACTTACAATTTTGTATTTCTAGTTCTAATGGCAGTTGAACCAAAAAACTGAATTTAATAATCAAGAATGAGATTGCTTTATTTATTGCATTTCTATATGTGATATATACAAGGTGCGGCAAAAAGACCCGGACAAACAATTTTTTATATAACTTGATAAAAAAATTAAGAAATTAACAAAATATAACAAATAATAAGAGTACACTCATGCTAATAAATAAATTTAATTGATTTTAAAGTGACTACTGTTTGCAGCAATGTAGAGGCAGAAATGCTTGCAGAAATTTTCAACCATGAACCTCAAGTCTTTTACCTTTAATGTGCTCCATTCCTGCAGAAGTGATTGCTTTAGAGAGTCCAAAGTTTAGTGCAGGCCCTTGACTCTCTAAAATGGACCATACACTGTAATCTATGGGATTGAGAGCCAGCGATTAGGTGGTCATTCTTCAGATGATATCATGTCTGTAAAATTCGCCTTGCACCACTCTTGTGTCTTTTTGCAAACTGGTGCAGTCTTGTTGAAACATTCAATTTGCATTTCCAAAATGCTTTGGGTCCCATGGAATTAAAACAGCTGGTACGTTTTTTTATTGATTTTAATGCCCGCTTCCACAAAATCCAAAGGTGTTTTGCCACTTGAGCAAATTCTGCCTCAGACCATGATCGACTTTGGATATTGGTGATGTTCAACAACTGCCGAGGTGCTTGGAGCGTCCACACACCAGATTCTATCATTTTAGGAGTTATGAACTTGTTGAACCATAAAAAGCTTCTCATTAGTGAAAAGGAATCTCTCCCAGTGCTGACTTGTGGCCCGTCTCAAAAGTTTGCAGCATCTTTGGAGCTGTACAAGTTTGTTTTTTTTCAGTGAGAAGCTGAACTTTTCGCAACTTTTAAGGCTTCAGTCCAAGCTCTGTTTTTGCTATTCACCTCACCGATCTGTCACTTATTCCCATGTTACGAGCGATCTGTCTCATGGAAACCCTCGGATTTCTCTGAACTCGCTTTTTGATGGCCTTCCTTGAAGTGTTTACAGTACATTTTCGCCCATTTCCTGGATGTAAACCATCATTGCCTAGCTCTTTGAAACAGTAGATTGCATCAGACACTCTTTGCCAAGGTACATTCAGCAAACGAACTGTCATTTTCCTTGCTGAAACAACTTTAAAATAGCAGACCTTTTGCTCGACATTATCAAAAACACATAAATCAAAGTAAAAACTAAGAAATATGTTTAAAAATATTTTATTATTAAAGTGTATTCTAGGAGGCAAGAAATTAGTCCAAGTTTTTTTGCAGCACCCTGTATTTCCTTTTGGGGAAAAAATATGCTTTTTGAACTGTCATTTAAATAATGCAATCAATTCAGGTTTTCTCTATTTGTTTTTTTTTTTAAATTAATTTGAAATCAATTGAGATTTTATGTATTTCATCAGTAGGAAACTTGTATAACTTTTTCACCTTTTTTTGTTCTTGTTCAGCAAAAGTAATTTTATATAAATCTGTAGTTTTGAATTAATCTTACTTACAAGTTGTAAATAAATAGTATTTTATTTGAATGGATGAATTAAATTGAAAGCAATTGTACATGTGCATCTTACATAGAAATTTAAAAAAAATTATGTACATATTAATGTGTAATTGAAAAAGTATTTTTTTAAAAAATTAAATTATACTAATGTATATGTTTTCCATTCCTTTTTATGAATTTGATGAAAATAACATTTCATTTATTAAAATTAAAAATTTATTTTAAAATATAAACTACTAGAAATGCATTAGTAAAGGTAAATGTTATATGCATATTAATGTTTAAATACATTGGTTTGTTTTTAAAGAAATATGTTTGTGTATCTTTAATAGTTTAATTATTAAAATAAGTTTATGTAATATGTTTTACATAAAAGTTATCATTGAAAAACTATTCTTTCTTTTGAAGGTGAGGCTATTCGCTGTTATCAATGTAGCTCAGATCAAGAAGCTAAAGAAGATGATAACTGTGGAGCTTATGATTCCTTCAACACACAAAAAAATACATTAATTGAATGCTTAGGAGAAGAAGCTGTTACCCCTGGAACCTTCTGTTATAAAAGTATTCAGCAGAGCCCTAGAGGATTCATATGTATGTTTCTTAACAGACTTTATAATTTTTAAACAGTATTTAATTTTTTTACACATCAATGTTCCTTAAGTTTAAAGTTTTTGAAGTATACAATTTTAATTACATTATTCTTTAAAGAATTATAATGCAGAAAGAGAAAGTATAAATTAATTTGTATCAAAGAAATATTGCTAAAATAAATAGTACCTCAATAAAAATATAATAAAAAATATCAAATTCAGCTTTTTAAGGGGAAGATTTCAAAAATTATTACAAAAATCAAAATTTAACATATATTTTAATATTTCAATGAGAGCAATAAAAAACAATCTGTTGGTAGGCTATAAGTTATCTTAAAAAGCGGTAGTTATTTTTTTTAAATATTAAGTTATAAATTTGGATGTTCCCTAAATGGAACATTAGCATGTAAAGTTATAGTTCTCAAAATGATAAAGTTACTTTGATTACTGTTCAGAGAAGAAGATAATTTTTATCATCTAAATGCTTAGATTTCTAGCAAGTGTCCAAAAAATGCTTATGACTTGATATATTTCTCAATTTTCTTATATTCCTCTCTTTCCTCTTCTCTTTTACACATCCCCAATGGATTTGAGATGGCCTACTTGTAATTGCAGAAAAGCATTGTTTGCTGATATTCAGGCTTTGGAGTCACTTATATTGCAGAATCACAAGATTAGGGGTCTTTTTCTTTCATTTACTAGTCTTTGGATGTTTTTTTTCAGTCAGAGATGATAGATTGCTTTGATTAAATATCTCATTCAAAACCATTTCAAATTGCAGAAAAACACTGGTTTTTGCAAATACATTATCAGATGATGAAGGTTCTATTGATATTTGTTAACTGCCTCCAAAAGAGTGAATGGTTGACTGGTAAGGAAGGTGTAAATGGAAGTATTTTTGAATCTATTCTGCCAGCAAAATTATATTTCTACAAGCATAGATAATTTCATGAAATTGCTTTTGAAGTGACAGACAGGTGTACTTTTCCCAATGAAATAATAGTGATGTAGTAACTATGACATCCAATTATTCAACGCATTTTTTCAAGCACACATACAAAAAAAAAAGTTTTTTAGCCAAATTTTTTATAAATAAATGTATGAAGGACAGGGGGAGTTGATTTGCTAGGTAACAGATTTCTTGAATCACGTTTATTGACTCTGTTTAGAAGCATAAAATGGTATTGTAATCTACTTAACAATGCACAAAATATTTCTGTTGGTACTGGTTAGATTTTACATTTACGCAAAGTTACAGAAACAGAACAGTAATATCAAAATTTCAAATAAAAAGTAACTCTGTGTTTGCGTTGCATAAAGTTGAAAATCCAGTATGTCCAAATCTCCACAAAAGCTCTAAATATTTTAGGTTTAAACTATCAGATACACCTTATTTTGTGCCTTCAACACAAGGAAATTGTGCTGCATGGTGGACAAACCCTAAAAAGTGTGAGGAAAGAGTTAGAAATACTTAAAAAAAGTTACAAGAGACATGCTTTCTAGAATGTCACAAATAGTAGAAAAAATCTCAGAACATAAGAGCCCAAAACAATAAACAAATTGTCTTAGTTTAAAAAATTTTTGGTGAATTTTATTTTCTTGTATTTTTTAGCTTTTTATTCATACAGTTATTGCTCTGTTAATGTTGATATAAAGATTGTTTATTATCTTCTTCACTCTAATGTTGCTTTTTTGTTTGATTATAAATTCCAATGAATAATTGCAAAATTTTTTTGATTGTATAAATTTTTCTTATATCTTGTCATTTATTTTAAACTGGTAGGAAATCTTAGTTTTCTGTTAAACCCATATTATTTCTGAATAACTTTTAAAATCCACTCACTGCTTATAAAAAATTGCATATTGTAATTGTGCTTGTATATACCTTATGTGCTTAACTTCCCTATTACAGCACTGTTAAGCAACAGATTAATATTGATTTTTAAATACAGTTGACATATTTTTGCATTTAAAGGGGGGGATTACCTTTGGGAACCTTTGAGGAATTTGATTAAAATAATTTAAAGGACATCATAAAATTAAATTTTCAAATTAACTATGATGTTTCTTATAAGGATATTAAATGCTTTGAAAATTTACAAAAATATTTCATTATTGTGCATATTGATAAAGTGCTTGGCAGTTTTGCGTAATTGGTAAATATATTTACTGTATTATGCTTAATAAGCATTTTCATATAACTTACCTCTTTTGTAAAGCAGTGGTTCTTAAACTGTGGTCCGTGGACCTCTGGGAGTCCACAGCACTTTTCTAGAGGGTCTGCAAAGGTCTCTCATCTAATGTTAAGATTTCTTTCTTTCTCAAAGACCTCATGGAAAAGTTGAAAGATGTGTCATCATGGATTAGACATCTTTCAATCCAATAAAAATGTTTACTGGAATATATATTTCGATAAAGAATATTAAGTTAGTTTTTTTTTATTGTTTGCAACCACATAGCCATTACTGAAGCATAATTCAGTGAGACCTCTGTATAACAAAGTCGCTAAATCCTCCTAAAAATTTTGTTATATGGAAAATTCGTTTTATAGAGGTTCACATCTTTCAATATACATTAAAAACCACATAAAACAAATTTTAAATTCATGAACACTATACATTAAAAAAAGTAATTATTCACACCTTTTAAATTAATTTTTATTTATTTTATGTTTCTTACCCATAAAAAAATAAAATAAAGAAAGAAAAACTGCAAGGAAACAAGAAAAAATAATATTGAGGAATTTACTGTACTTTCAACATTAAGAAAATAATTTTATATTAAAATCAATGAATTTTAAGGACATTTTCTAATTTAAAGCATACAAGTAAATTTAAACATATATTATTTTATAACTATAAATTCTAAACATGTATTATCAAATGCATTCTTAAATTTAATTACTCATAAAATCTGTTAATTTTGTTTGAAAATTTTTTTTCATAATACATCTCATATCTTTGCAATACACCAAAAATCCCTTCAGTGTCCTTCAAAAATCCCACTTTGTGTCTTTTCTTATATTTTTCAAGCCATTCATTGCTACCTAAGAATTAGCCATATCCCAATGCCTTGGTAAATTGAAGAGTTTTCTCTATTACGAAAGGTCTAGAGATCAGAACCTTTTTATCTCGCATTGAGTGTATCCACTTCAAAACTGCCTCATCAACATTTTCATAGACAATGTTCTTAAACATTTTAACCAAGAATTCAATGAATCATAATTATGTAACATCTCAACCTTTTATAATAATTGATGAGCTATTTGGAGGAATACCAAATTTTAAAGCAATATCCTTTATCTTGATGCCTTTATCCACTTCTGGAAGAATTAAATTTTTTGTTTGATACTCAAGCACTTACACTTTGACGTTTTTGAGCTAGAAGAAATGAAGTTACCAGTACAACTGATCAAAACTACGAATGAACATAGACTACTTCAAGGACATGGAAACACAAGACAACTCCACTAAGGGTGAAAAGGGATATAAAAGATGTTTCTAGTGGACTGTTTAATGGGGTTAAAGGTTGCACCCTTTGGATGAAACACCCAGAATTCTATAGTTCTTGGAGACTTAAGCACCTAATGAAACCAGTTCAAGATTTATGATCCTATAAAATGTGTTAAAAGATAAAATAACTTGAAATTTCCAGAAATACATGAAAAAATTGAATCACAAGGAAAAAAAGTTATTGTATAGAAAATGCACTTCCCTGTTGGGAGGTTATTTTACGAAGAAAATCGTAAAATGTTCTTGGTTCCAGGAAAAAATTTGCTATGTAGAAAAATTTGCATTATAGAGGTTTGTAATATGGAGATTTGACTGTACATAAAAAAAATATATGTTAGAAGCACACATGAGTAAAGATTTATCAATTGCCTGGCCGTTGATCATCTATGTAAAGATTAAGAACTGAATTCATATAGTGTGCAATATAATAATGATTGCATCCATCTTGATTTCCTAATCAAATTTTACCTGTATTATTTTTTTATTTTGCACCTACATTATTTATTTATTTGAAACTAGTATTTTGTAATTTTTTTATATACATGTACAATTAGATGTTTACTGTTTTCTTAAAGAATAAAAATGAAGTATAAATAGCAGAGGTACTCTTAGGACTAAGCCCAGTGACTGAGTGATTAGTGCATCGTGCTTTCACACCACAGGTCCCTTCACTTCAGGCCCCAAGGTCACGTATATTGAATTGGGCACAGCAGGTTTTGGCCCTCACGGGCTGTTGTGCCATTGTTAAGTCTTAAGACTATTGAGAAACCTTTAAATCACTCAAGCCATATGTTGGGAGTATTGAGAGGTATTCAAAATTTTGGGGTCTGCGATGACAGCCTGATACATAAAGGGAGCCTCAGCAATCGTAAGTTTAAAAACTGTTTTTATAAAGAATTTGGCAACCACATGTAATGACTATTTATAAAAAAATTATACTTACATCAATAAGATATAAAACTTCCATATATATTTTTATAGTCCTTAAATTCTTTAAAAGACCTGCTAAAAATTACCAATGGTTTTAAATCTTTTTATCACTATTTCTGTAAAACATTAAATATTATTTTACAAAATATTATCAGTGATCTCAGTGATGAAGTTGTGATCAAAATTTGGAAAAAGTTGTCTTAGTATTTAAAGGACAAAGATATTAACTCTTTACATAGTTATGATTTTGAGGATCTGTTTAACTAATTAGGTATTATTGATATGATTAAGGTTCTATTAGGTAATTATAATTTAAAAATAATTTAGGTTCTATTAGGTAATTTTTAATAGTGTTATTTTAATTTTGTTTTAAGGAAAATTAATGTAGTTCAATTTAATGGTAACTTTACTTTAAAAATATAAAAGTGTACCACAACAGGGACATGCCAACAATAGTGTTAATTTATATTTGCATTTTTATAACCAAAATTTTACTAAAAATGATTTTTATATTTTTAGATATATTAATTTTTTCAGTTGTTTTAGCTAAGAGTATTGAATACATTTTTAGTACTGAATTTTATCTTAATTATCTGTACTTAGTGTAAATGAACATTAACCCATTCTTTACATATTATTTTGATGTATATTTGAGTATTATTGATCATAAATTGTTTGGTAACAAAATTTTGATAAAAGAAATGCATTTAATTTTAATATTATTAAAGTGTGTTTTGGGGGGATTCTATGCATATTTCTATTTGTTGAAGTATTATTCTTAATTATTTACATGTTTAAATATATTGATTAGAAATAATAGAACATAATTTTTAATGTTAAAAAATTTATTAATTATTGTTCATATCATGATTATCCATTTAATTTCCTTTGTAGTTATTTTTTTAATGTTGGTTTATCTTTTTATACATACTTTTCTATAAATTCAATATCATTTTTTGGTTTTTAATTTTTTATTTATTTTTTTATTGCTTTTTAATTTTTATTTCATCATACTTTCACAAGAGGATGCCACATGTTACATTTTTTTAGACAGTTATTATTGAGATTATCCTCAATCTTTTTCTTCCAATAAATTTTCTTAAGCGCTTTTTGTGGTTTTCATGTTTTTTAGCTATGATTATGTTTTGTTGGTTGATTACAGAATCAATTTAATGCAGGACAACTGACTATAGGAATGTAAAATGTGTGTGCTCCTTTGTTCATGATTAATTTTATGAGATTCTTGGCAACCTATTGACTCTGTATTTGTATATGTTATATTTTAAATATTTGTATTGAATATAGTTTTATGTTATACTTTGTATATTTTGGAAACATATATTGTTTGATTGTTTTTGTAATGAATGGTGTTTTGCTAAACACAAACTTCATGTGTTAAAATATTAAATGTATTAATATACATTTATTCTTTCAAAAACATTTCTTTTAAGTTAATTAGCATGAATTTATTTACATAAATAATATTCTTTTTCACATTGATTTATTCAAAATGATTTTTTTTTCTCTTGCAGGGGATGGCCGTTGGCGTAAGTTGTACGACGTTGTGCTCAGATATCTGAGAGAGGTATTAACTGGGGCTGTGATTGGGGCTACAAAGAAAATGGTGTGTATTGGGAAGAATGTTATTGTGCTGAAGATGGCTGTAATGATGGCCAAATTTAAGGACATCTCTAATTTTGATTTTAATTTTGATTTTGTGCACAGTTATTTATAACAGATATTATCAATGAGTTTAGTTTAAAGATCTGATGAATTATCTAAAGCATATTATTGTATTTGTAATGAATACTTTTATCTAAACAACCTTGAGATATTTATATTGGAAGATATTTAGTTTGAAACAATTCAAAAGTGTTTGATGCAAGAAATGGAAAAAGAGAATGTTGACTTGTAATAAAAGGCATGTTTTTGCTCAAAATTGGGGAACTGAAGGGGAAAGAAATTTTAAATCAATTTCTTTTTAATATTTTATACATTATAATGCATAAGTAAATCCCTTCATATGAAGTGTTAGAGTTCAAAAGTTAACACTTCTAAAAATTGAATTTATGCAACACTGATTTTTTTAATTATTTATGTTCAACATTGCTGAGTTCTAAATTACTGCTTGTCATTAGAAATCCTTTATTATTATCATTATTATTATTTATTTATTTGGTTACTTTACACCAGATATACTATTTTTCATTGCATTTCTTTTTGTTGTCATAAGTCTTCAAATACATAATGTTTTTTAAAATTATTTATCTATTGTGTATTTTAGAAATCATTGGCAGAGAAAATACTTTTCTTTAAAATATTTTGATGATATATTCTGGTATATATATATTTAGATATTGGTTTGGTTTTTAATGTTTACTTTTATATTATAATTGTATCCATTGTTCTTATATTTTAATATTTTATTTTAACTATTATATTATTTTACCTGTATAAAAGGCATTTTATCTATTTTTATACATGTATATGATTACATTCCACATTTTTGAATCATGTGTTTTCTTTTTTCTCCTCTTCCTTTCCAATACATTTTAATGAATAATTTATCTAATTTTGCTTTTAATGAAATGTAGATCCAACAGTGTTCAAAGTCTATTAATATGTTCTTATGTTAAGATCATTAATGACTTTATTACTATGAAAGTCAAAGCATAGCTTTTGTAAGAATAGTGTTTACAAATAGAAATGAAAGCGATCTAAGGAGGAAGAAGATTGTTGAATTTTCAGTTGCATTAGAAATTTTTATTCAAATGATATTATTAAACTGTGATGTTTAAAATTCTAACTATAAATCCGTCCATAATGTGATAAATATTATTAAAATTTTCTTTGTTCGTAATGAAAATCTTGAATGATTTTTATTTTTTGATAAATGTCTTCTGATATGTACATTTACATTGAAAGATTGTTATATAATTTTGTTTACTGAGCTGTACTATATAATATTCATCTATCATAAATGTAAAATTTTTATTTATGTGATTATGGTATTCTTTTATGAACAATGTTGCATATCTTAGATTTTTTTTATGTAATATTGCATAACATTCCGTCCATTATGTGATAAATGAGTTTTTGTATTATAAGCTACTAATAAAAGGGACAGTTTATATATCTTTTTGTTTTGAGTTACTGCTTTTTAGACACTTTTATTCACTTGATAGAATTCAGTAAGATTTTTAAATATTTTTATTTGCTATATGGGTATCTTTTCTTGAAGAATTTGTTCAAGATTCATATAAAATGTATTTGTAATACAATAAAAAATTTAATTGATAATTCTTTCTTTTTTTTTGATGTAGTACTTTGATTGTGTGTGAAAATGTAGGAAATTTTTCTCTTTTAAAATTACTTTGATTGATTGAAACTCACATCTGTGTGTTATAGTTATATATTGTATTATCCTTCTACCATGACATGTGTGTGTGTGCTTTGTGAAGTTTCTGAATTAATCAATGGTCTATTGCTTTATTACTGTCAATTATTAAATATGCACAATTTGTAGAACATTTAAATATGTTGAAATTTGAACATTATTCAGTATAATTTTTTTTCCAGACAATTTTTCAAATTTTGTGATGAAGATTTAAATATCCAAAATTTTAAAAACAATTTGATTAGGGAAATTTGGAATGGTAAGAAGGATTTCTAATTTTGTTTCTTGAAAAATTTCATTCTAGATTTTTATTTAATGGGCTATTGTGTGACTAATCTTATTTTGAACCATTAGTTTTTAATGAGAATATCTTGCTACTATATCTCATTGTAAACATTTTAAAATTATTCTCTGTTGAGGTTTTGTATCACAGTGGCATTTGATATTTAGCTCTTCCATTTTAATATCTTGTTTTTAACAGTCTTTTCAGTGTACCAGCCATTGTTGTATTAACTTAATGTTGGATTAGATTGTCTCAAGTGTTAAGTACTAAATTTAATGTGTTTTTTTAAAAATAATGAAAGAGTTGGATATTAATGTAAGAGTAGGTTTTAATAAATTCAGTTAATTATAATATATATTTTAATGGTTTGCAAGAATGGTGTATTATAATTTCTTGTGGATGCTTTTATCATAAACTTAGTTTTTATATTCAGCTAAAAATTTTATTAAATTTATATTAAAATAAGGGATTATTAATAAAGATATGTTTTAGTACGAGATATGAAATATATTTCATCATCTAGAATTAAAAAATTAATTTTTTCCCCTGTATGGGAATAATTTAGAGAAAGAGATACTACAGTCCCACCCCAGTTGAGTTTTTATTTATATATATTTTTTTATAATTTATACCTTTTCATAGTTCTCATTCAGGTAAAGACATTTTAAAAGTAGATAATTTTAATTTGCCAAATTTAAAAATATTTTGCTAATTCTATCTAAAAGTTACTTAACTAATTCTTAAACATTGTATTCTAATTATAAGTATTCTTAAAAAGTAATTACTCAATGAACTATTCAAATTTGATTAGCTATTTAAAATAGCTAGTTTTAGATGTGAACATAAAAACATAACATGTGGCAAATTTTTTGGGTCAAATGTATATTTTGAAGCATTAGTATTAGTAAAGTATAGAACAGTGCATTAATTAAACAAAAAGTACTGGCAAAATAAAATATTTGGTGTAAACAGTTAAAACTTAAGCTGCTAAGATAAAA
Source organism: Trichonephila inaurata madagascariensis (assembly GCA_019973955.1). Lineage (NCBI taxonomy): Eukaryota > Metazoa > Arthropoda > Arachnida > Araneae > Nephilidae > Trichonephila > Trichonephila inaurata. Next base: position 2,421 of record BMAV01003740.1, on the reverse strand, counting down.
CACTGGAATATATCCTAATTTGTATATTTTTTAATACAAGTCTCATTCTAGTTACTTATGTAGTTTACTAATTCCCTTATCCGTATTATCATACCGTATATTTCACACCATAAAATACGCTTTTTTGTTTGGAAAATTGAAATGCGTCTGTTAGTCAAAAACATTAAATATAAATCTTTATACAGTATCAAAGCTCAATTATTTTTGTAACAGAACATCATGAAGGAAGGTTAATTAACTCTTAGAATTTTCTCTACCTTATCATTTTTACTTCCTTTATAAATGGAATGATAAATTTAAATAAAATGCTCTTTTTTCTAAGCCATTCTATAAATTTTGTTTTACAATCCAAAAATATGGCAATTTTTTTGTTTGCTAAATTTAAATCCTTCATGTATTATAACCCATTCACATTTTTCTTTCGTGTAGCTTAAAAGAAATTTTAATTTAAATTCAATTATACGAAAAACTTGGTAATTGTTGTGACAGCTTCAAAAAAATAGGGAAAATGGTGGTTGAAATCGTGCCTTTAAAGACATACTTATCTAAAGCATTATAATTAATGTCGTGGCGCCATCTGCGAGAGAAAAACTGTACTTTTGGAAAATATGGAATATAGCTAATTTTAAGAACAGTGGAAGTCACTCGCTTCGGCAGAATCAATATCTGATTTTTTCCGAGTAGGACTAACCGCTAGTTTAGACAATGTTTGTAATTAAGCTTCGATCTAAGATGAATTAAGTGTGTTTTTAATACTTAAAATGGTTTTGGGAAGGCTATACATAATTGCTAACTTATGCGAATGCAATTACTGACGAAAAGTATTATGGAAAAAATAATTGCATATATAAATGTAAAGGTTCAAAAGATTGTATACTAATATGCATGAAGGATAACTGTATTTTTGAGTCCATATTTCTGTATTTGACAGTTAAGACACATATTTCCGATTTAATTTTCGGAGTTCTTGTTATGCATATAGTAATTTGGTTTCATTTCTTATGAATAACAATGACTGTCGATTTACCATGACAACTTTTTCCAGTATTTTGTGTAAAAAAAGGGATAAAAATACTATTTAGTTGAAATGACATAAAATACATTAGATCAGTGCTCCGCGACCTTTTTATCGCTGCGGACCGTTCAACGTTTGATAATTTTACCGCGGCCCGCTGAGGGTGGGACACGTTGATTGTTTATATTTTAGATTGTTTTGATTTAACAATTTTAATTTAGTTACATTTATATATATATATAAATATGCCTTCAGAATAAAATATAGCCACACCAAAAATGAATAAAAGTGATTTAACGTGAATACAAAGTGATTTCCGTGGAAAGTTGCGCAAATCCGAGAGAAATGCACCACTTTAAATAAAATGGCAATAGCTGTATGTTCTTTAGGCGGCCTGGCACACATTTGATCCACGGACCGGTCCGCGGGTTGCGGATCACTGCATTAGATGATAGTTAATTTCTTAATGCAATATTTAATGGAATTGTTCAGTAAAATCGGGAGAAAAAAAATTCCTTTTTAAGATTTGAAGAAAAAGACACACATTAGAGGCAGAGTGCAACTCATTCATGGAAAAAAGAATACTTCTGTGGCTCAAATAAATACTGTACACCGTAAGTTCTTGATCAAAAAGAATCACTGTACCCTCGGCGGGACTCGAACCCGCAATCCCCGGTTTAGGAGACCGATGCCTTATCCATTAGGCCACGAGGGCGACTGTTGTTGAGGAAATTTAAATAATAAGTAGTAAAGATATAATTTTCTTTCAAATAAACAAAAATTTAGAATTTCCAAAACGGTTTTGGTTTTATTATTTTCTGAGCGCATCACACACCACTTCACCGAAGGAAAATTCAATTGTATGAAATATGAAGAAACACCACATATATCTCATACACTTTTCATTTATTATACATACAATATTTTTTTGTTAAAATGCCAAATTTATTCATCTGCTTAATTTTCTGAAACTAGAAATGTTTTATATCATTTTCGGGTCTTAGTAGTGGTTAAATTTGTTAATGACGCATACACACACACAAAATGACGGTTTTTCGTACTTGCGTATTAGCGTCACTGTAGCAAAATTTACGCCACACGAATAGCATATTGATATCAAAACGACGAAGATTCCTATTTGCTTTATTTAGGGGGGTGGCAAAGGCACACATATATTGATGGGAAAATAGCGCGATTTGCATGGCGCAAATTTGGCTATTAAATCTACCTACCTACTACCTGCTTTTTATCTGCCAATGTTTTCAACTTTGTTGAATACATTAATTATGAGCAATATTTTTCATTCTACAGACAAAATAAAAATTTAAAATTTCTGATAATTTTTTTTATTAATTAATCAAATTATTTTTTCTCTATTTTCACAGTTGCGTTAGACCTTTTTTTAA